>JAJUPC010000074.1:600000-1000000 GCA_023614405.1 Avena insularis | reverse complement strand
TATCTCTCTCTTGTTTTGTGTTTGTTTAGGTCATATGATGATGTAAAACCATGCTGTTTCACAAGGTGCGGCGATATCCTACCGGTTTCACGGAGCAGGGAGTTTCCCCTTATATAAGTCGAACCTTCCCTTTTAGGTTCTGGCGCATGCATGCGACGAGGGACACATTCATGCAACCCGGGGACTAGGTTTTGCATGTTTCAACACAACACCACACCTCCATGCATGTGCAAGGGCCACATGCAAGTTCTTGAGGGTTTCCTACGACCCGGAGCGCGGTTTGCCGTGGAACCCTGATCTGTGGGCCTCGGATCGTCTACCCCCTAGACGTTCCTCTGACGAGGGTATCCAGCGTAGCTCTCTCTTGTTTTGTGTTTGTTTAGGTCATATGATGATGTAAAACCATGTTGGTTCACAAGGTGCGGCAGTATCCTACCCGGTTTCACGGAGCAGGAGTTTCCCCTTATATAAGTCCAGAACCTTCCGTTTTAGGTTACAGCGCATGCATGTGAAGGGGGACACATTCATGCAACCCGGGGACTAGGTTTTGCATGTTGCAACACAACACCACACCTCCATGCATGTGCAAGGGCCACATGCAAGTTCTTGAGGCTTTCCTATGCCCCGGAGCGCGGTTTGCCGCGGAACCCTGATCTATGGGCCTCGGATCGTCTACCCCCCTAGACGTTCCTCGGCGGGGTAGCCTAGCGTAGCTCTCTCTTGTTTTGTGTTTGTTTAGGTCATATGATGATGTAAAACCATGTTGGTTCACAAGGTGCGGCAGTATCCTACCCGGTTTCACCGGAACAGGGAGTTTCCCCCTTATATAAGTCCAGAACCTTCCCTTTTAGGTTACAGCGCATGCATGCGAAGGGGGACACATTCATGCAACCCGGGGACTAGGTTTTGCATGTTTCAACACAACACCACACCTCCATGCATGTGCAAGGGCCACATGCAAGTTCTTGAGGGTTTCCTATGACCCGGAGCGCGGTTTGCCGCGGAACCCTGATCTGTGGGCCTCGGATCGTCTACCCCCCTAGACGTTCCTCCGACAGGGGTAGGCCGGCGTAGCTCTCTCTTTTTTTGTGCTTGTTTAGGTCATATGATGATGTAAAACCATGTTGGTTCACAAGGTGCGGCAGTATCCTACCCGGTTTCATCGGAACAGGGAGTTTCCCCTTTATATAAGTCCAGAACCTTCCCTTTTAGGTTACAGCGCATGCATGCGAAGGGGGACACATTCATGCAATCCGGGGACTAGGTTTTGCATGTTTCAACACAACACCACACCTCCATGCATGTGCAAGGGCCACATGCAAGTTCCTGAGGGTTTCCTACGACCCGGCGCGGTTTGCCTTGGAACCACGATCTGTGGGCCTCGGATCGTCTACCCCCTAGGCGTTCCTCACGGCGAGTAGCCAGCGTAGCTCTCTCTTGTTTTGTGTTTGTTTAGGTCATATGATGATGTAAAACCATGTTGGTTCACAAGGTGCGGCAGTATCCTACCCGGTTTCACCGGGCAGGGAGTTTCCCCTTATATAAGTCAGAACCTTCCCTTTTAGGTTCTGGCGCATGCATGCGAAGGGGACACATTCATGCAACCGGGGACTAGGTTTTGCATGTTTCGACACAACACCACACCTCCATGCATGTGCAAGGGCCACATGCAAGTTCTTGAGGTTTCCCTCGACCGGGGCCGCGGTTTGCTTGGAACCACGATCTGTGGGCCTCGGATCGTCTACCCCCTAGGCGTTCCTCGTGAGGGTAGCCGGCGTATCTCTCTCTTGTTTTGTGTTTGTTTAGGTCATATGATGATGTAAAACCATGTTGGTTCACAAGGTGCGGCGATATCCTACCGGTTTCACGGGCAGGAGTTCCCCTTATATAAGTCGAACCTTCCCTTTTAGGTTCTGGCGCATGCATGCGAAGGGGACACATTCATGCAACCCGGGGACTAGGTTTTGCATGTTTCAACACAACACCACACCTCCATGCATGTGCAAGGGCCACATGCAAGTTCTTGATGGTTTCCTACGACCGGAGGCGCGGTTTGCCTTGGAACCACGATCTGTGGGCCTCGGATCGTCTACCCCCTAGGCGTTCCTCGGCGAGGGTAGCCAGTAGCTCTCTCTTGTTTTGTGTTTGTTTAGGTCATATGATGATGTAAAACCATGTTGGTTCACAAGGTGCGGCAGTATCCTACCGGTTTCACCGGGCAGAGTTTCCCCTTATATAAGTCTAGAACCTTCCCTTTTAGGTTCTGGCGCATGCATGCTAAGGGGACACATTCATGCAACCCGGGGACTAGGTTTTGCATGTTTCAACACAACACCACACCTCCATGCATGTGCATGGGCCACATGCAAGTTCCTGAGGTTTCCTCGACCCGGGGCCGGTTTCTTGCGGAACCACGATCTGTGGGCCTCGGATCGTCTACCCCCTAGGCGTTCCTCGGCAGGGTAGCCAGCGTAGCTCTCTCTTGTTTTGTGTTTGTTTAGGTCATATGATGATGTAAAACCATGTTGGTTCACAAGTGCGGCAGTATCCTACCGGTTTCACGGAGCAGAGTTTCCCCCTTATATAAGTCGAACCTTCCCTTTTAGGTTCTGGCGCATGCATGCGAAGGGGACACATTCATGCAACCGGGGACTAGGTTTTGCATGTTTCAACACAACACCACACCTCCATGCATGTGCAAGGGCCACATGCAAGTTCTTGAGGTTTCCTCGACCCCGGGAGCGGTTTGCCTTGGAACCACGATCTGTGGGCCTCGGATCGTCTACCCCCTAGGCGTTCCTCGGCGAGGTAGCCAGCGTAGCTCTCTCTTGTTTTGTGTTTGTTTAGGTCATATGATGATGTAAAACCATGTTGGTTCACAAGGTGCGGCAGTATCCTACACGGTTTCACGGGCAGGAGTTTCCCCTTATATAAGTCGAACCTTCCCTTTTAGGTTCTGGCGCATGCATGTGAAGGGGGACAAATTCATGCAACCGGGGGACTAGGTTTTGCATGTTGCAACACAACACCACACCTCCATGCATGTGCAAGGGCCACATGCAAGGTCTTGAGGTTTCCTACGACCCGGAGCGGTTTGCCACGGAACCCTAATCTGTGGGCCTCGGATCGTCTACCCCCCTAGACGTTCCTCTGACAGGGTAGCCCGGCGTAGCTCTCTCTTGTTTTGTGTTTGTTTAGGTCATATGATGATGTAAAACCATGTTGGTTCACAAGGTGCGGCAGTATCCTACCCGGTTTCACCGGAACAGGGAGTTTCCCCTTATATAAGTCTAGAACCTTCCCGGTTAGGATATAGCGCATGCATGCGAAGGGGGACACATTCATGCAACCCGGGGACTAGGTTTTGCATGTTTCAACACAACACCACACCTCCATGCATGTGCAAGGGCCACATGCAAGTTCTTGATGGTTTCCTATGACCCGAAGCGCGGTTTGCCGCGGAACCCTGATCTGTGGGCCTCGGATCGTCTACCCCCCTAGACGTTCCTCTGACAGGGGTAGCCCGGCGTAGCTCTCTCTTGTTTTGTGTTTGTTTAGGTCATATGATGATGTAAAACCATGTTGGTTCACAAGGTGCGGCGTATCCTACCGGTTTCACGGAGGGAGTTTCCCCTTATATAAGTCCAGAACCTTCCCTTTTAGGTTCTGGCGCATGCATGCGAAGGGGACACATTCATGCAACCGGGGACTAGGTTTTGCATGTTTCAACACAACACCACACCTCCATGCATGTGCAAGGGCCACATGCAAGTTCTTGAGGTTTCCTATGACCCGAGCGGCGTTTCTTGGAACCCTGATCTGTGGGCCTCGGATCGTCTACCCCATAGACGTTCCTCTGACAGGGGTAGCCCGGCGTAGCTCTCTCTTGTTTTGTGTTTGTTTAGGTCATATGATGATGTAAAACCATGTTGGTTCACAAGGTGCGACAGTATCCTACCCGGTTTCACCGGAACAGGGAGTTTCCCCCTTATATAAGTCACGAACCTTCCCTTTAGGTTACAGCATGCATGCGAAGGGGGACACATTCATGCAACCCGAGGACTAGGTTTTGCATGTTTCAACACAACACCACACCTCCATGCATGTGCAAGGGCCACATGCAAGTTCTTGAGGGTTTCCTACGACCCGGCATGGTTTGTGGAACCACGATCTGTGGGCCTCGGATCGTCTACCCCTAGACGTTCCTCTAACAGGGGTAGCCCAGCGTAGCTCTCTCTTGTTTTGTGTTTGTTTAGGTCATATGATGATGTAAAACCATGTTGGTTCACAAGGTGCGGCAGTATCCTACCCGGTTTCACCGGAACGGGAGTTTCCCCCTTATATAAGTCTAGAACCTTCCCTTTTAGGTTACAGCGCATGCATGCGAAGGGGGACACATTCATGCAACCCGTGGACTAGGTTTTGCATGTTTCAACACAACACCACACCTCCATGCATGTGCAAGGGCCACATGCAAGTTCTTGAGGGTTTCCTATGACCCGGAGCGCGGTTTGCTGCGGAACCCTGATCTGTGGGCCTCGGATCGTCTACCCCCATAGACGTTCCTCTGACAGGGGTAGCCCGGCGTAGCTCTCTCTTGTTTTGTGTTTGTTTAGGTCATATGATGATGTAAAACCATGTTGGTTCACAAGGTGCGGCAGTATCCTAACGGTTTCATAGAACGGGGAGTTTCCCCCTTATATAAGTCCAGGATCTTCCCTTTTAGGTTACAGCGCATGCATGCGAAGGGGGACACATTCATGCAACCCGTGGACTAGGTTTTGCATGTTTCAACACAACACCACACCTCCATCCATGTGCAAGGGCCACATGCAAGTTCTTGAGGGTTTCCTACGACCAGGGCCGGTTTGCTTGAACCACGATCTGTGGGCCTCGGATCGTCTACCCCTAGGCGTTCCTCGGCGAGGGTAGCCAGTAGCTCTCTCTTGTTTTTTGTTTGTTTAGGTCATATGATGATGTAAAACCATGTTGGTTCACAAGGTGCGGCAGTATCCTACCCGGTTTCACCGGAACAGGGAGTTTCCCCCTTATATAAGTCCAGGACCTTCCCTTTTAGGTTACAGCGCATGCATGTGAAGGGGGACACATTCATGCAACCCGGGGACTAGGTTTTGCATGTTTCAACACAACACCACACCTCCATACATGTGCAAGGTCCACATGCAAGTTCTTGAGGGTTTCCTACGACCCGGAGCGCGGTTTGCCGCGGAACCCTGATCTGTGGGCCTCGGATCGTCTACCCCCCATAGACGTTCCTCTGACAGGGGTAGCCCAGCGTAGCTCTCTCTTGTTTTGTGTTTGTTTAGGTCATATGATGATGTAAAACCATGTTGGTTCACAAGGTGCGGCAGTATCCTACCCGGTTTCACCGGAACAGGGAGTTCCCCCTTATATAAGTCTAGAACCTTCCCTTTTAGGTTACAGCGCATGCATGCAAAGGGGGACACATTCATGCAACCCGGGGACTAGGTTTTGCATGTTTGAACACAACACCACACCTCCATGCATGTGCAAGGGCCACATGCAAGTTCTTGAGGGTTTCCTACGACCCGGAGCACGGTTTACCATGGAACCCTGATCTGTGGGCCTCGGATCGTCTACCCCCCATAGACGTTCCTCTGACAGGGGTAGCCCGGCGTAGCTCTCTCTTGTTTTGTGTTTGTTTAGGTCATATGATGATGTAAAACCATGTTGGTTCACAAGGTGCGAAGATCCTACCGGTTTCACCGAGCAGGAGTTTCCCCTTATATAAGTCTAGGACCTTCCCTTTAGGTTCTGTAGCATGCATGCCAAGGGGGACACATTCATGCAACCCGGGGACTAGGTTTTGCATGTTTCAACACAACACCACACCTCCATCCATGTGCAAGGGCCACATGCAAGTTCTTGAGGGTTTCCTACGACCCAGAGCGCGGTTTGCGTGGAACCACGATCAGGGCCTCGGATGTCTACCCCCATAGACGTTCCTTTGACAGAGGTAGCCGTAGCTCTCTTGTTTTGTGTTTGTTTAGGTCATATGATGATGTAAACCATGTTGGTTCACAAGGTGCGGCAAGATCCTACCGGTTTCACCGAACGGAGTTTCCTTATATAAGTCCAGAACCTTCCCTTTTAGGTTACAGCGCATGCATGCGAAGGGGTACACATTCATGCAACCCGTGGACTAGGTTTTGCATGTTTCAACACAACATCACACCTCCATGCATGTGCAAGGGCCACATGCAAGTTCTTGAGGGTTTCCTACGACCGGGAGCGCGGTTTGCCGCGGAACCCTGATCTGTGGGCCTCGGATCGTCTACCCCCCTAGACGTTCCTCTGACAGGGGTAGCCCGGCGTAGCTCTCTTGTTTTGTGTTTGTTTAGGTCATATGATGATGTAAAACCATGTTGGTTCACAAGGTGCGGCAGTATCCTACCCGGTTTCACCGGAACAGGGAGTTTCCCCCTTATATAAGTCCAGAACCTTCCCTTTTAGGTTACAGCGCATGCATGCGAAGGGGTACACATTCATGCAACCCGGGGACTAGGTTTTGCATGTTTCAACACAACATCACACCTCCATGCATGTGCAAGGGCCACATGCAAGTTCTTGAGGGTTTCCTACGACCCGGCCTTGATTTTGGAACCCTGATCTGTGGGCCTCGGATCGTCTACCCCCCATAGACGTTCCTCTGACAGGGGTAGCCCGGCGTAGCTATCTCTTGTTTTGTGTTTGTTTAGGTCATATGATGATGTAAAACCATGTTGGTTCACAAGGTGCGGCAGTATCCTATCCGGTTTCACCGGAACAGGGAGTTTCCCCCTTATATAAGTCTAGAACCTTCCCTTTTAGGTTACAGCGCATGCATGTGAAGGGGGACACATTCATGCAACCCGGAGACTAGATTTTGCATGTTTCAACACAACCCCACACCTCCATGCATGTGCAAGGGCCACATGCAAGTTCTTGAGGGTTTCCTATAACCCGGAGCGCGGTTTGCCGCGGAACCCTGATCTGTGGGCCTCGGATCGTCTACCCCCCATAGACGTTTCTCTGACAGGGATAGCCCGACATAGCTCTCTCTTGTTTTGTGTTTGTTTAGGTCATATGATGATGTAAAACCATGTTGGTTCACAAGGTGCGGCAGTATCCTACCCGGTTTCACCGGAACGGGGAGTTTCCCCCTTATATAAGTCCAGAACCTTCGCTTTTAGGTTACAGCGCATGCATGCGAAGGGGGACACATTCATGCAACCCGGGGACTAGGTTTTGCATGTTTCAACACAACACCACACCTCCATGCATGTGCAAGGGCCACATGCAAGTTCTTGAGGGTTTCCTATGACCTGGAGCGCGGTTTGCCACGGAACCACGATAGGCCTCGGATCATCTACCCCCATAGACGTTCCTCCGACAGGGTAGCTGTAGCTCTCTCTTGTTTTGTGTTTGTTTAGGTCATATGATGATGTAAAACCATGTTGGTTCACAAGGTGCGGCAAGATCCTACCGGTTTCACGAACGATGAGATTCCCCTTATATAAGTCTAGAACCTTCCCTTTTAGGTTACAGCGCATGCATGCGAAGGGGGACACATTCATGCAACCCGGGGACTAGGTTTTGCATGTTTCAACACAACACCACACCTCCATGCATGTTCTAGGGCCACATGCAAGTTCTTGAGGGTTTCCTACGCCCCGAGCGCGGTTTGCCGTGGAACCCTGATCTGTGGGCCTCGGATCGTCTACCCCATAGACGTTCCTCTGACAGGGGTAGCCCGGCGTAGCTCTCTCTTGTTTTGTGTTTGTTTAGGTCATATGATGATGTAAAACCATGTTGGTTCACAAGGTGCGAGATCCTACCCGGTTTCACCGAACAGGAGTTTCCCCTTATATAAGTCCGTAACCTTCCTTTTAGGTTACAGCATGCATGTAAGGGTACACATTCATGCAACCCAGGGACTAGGTTTTGCATGTTTCAACACAACATCACACCTCCATGCATGTGCAAGGGCCACATGCAAGTTCTTGAGGGTTTCACGACCGAGGGCGGGTTTGTGGAACCTCGATCTGTGGGCCTCGGATCGTCTACCCCAATAGACGTTCTCCGGTAGGTAGCCAGTAGCTATCTCTTGTTTTGTGTTTGTTTAGGTCATATGATGATGTAAAACCATGTATGTTCACAAGGTGCGGCAGTATCCTATCCGGTTTCACCGGAACAGGGAGTTTCCCCCTTATATAAGTCTAGAACCTTCCCTTTTAGGTTACAGCGCATGCATGGGAAGGGGGACACATTCATGCAACCCGGAGACTAGATTTTGCATGTTTCAACACAACCCCACACCTCCATGCATGTGCAAGGGCCACATGCAAGTTCTTGAGGGTTTCCTACGACCCGGAGCACGGTTTCATGAACCACGATCTATGGGCCTCGGATCGTCTACCCCCCTAGATGTTCCTCTGACAGGGGTAGCCAAGTGTAGCTCTCTCTGGTTTTGTGTTTGTTTAGGTCATATGATGATGTAAAACCATGCTGGTTCACAAGGTGCGGCAGTATCCTACCCGGTTTCACCGGAACGGGGAGTTTCCCTCTTATATAAGTCCAGAACCTTCCCTTTTAGGTTACAGCGCATGCATGCGAAGGGGGACACATTCATGCAACCCGAGGACTAGGTTTTGAATGTTTCAACACAACACAACACCTCCATGCATGTGCAAGGGACACATGCAAGTTCTTGAGGGTTTCCTACGACCCTGAGCATGGTTTGCCACGGAACCCTGATCTGTGGGCCTCGGATAGTCTACCCCCATAGACGTTCCTCTGACAGGGGTAGCCCGGCATAGCTCTCTCTTGTTTTGTGTTTGTTTAGGTCATATGATGATGTAAAACCATGTTGGTTCACAAGGTGAGGCAGTATCCTACCCGGTTTCACCGGAACGGGGAGTTTCCCCCTTATATAAGTCTAGGACGTTCCCTTTTAGGTTACAGCGCATGCATGCGAAGGGGGACACATTTCATGCAACCCGGGGACTAGGTTTTGCATGTTTCAACACAACCCCACACCTCCATGCATGTGCAACGGCCACATGCAAGTTCTTGAGGGTTTCCTATAACCCGGAGCGCGGTTTGCCGTGGAACCCTGATCTGTGGGCCTCGGATCGTCTACCCCCCATAGACGTTTCTCTGACAGGGGTAGCCCGACATAGCTCTCTCTTGTTTTGTGTTTGTTTAGGTCATATGATGATGTAAAACCATGTTGGTTCACAAGGTGCGGCAGTATCCTACCCGGTTTCACCGGAACGGGGAGTTTCCCCCTTATATAAGTCCAGAACCTTCCCTTTTAGGTTACAGCGCATGCATGCGAAGGGGGACACATTCATGCAACCCGGGGACTAGTTTTTGCATGTTTCATCACAACACCACACCTCCATGCATGTGCAAGGGCCACATGCAAGTTCTTGAGGGTTTCCTATGACCCGAGCCTGTTTGCCACGAACCACGATCATGGGCCTCGGATCGTCTACCCCCCATAGACGTTCCTCTGACAGGGGTAGCCCGGCGTAGCTCTCTCTTGTTTTTTGTTTGTTTAGGTCATATGATGATGTAAAACCATGTTCGTTCACAAGGTGCAAGATATCCTACCGGTTTCACCGAATGGAGTTTCCTTATATAAGTCCGTAACCTTCCCTTTTAGGTTACAAGCATGCATGCGGGGACACATTCATGCAACCCGGGGACTAGGTTTTGCATGTTTCAACACAACACCACACCTCCATGCATGTGCAAGGTCCACATGCAAGTTCTTGAGGGTTTTCCTACGACCGGGCGGTTTTTGCCGGAACCCTGATCTGTGGGCCTCGGATCGTCTACCCCATAGACGTTCCTCTGACAGGGGTAGCCCGGCGTAGCTCTCTCTTGTTTTGTGTTTGTTTAGGTCATATGATGATGTAAAACCATGTTGGTTCACAAGGTGCAAGATCCTACCGGTTTCACCGAACAGGGAGTTTCCTTATATATGTCCGTAACCTTCCTTTTAGGTTCTGACATGCATGCGAAGGGGTACACATTCATGCAACCCGGGGACTAGGTTTTGCATGTTTCAACACAACATCACACCTCCATGCATGTGCAAGGGCCACATGCAAGTTCTTGAGGGTTTCCTACGACCGGGAGCGCGGTTTGTCATGAACCACGATCTGTGGGCCTCGGATCGCCTACCCCATAGGCGTTCCTCCGACAGGGTAGCCCATGTAGCTATCTCTTGTTTTGTGTTTGTTTAGGTCATATGATGATGTAAAACCATGTTGGTTCACAAGGTGCGGCAGTATCCTATCCGGTTTCACCGGAACAGGGAGTTTCCCCCTTATATAAGTCTAGAACCTTCCCTTTTAGGTTACAGCGCATGCATGTGAAGGGGGACACATTCATGCAACCCGGAGACTAGATTTTGCATGTTTCAACACAACCCCACACCTCCATGCATGTGCAAGGGCCACATGCAAGTTCTTGAGGGTTTCCTATAACCCGGAGCGCGGTTTGCGGAACCACGATCTCAGGCCTTGATCGCCTACCCCCATAGACGTTTCTCCGTGTGATAGACATAGCTCTCTCTTGTTTTGTGTTTGTTTAGGTCATATGATGATGTAAAACCATGTTGGTTCACAAGGTGCGGCGGTATCCTACCGGTTTCACGGAACGGGAGTTTCCCTTATATAAGTCCGTAACCTTCCCTTTTAGGTTACTGTAGCATGCATGCGAAGGGGGACACATTCATGCAACCCAGGGACTAGGTTTTGCATGTTTCAACACAACACCACACCTCCATGCATGTGCAAGGGCCACATGCAAGTTCTTGAGGGTTTCCTATGACTGAGGCCTTGGTTTGCCACGGAACCACGACTGTGGGCCTCGGATCATCTACCCCCATAGACGTTCCTGACAGGGGTAGCCCGGCGTAGCTCTCTCTTGTTTTGTGTTTGTTTAGGTCATATGATGATGTAAAACCATGTTGGTTCACAAGGTGCAAGATCCTACCCGGTTTCACCGGAACGGGGAGTTTCCCCCTTATATAAGTCCAGAACCTTCCCTTTTAGGTTACAGCGCATGCATGCGAAGGGGGACACATTCATGCAACCCGAGGACTAGGTTTTGCATGTTTCAACACAACACAACACCTCCATGCATGTGCAAGGGACACATGCAAGTTCTTGAGGGTTTCCTACGACCCTGAGCATGGTTTGCCACGGAACCCTGATCTGTGGGCCTCGGATAGTCTACCCCCATAGACGTTCCTCTGACAGGGGTAGCCCGGCATAGCTCTCTCTTGTTTTGTGTTTGTTTAGGTCATATGATGATGTAAAACCATGTTGGTTCACAAGGTGAGGCAGTATCCTACCCGGTTTCACCGGAACAGGGAGTTTCCCCCTTATATAAGTCTAGGACGTTCCCTTTTAGGTTACAGCGCATGCATGCGAAGGGGGACACATTTCATGCAACCCGGGGACTAGGTTTTGCATGTTTCAACACAACACCACACCTCCATGCATGCGCAAGGGCCACATGCAAGTTCTTGAGGGTTTCCTACGACCCGGAGCACGGTTTGCCGCGGAACCCTAATCTGTGGGCCTCGGATCTTCTACCCCCATAGACGTTCCTCACGGCAGGGTAGCCCGGCTTATCTCTCTCTTGTTTTGTGTTTGTTTAGGTCATATGATGATGTAAAACCATGTTGGTTCACAAGGTGCGGCAGTATCCTACCCGGTTTCACCGGAACGGGGAGTTTCCCCCTTATATAAGTCCAGGATCTTCCCTTTTAGGTTACAGCGCATGCATGCGAAGGGGGACACATTCATGCAACCCGTGGACTAGGTTTTGCATGTTTCAACACAACACCACACCTCCATCCATGTGCAAGGGCCACATGCAAGTTCTTGAGGGTTTCCTACGACCCGGAGCGCTTGTCTTAGTGGAACCACGATCTGTGGGCCTCGGATCGTCTACCCCCATAGGCGTTCCTCCGACAGGGGTAGCCATGTAGCTCTCTCTTGTTTTTTGTTTGTTTAGGTCATATGATGATGTAAAACCATGTTCGTTCACAAGGTGCGGCGATCCTACCGGTTTCACCGAGCAGGAGTTTCCCCCTTATATAAGTCCAGGACCTTCCCTTTTAGGTTACAGCGCATGCATGTGAAGGGGGACACATTCATGCAACCCGGGGACTAGGTTTTGCATGTTTCAACACAACACCACACCTCCATACATGTGCAAGGTCCACATGCAAGTTCTTGAGGGTTTCCTATGACCCGGAGCGCGGTTTGCCGCGGAACCCTGATCTGTGGGCCTCGGATCGTCTACCCCCCATAGACGTTCCTCTGATAGGGGTAGCCCAGCGTAGCTCTCTTTTGTTTTTTGTTTGTTTAGGTCATATGATGATGTAAAACCATGTTGGTTCACAAGGTGCGGCAGTATCCTACCCGGTTTCACCGGAACAGGGAGTTTCCCCCTTATATAAGTCCAGAACCTTCCCTTTAGGTTACAGTGCATGCATGTGAAGGGGGACACATTCATGCAACCCGGGGACTAGGTTTTGCATGTTTGAACACAACACCACACCTCCATGCATGTGCAAGGGCCACATGCAAGTTCTTGAGGGTTTCCTACGACCCGGAGCACGGTTTACCATGGAACCCTGATCTGTGGGCCTCGGATCGTCAACCCCCCATAGACGTTCCTCTGACAGGGTTAGCCCGGCGTAGCTCTCTCTTGTTTTGTGTTTGTTTAGGTCATATGATGATGTAAAACCATGTTGGTTCACAAGGTGCGGTAGTATCCTACCCGGTTTCACCGGAATAGGGAGTTTCCCCCTTATATAAGTCCAGAACCTTCCCTTTTAGGTTACAGCGCATGCATGCGAAGGGGGACACATTCATGCAACCCGGGGACTAGGTTTTGCATGTTTCAACACAACACCACACCTCCATGCATGTGCAAGGGCCACATGCAAGTTCTTGATGGTTTCCTACGACTCGGAGCACGGTTTACCGCGGAACCCTTATCTATGGGCCTCGGATCGTCTACCCCCCTAGACGTTCCTCTGACAGGGGTAGCCCGACGTAGCTCTCTCTTGTTTTGTGTTTGTTTAGGTCATATGATGATGTAAAACCATGTTGGTTCACAAGGTGCGGCAGTATCCTACCCGGTTTCACCGGAACGGGGAGTTTCCCCCTTATATAAGTCCAGGACCTTCCCTTTTAGGTTACAGCGCATGCATGCGAAGCGGGACACATTCATGCAACCCGGGGACTAGGTTTTGCATGTTTCAACACAACACCACACCTCCATGCATGTGCAAGGGCCACATGCAAGTTCTTGAGGGTTTCCTACGACCTGGAGGGCGGTTTGCCGTGGAACCCTGATATGTGGGCCTCGGATCGTCTACCCCCCATAGACGTTCCTCTAACAGGGGTAGCCCGACGTAGCTCTCTCTTGTTTTGTGTTTGTTTAGGTCATATGATGATGTAAAACCATGTTGGTTCACAAGGTGCGGTAGTATCCTACCCGGTTTCACCGGAACAGGGAGTTTCCCCCTTATATAAGTCCAGAACTTCCCTTATAGGTTACAGCGCATGCATGCGAAGGGGGACACATTCATGCAACCCGGGGACTAGGTTTTGCATGTTTCAACACAACACCACACCTCCATGCATGTGCAAGGGCCACATGCAAGTTCTTGAGGGTTTCCTACGACCCGGAGCACGGTTTGCCGCGGAACCCTGATCTATGGGCCTCGGATCGTCTACCCCCCATAGACGTTCCTCATGAGGGTAGCCAGTAGCTCTCTCTTGTTTTGTGTTTGTTTAGGTCATATGATGATGTAAAACCATGTTGGTTCACAAGGTGCGGCAGTATCCTACCCGGTTTCACCGGAACAGGGAGTTTCCCCCTTATATAAGTCTAGGACCTTCCCTTTTAGGTTACAGCGCATGCATGCGAAGGGGGACACATTCATGCAACCCGGGGACTAGGTTTTGCATGTTTCAACACAACACCACACCTCCATGCATGTGCAAGGGCCACATGCCCGTTCTTGAGGGTTTCCTACGACCCAGAGCGTGGTTTGCCGCGGAACCCTGATCTGTGGGCCTCGGATCGTCTACCCCCCATAGACGTTCCTCTGACAGGGGTAGCCCAGCGTAGCTCTCTCTTGTTTTGTGTTTGTTTAGGTCATATGATGATGTAAAACCATGTTGGTTCACAAGGTGCGGCAGTATCCTACCCGGTTTCACCGGAACAGTGAGTTCCCCCTTATATAAGTCCAGAACCTTCCCTTTTAGGTTACAGCGCATGCATGCGAAGGGGGACACATTCATGCAACCCGGGGACTAGGTTTTGCATGTTTCAACACAACACCACACCTCCATGCATGTGCAAGGGCCACATGCAAGTTCTTGAGGGTTTCCTATGAAGTTCGCACATGCGGAACCTGATCTGTGGGCCTCGGATCGTCTACCCCATAGGCGTTCCTCCGGGGGTAGCCAGCGTAGCTCTCTCTTGTTTTGTGTTTGTTTAGGTCATATGATGATGTAAAACCATGTTGGTTCACAAGGTGCGGCAGTATCCTACCCGGTTTCACCGGAACGGGGAGTTTCCCCCTTATATAAGTCCAGGACCTTCCCTTTTAGGTTACAGCGCATGCATGCGAAGGGGGACACATTCATGCAACGGGGGGACTAGGTTTTGCATGTTTCAACACAACACCACACCTCCATGCATGGGCAAGGGCCACACGCAAGTTCTTGAGGGTTTCCTACGACCCGGAGCACGGTTTGCCGTGGAACCCTGATCTATGGGCCTCGGATCGTCTACCCCCCATATACGTTCCTCTGACAGGGGTAGACCGGCGTAGCTCTCTCTTGTTTTGTGTTTGTTTAGGTCATATGATGATGTAAAACCATGTTGGTTCACAAGGTGCGGCAGTATCCTACCCGGTTTCACCGGAATAGGAGTTTCCCCCTTATATAAGTCCAGAACCTTCCCTTTTAGGTTACAGCGCATGCATGCGAAGGGGTACACATTCATGCAGCCCGGGGACTAGGTTTTGCATGTTTCAACACAACATCACACCTCCATGCATGTGCAAGGGCCACATGCAAGTTCTTGAGGGTTTCCTACGACCCGGAGCGCCGTTTGCCGCGGAACCCTGATCTGTGGGCCTCGGATCGTCTACCCCCCATAGACGTTCCTCTGACAGGGGTAGCCCGGCGTAGCTCTCTCTTGTTTTGTGTTTGTTTAGGTCATATGATGATGTAAAACCATGTTCGTTCACAAGGTGCGGCAGTATCCTACCCGGTTTCACTGGAACAGGGAGTTTCCCCCTTATATAAGTCCAGGACCTTCCCTTTTAGGTTACAGCGCATGCATGCGAAGGGGGACACATTCATGCAACCCGGGGACTAGGTTTTGCATGTTTCAACACAACACCACACCTCCATGCATGTGCAAGGGCCACATGCAAGTTTTTGAGGGTTTCCTACGACCCGGAGCGCGGTTTGCCGCGGAACCCTGATCTGTGGGCCTCGGATCGTCTACCCCCCTAGACGTTCCTCTGATAGGGGTAGCCCGGCGTATCTCTCTCTTGTTTTGTGTTTGTTTAGGTCATATGATGATGTAAAACCATGTTGGTTCACAAGGTGCGGCAGTATCCTACACGGTTTCACCGGAACAGGGAGTTTCCCCCTTATATAAGTCCAGAATCTTCCCTTTTAGGTTACAGCGCATGCATGCGAAGGGGGACACATTCATGCAACCCGGGGACTAGGTTTTGCATGTTTGAACACAACACCACACCTCCATGCATGTGCAAGGGCCACATGCAAGTTCTTGAGGGTTTCCTACGACCCGGAGCACGGTTTACCATGGAACCCTGATCTGTGGGCGTCGGATCGTCTACCCCCCATAGACGTTCCTCGGCAGGGTAGCCCGTAGCTCTCTCTTGTTTTGTGTTTGTTTAGGTCATATGATGATGTAAAACCATGTTGGTTCACATGGTGCGGTAGTATCCTACCCGGTTTCACCGGAATTGGGAGTTTCCCCCTTATATAAGTCCAGAACCTTCCCTTTTAGGTTACAGCGCATGCATGCGAAGGGGACACATTCATGCAACCCGGGGACTAGGTTTTGCATGTTTCAACACAACACCACACCTCCATGCATGTGCAAGGGCCACATGCAAGTTCTTGAGGGTTTCCTACGACCCGGAGCGCGGTTTGCCGCGGAACCCTGATCTGTGGGCCTCGGATCGTCTACCCCAAGACGTTCCTCACAGCGAGTAGCCAGCGTATCTCTCTCTTGTTTTGTGTTTGTTTAGGTCATATGATGATGTAAAACCATGTTGGTTCACAAGGTGCGGCAGTATCCTACCCGGTTTCACCGTAACGGTGAGTTTCCCCCTTATATAAGTCCAGGACCTTCCCTTTTAGGTTACAGCGCATGCATGCGAAGGGGGACACATTCATGCAACCCGGGGACTAGGTTTTGCATGTTTCAACACAACACCACACCTCCATGCATGTGCAAGGGCCACATGCAAGTTCTTGAGGGTTTCCCTCGACTGAGCGCGGTTTGCCGCGGAACCCTGATCTGTGGGCCTCGGATCGTCTACCCCCCATAGACGTTCCTCTAACAGGGGTAGCCCGGCATAGCTCTCTCTTGTTTTGTGTTTGTTTAGGTCATATGATGATGTAAAACCATGTTGGTTCACAAGGTGCGGTAGTATCCTACCCGGTTTCACTGGAACGGGGAGTTTCCCCCTTATATAAGTCCAGAACTTCCCTTTTAGGTTACAGCGCATGCATGCGAAGGGGGACACATTCATGCAACCCGGGGACTAGGTTTTGCATGTTTCAACACAACACCACACCTCCATGCATGTGCAAGGGCCACATGCAAGTTCTTGAGGGTTTCCTACGACCCGGAGCACGGTTTACCGCGGAACCCTGATCTATGGGCCTCGGATCGTCTACCCCCCTAGACGTTCCTCTGACAGGGGTAGCCCGGCGTAGCTCTCTCTTGTTTTGTGTTTGTTTAGGTCATATGATGATGTAAAACCATGTTGGTTCACAAGGTGCGGCAGTATCCTACCCGGTTTCACCGGAACGGGGAGTTTCCCCCTTATATAAGTCTAGGACCTTCCCTTTTAGGTTACAGCGCATGTGCGAAGGGGGACACATTCATGCAACCCGGGGACTAGGTTTTGCATGTTTCAACACAACACCACACCTCCATGCATGTGCAAGGGCCACATGCCCGTTCTTGAGGGTTTCCTACGACCCGGAGCGCGGTTTGCCGCAGAACCCTGATCTGTGGGCTTCGGATCGTCTATCCCCTAGTGATAAGGATTGAATCTCTAAACAACTTCACTAAAAGTGTGATATATAAATTTCACACACATGTGATAATAACACTTACAAACATGCAAATTTCTCAAGCTGTGAGAAGATTCGACATTTCATGTGGGCGTGGAGACTATTATTTGGAGGCTACGAATCCGTCGATTTGATAAAATAGAACCTAAATAATTGATACTAATAAATAAATACAAATATAAAATAAATTTATAATTGGGTGGAAAAAATAAATAAAAATGTACGGCGGTACGCCGACGGTGACCCTTGGTGTATGAATAAAAAAATGTATGGCGTTACGCCGACGGTCACCCTCGGCGTATTGATGGCGCCGTTAGGGATCCGTCCCAGCCAGTCTGGCGAGTGCCACGCGGACACCCCGTACGCCGAGGGCCACCGTCGGCGTATCGATGGCTACGCCGACGGCGAGGCTACGCCGAGGGCTCGGAAGCGGGGCTGGCCCGGTGTTACGCCGACGGCCCCGACAATTGGCCGTCGGTGTACGGGCCGGCCGTCGGCGCACCGCGCCATTCCTGTAGTGCGCCATGGCGGGCGGCGGCACTAGGGTTTGGTGGCAGGGGAGCCCGCGGCACCTAGGGGAGGGGGGGCGACGGCTAGGGTAGGAGAATCGTGGTTAGGCTCTGATACCATATAGAAGGATAGAGAGGAAGATTGGCGGAATATGTTGGATGTATTATTGAGCTTCATGGGCGTGTATATATAGGCGTACAGAGATCAACTTAGAGTACAAGACAAGTTAGACTAGAATTCTATCTATCCTAAACTATCACAATAACCGTGTACATATATTACTCTAACACTAAAATATCTTATATTTTAAAACGGAAGGAGTATATATATGATGAGAGCAAAGCCAATCATTAAAAATCCAGATCGAAGCCCACTCAATCGGCATATACTTTGGAGGCGTGGTACATCGGCAGACCGCCTGTCATGTCTCGACGATGAAGCCACCTACTCGCGTCATTACGCGACGTGTGTATCGGACGGGGCAAAAAAGTACATAGCGAGACCATGCACTTTTCATACGTGTGATGGCCTCATGGGTCTCATCACCAGGCTAAGCAAACTCAAAAGTGCACTACGTACCTTCCGGGGAAATATGCAAGTGCCAGATGGTGAAGTTGGAAGCAAAATAGGAGACCAGCTGGGGGAGCACTTGTGGTGTTCCTGTGATCCTCCTAACCTGGATTATCTCTCTCGATTTGTTAGTGTTTGATGATTGGGAACCACACAAATTGTCGGTAGGTGGCTCTCATTTTACTTCTAATCTGTTTTTGGATTATCGGAATGGTAATCTTAGGCGGTTGTTCTGAATGTGTAAAGAACGCTTGTGGGCAACCCTACTGCATGCTAACCACCAATTTTGGTACGACATCCGGGCATATGGCCTCTTTGATTTGTAGGATTCTCAAAACACGAGAACATGAAAAACATAGGATTCTCAAAACACGAGTACAAGGTTTCGAACCTACATGAATATTCTTCAAGGAGGGTTTGATTCACATGAAAAAAAGTAACACGGGGTTTGAGTGGTTGCAAATTTTCCTCCAAAATATAGTGCAATACAATCCTATGAAAGAACATCCTAAGAATGTAGTCTTACAAATTAAACAATACACGTAGGAAAAATTCCTAAGAATCGAAATCGTCCGAAATTTCTATGGGATTCATTTGTATAAAAAGAGGCCTAAAATGGCAAGGAATTCCTCCGCCCTCCCCTATAGTTTTTATGCACTTTAGGCCTTTTATACTCTGTTATCTATGGATATACCCCTCTAATTCTCTATTTGTACTCGGGCATACTTCACTATGCAGGGAAGCTCTCAAATTGTGTTGATTTCGCATAAAAAATGTCTTTAACTTGCATTTAAATCCTTTAAAAATATTGGCACAGTAGAACCTCACTGATACTACAGTGCCCGATATGTATAATATCAGCTGTCAGGTAACATGTTCTGATCCTATCTATTTTCTTCGAAAAGGAGAACTAATCCCCGGGGTCTGCATCTTGTGATGCATACAACCCTTTATTAAAAAGGTCTAGTCTAGTATTCAATCCACTGCTGCGAGAAATCCAGACCAAGCATTACACTGCAAGTGGTCGTAGTTAAGCATGTTACAGTTTAGGTTTGGATGCAGGAGTTAAGCTTCTACTATGCCTGCCAACTTAGAGCATCTCCACTCCCCTCCCCCCTCCCCCCATTTCACGTCCGGCTAATGGCCTTTGGGGGCTGTTTGGACAGTAGCCGGCTAAAAATTTGATGTCAGTCTAGTCCTAGCCCCCATATACATGTGAGAGGAGAGATAAAAGATTCATGCATGTGAGGTTGCAGGTAGGCTAGCCATGTGAGGAGAGAGGATGAGCGGAGAGAGGAAAGAATCCTGCATGTGCATGTGAGAGGAGAAGCTGCCATTTGCAAGCACGTTGGCGCCCCAGCAGCCCCCCCCTCCCTCCCGTGGGCTGGGTTTCCACCGGGGGCACCGGATGAATTTTTAAATTTAGGGGGGCTATAGGGGGACGGTTGGCGCATTTTTTATCGCCGAAGCCCCCCATATTCGCTTAGGGCCCTTTAGGAGGGACCGAGTGGAGATGTTCTTATATGTTTTATTTCACCCCTTCAGATTTACATCATGAGCCACAAGGCAAAGAGAGCAAAGATGGGTGGAAAGAATATGATGTGTTCTCTCGTGCCTTTTTGCGTACTCCCTTCGTCCAAAAATATATTAATCGGATTTGTCTAGATTCACATATATGTATATCAATTTTAGTGTATAGATACATATAAATCTAGACAAATGTGAGGAAGTACTTTATATAAGCCGATCTATAGCTAGCTATGGTATGGATGCTCTAATTCTAACTTCAGAAAAGAAGAACACGCCGGGGAGCGTTTGTTGCTCGTACTACTGTACTTTGTTCTTTTTTAAAAGAAAAATAGGGGGCGCCCCCCGATTCCATTTCCACGAAATCAACACAGAGTGACAAGATATCAAAAATTGAAAATAAAAGAAAGACATGGCTGGACAGCAAAGTGTCCCAGGAAAGATCCTAACAAATGAAGTTTCACCACAGTGCAAATTCTGCCATTTTAGCATACAAAATATTTGCCGCATAGCTCTCAGGTGGCTTTGCGCTTTGCTCCAACGTTGACCTGGACTGGATGCAGTTGGTGGAGTCGGCTGGAGGCAAGAACCAATTGGTCATCATCAGTTGGCGTTGTAGTCCAGCCATTGTCCACTCTCCACCCACGGGGGGTTAGAGCATCTCCACTCGTTGGGCGTCAAAATCTCTGCGCTATTTAGCGCGGTAGCTAGTTTTGGTCCGGCGCGGCAGTTTTTTCGCGTTTTTGCCTAAATTCGGCTCAAATTCGATCAGTTTTTGGTATATTTCGTATAATATGAATGTAGAGCAATGTTCGGCATAGTTATGCATGAAATTAACCATAGTTCGATATAAAATTAGACATAGCTCGGCGAACAATGAAAATATAACATATTTCAGTCTAGTTCGGCCAGTTCATGCTAGGCATCTATGTCTTGCCCCTGCGTGGAGCGGCTCATCGGCGAAGTAGTCGGCGTACAGCATGCAGTAGCCCTCCACCCTCTGTCTTGCTTTGCACTTCCGGCGATCCTTCTCCGAGCCTCCACGCTCGGCGTTGCAGTCTACATATATAGCCGTGCCAGAGAGGCGAGGAAATGCACGTGCTCTACATCTTCGGCAACTGCGGCATTCTCTTTCTCTAACAACACGGTGAACAGCTCCTCGTCGTCGGAGTCCATGGCCGAAGGGACAAAAAATCGAACACTTGGCGGGCGAGGTGGTGGGAGCTCGAAGCGTGGCTAAGCTACGGCGAAGGAGGGCCGGCGAAAGGTGGCCTAGGTGCAGGAGGAAGGTGCGGCGGTGGCGACGGACCTATCTACAGGCGCGACTTTGGCTTGAACCGGTGGAGCTTCGCCGGCGCAAGCATGGCGACAAGACAGCTGGGGGAAATCCTTCGCCGCGGGAGAGGCGACTGGTGGTGGGAAATGGGATGATGTCTTACCGATAGGGCTAGCCCACCCTCGTTTTCGCTACATCCAGCGTTTCTATGCCGTTCCCGGCGCTGCGGGATCGGCCTGGAAACGCCCGGACGAAAGTTGGGCCAAATTCAGAAGAAACAGACGTCATAAAAACGCGACTGGACAAAAAATCGCCGCCCTATTAGGACTCTGCTATCCGAAGCAGCTCTTCCCGCTTGCTTGCGTTCCATGCACCTTATGTAGTGTAACGGTGTGTCCTTCAGTGCAGCTTTGCATAATATTTCCCATCGATGTATAGTAGAGGTCAAGGTCAACATGTCCCGCACATCCCTGACCTTTTTCAGTATACTTTGTTCTGTTTGACGCATACATGGAAATAGGCTCCTACTTTCTCAATTTAGAAATAAGTGACTTAAAATTGTCTAAAGTTATATGTATCTAGATATATTTTACTATATAGATACTCCCACCGTTTTAAAATATAAGATGTTTTAACTTTGTGAAAGAAGTGAGGTCTAGATACATTTCTTTTACAAAGTTAAAACATGGGTCTAGATATACTCCTTTCATAAAGTTAAAACATCTTATATTCTAAAATGAAGGGAGTATATTTTAATATAAAAAAACCAAGTCACTTATTTTTAAACGGGGAGAGTAGTATATCTGATGCCAGACCAAGATCGAAGCCCACTCAACTCAATCGACAAACTTTGCCCGCGTGACCATCATATCGATAGATCAACTGCGATGTCTCTCTTGTTCAAAAAAAAAAAAAAAAAAAAACTGCGATGTCTCTCGTGGTGAAGGCACGTACCACGGACGTGGCGAAAAGTACAGATCGAGGGCATGCACTTTTTTATACGTGCGACGGCCTGACGGGTCTGCGACGACGAGGCTGGACAACGCAAAAGCGCACCAAAGTGTACTATACCTTCCGGGGAAACATGCAATCGCCAAATGGCGAAGCTGAATGCACGACAGGAGACCAGGTGGAGCAGTAGTGGTGTTCCTGTGACCCTCCTGACTTGACCTGGGTAATCTCTCTGGATTTGACGCATGTTTGATGATTGGAAAGCATAGAAATAATTGTAGTTAGGTTGCTGTCACTCTGCTTTTATTCTGTTCTCAGATATGCTCTAGATGAGAAACTTAGGCAGCTGTTGGATTTCAGCTTTATCTAAATACAGATTTGTCTACGTACTAAAACGTTGTGCCAACTAATTTGGAGCAAAGGTAGTACTGATCAAGCCTAAATGGGAATCTTCTTGTGGTAGTTAGCCAAAGGTAGACTACCATCAAACGATCAAATTCAGAAGCGCAATGGACCGTCAAATGGACAGTATGCTCTTTGCGGTAGGCCTGAAAATGTGAACCGCATCTTCTTTGGGGTGTGCCTTGGCTCAATTCATGTGGGGCGTGCTGCGCTCGATTCTTGGAGTTGCTTGGAATCCTGCCTCCTTTGCTGATTTCTTTGCCATCATTCTAAACTTCTCTGGTTTTACTAGATGTGCTTTCTGGATCATGTTTTTCGCCGTAAGATGGGTGCTTTGGACTACTAGGAATAAATTCACTGTCGAAACCAAATTTCTGAGGCAACCTTCGGTGTGTACTCACCGTGTGCTTATTTTGTTGCAGCAGTGGAAGGCTCTCGTTAAAACTGAGGTGATAGTGACCCTGGACGAGATGATTGAGAAGCTGATCCTCCTATGCTGAAATCGTCTTCTCCCCAGGCGCAGCCGCAAGTCTAGTACAAAGTTTTCAGTGCCTAGCTTAAGTCTGTCCCTTGCATACTTTGTCGGTTATTTGTGCTGTCTACCGGCGTTGTGCTGTAAAACTTAAACTGGTATTCTCAGTCTGTGTGTTGCTACTGTCTTGCCATGGGGCTTTTTTAATTTAAAGCCGGGCACCGTGGGTGCATGTTATTAAAAAAATGATGTATCGATGTACACAAGACCACTTTATCTTATACTAAATCAAACCTGTCAAACTTACATGAAAAAATATTAACATCTAGACTATTAAATCAGTATCACTAAATCTATTAAGATTCTTTTGTAATATATTTGTTTAATACTACTATAGTTGTAGATATCTTTTTCTCAAACCAGATTCGAACTTACGAAAAGATCAAGTGGTCTTGTATATTTTTTCAAAAAGGATCAAACCCTGGACTCTTGCACCGAAAAGATGCATACAATTTTTATTATTTAATTTAGTCAACAAAGGTATGGAATAGTATGTATCCAAAAAAAAAAAAAATACCAGCACGTCACACCTACAAACCTGACAATGAAGTGAAACTCCAAGTCTCACATTTTTTTATCTAAAGGGTTGCACCCAGCTTCGTTAACAAAGCATAATGTGGTCCTACATTGGTTGATTAAATGTAATGTGGCCTGCTTAATGTTGCAAATAAACATTTGACTGTTTTGGCAGTTGATTGACCATAAATTTCTGGGACTTGACAGACCAAATCCAGACTTTGTAAATAGTTGAGACAAAAAAAATTAAACATTTTCCTTCAACAAACCAGAAGTAGTTGGCTTTATTTTAGTGTTCCCCTTTCTTTCTTTGAACAAATATGCGAATCTTAATATTTTTCTATCTATACTTGGGACGCTCATCTTATGCTAAAAAAATCTTTCCTCGGAAGTGGTCAAGGCTCCAACGTAGAAGGCAGAATGTTTGCAATATACAGGTACGATTAGAAAAAGGGAGACCTTAGCCAAGATCACCGGGGTGCAAGCGAACAACGAGGGGCACAGTCACAGGCGTCGGAGCAGTTCTGAAATTTTCCCACTGTTTCCTCCTAATTTTTTCCAGTTATTTTGTAGTATATCACCTGCTCTGCGCTGTTCGCTAACAGTTTACAATACCTTAATTCATCCATAATTTGAGGGCCCTATCTTTGCCACCGGAGACGACCTTCTCACCATCAGGGCTCCAATCCACGGTGTAAACCTCGTCCGCGTGCCCTGGCAAGTCATGTTTCAGCTTGCGCGCCCGAATGTCCCAAACCTGAAGGAGCAGAACAGAAAGTGCATTATGCATCAGTTTTCCAGTTCCTCGACAGATCAGCATGTTTATCTCTACATATAAAATCAGCTATGCCAATGCCGTGCCAATGAAAACATGAAAGCATTTCAAGTTTTACAAATGAAAGATTAAAAGTGCATGCGGCCTCTTTCTTATGCCAGAGTAAAGTGGACACATACATACCTTCAGGGTGGAGTCCTTGCTTCCACTCAATAGAAGCCTACTGTCCGCGGACCAGCTAAAAGAGAAAAGGAGAGAGATATTATAACCATGCATGATGTTAGGCATCAGGTGTGGAATCGATGTGAAACTTGCTGACCTGATCTGGTACACGTCCGCGACGTGTCCTCTGAAAGCTGCGACAAATTTGCCATTAATACCATTCCACAGCTTTACGGATTTGTCAAAGGAGGCACTCGCCAGCCACTGTCCGTCAGGGGAGAAGTAGACATGGTTTACCAACTGGGACACGGCAAAACAGACAACAACATTTGTGAGTGTATCTTTAACTAAATACAAATTATCATGGCTTGCTTGAATGCAGACTTGTATTTATGACCTACTGGACACACAAAGTTCTAATGGTTTCAACACTGTTCTGTTTTTTCCTGAATGATTTTGGATTTTGGAGGGAACACAAAAGATTTGTAGCATCTGTTGTTCTCAATTCTCATTAACCCAGAAAAAAGATGGGGAAAACGATAAAAAAGAGTGGAAACAAGTAATTACCAAAGTAAAAGGACTGTCATCTGTAGGGCAAAATAAGATGAGATGCTATACCTTCTGATGACCAGTCATGCGAGCTTTTGGCTGTTTACTAATTGTTGGCTCCCAAAGAAACATAGTAAAATCATCAGAACCAGAGACGAGCCTCTCCGGAGCATCACCCCTCATCTTCTCGTATCTTGCAAGAGCTGCCTAAATATGCAAAGTTATAAAGAGTTATTTCCAAAGTTTACCATAAGAATTATATGCCATAACATTAGAAAAACACAATTAGTCGTTTTGGCAAGAAATGAATTGGCATATTAAAATATTAGAATCAAAATTTCCTCACGTAGGAACATACCTCTTTCATTTCCTCAGGTGTTGAATATGTCTTTCGGGTATGGTCATATGCCCCAGTGCGGAGCACATATTCTGTGCTCAGGGCAAGCGAATTTACCCAGTGCCCATGGCCCTGAATATGTAAATGAAAAATATGTCAAAAAAATGAAAGACGAGAAAACATGGGATGCTTTCACTGTAAAAGAACATGGATTTCGTAATGTGATAACAAATCACAGAACATGAAATCAAATGCATGCTAAAATCACAGTAATTTCAGTTGAAAACATTCAACAAACTAGATCCACCCACGACAGAGCTCTCAACTCAAAACCTGAAGAATCTCTACTTGGTATTTGCTAGTAAATTGGTCATAATGTACATAGTCAACATTAAAATGCACATAAAGAGCAGAGCTGAGAAGCCAGGGGAAGATCTACTGATTGCATGCCGCAGCGTAAGCTTTTAGGCTTAATTTGATAGGTGTCATTGCTAACTTTGCTTATTCGAGAAATGAACTGCAAAAAGCCAAAAACTAACTTAAGGAAAATGTCACTGTGAACACTTGGATATTTCAATAAATACCATTATGGCAGTGGCATATATCAAATTAACCTTTTTTGCAGTGGCATTTTTCATAAGTCGTTTCTGCAGCGGAATTTTTCGATTGAGTGAAGTTGGTAATGGCATATACAAATTAACCCAAACTTCTATCGTCAATGCATAGAAGAGCAAGTGAAATAATCAGGGTCGATCCATACGTTGCTGAGATTAGCATACTGACACCCTAAACATGAGCTTTCTCTGTTGATGACCAGCAGGACTACAATCTGATATTTTAGTGCGCTATAGTCAGTCTCCTGAAGTGTTCCCCTCCGCCAAGGAAACTAGGCAGTTTGGCAGGATCAATCTAGTAGATACTTAAGTTGAAACCCTATACCTTAAGACGGCAGTCTATGGGAACCTAACACCCAGCAATGTCCAAAACTTTTGCTGATATACCCCTGTTTTAACAGGGCTGAACATGGACATTATAAGCTGACACCCTACTGAACATGAATGTTATATGCTCAACTGAACACATATTTTGCAAAGGATCAATCATTTTTACAAGCTGTTTGACTTCTTCAAATCTCTTTGGGCGAAAAAAACGTTTTTTAACATCCTTTACATTGTAACAAAAAGTTGGGTCTGAGACTGCTTTAAACAGATTCAGCAACAATCACCAGTATAAGACAGCACATTTTCTGAATTTTCATTTAGGAAACAATACTTCAAGCAGAAGACTCATGAAATGGGTATAAAACACTCGTTATAACTCCTTGACAAATGCTCCAATGTATTGTAAATGCAAGTTTAAATATCTAAGCAATATAGGAAATTTATTACAAATGAAACAGATTAGAATATGATTAATTATTGATAACAAAATAAGCAATAAAGGGAATTTCTGACAAAACTCAATACTACTGTTATTCGCATAGGAAATTAACAAAAGAGGTGGATTGGTATGGATTAATCAGACAATCGAAAGTGTATGGCCCTTAATGTAGTTACACAAGTTGGAGAAATTAGACCTTGAAAACAACAATATGACTTGAACTGAAAGGGCCATACATGGGTTGTCAGAAAAATCTTCAAATTCTTATCATACATAAGAATTTTCAGAAGAATATATTTTGAATTTTTGTTAACATTACCTGCAGTGTTTTAACCAACTTTCCCTGAGTAGTTTCCCATACTTTGATTAAACAATCTTCAGAACTGCAGTACAAAGACATTTTTTCAGAATTGTATATGTAAACTATAACCAGAAGTGGAGAAACTCATAAGATTCGCGACGGCGGTAGAAGCACTTATGGTCAAGAACGTAAGAATTCAGAATATGATGTCACGTCGCAAACCGTTGTAGCTATAAGGATTTAAGGATGAATATATATAACAAGGAGTTTAGGAACCAGCAAAAATAAACAGATATCGAGCTAGATCAAGGCCTACCCGCAACAAAATATATGCTTACGAAGACTACTAGTCTATTACAACATGGTACATCAAGCTAATACCCGTAAATCTAGGGAACTGTAATACAGATAAGCCTACATCTCATCTTCGACACATCACAAATCAAGTTCAAAAGTGATTTTACTACAAAATATTACCTGAATGCATTAGTTCACATGTACAGTTTCCTTTTTGAGGAAGAAGAAAAACGAATAACTAGCAATAATATTACCCTGTATATATCAAACCGTCTCCACCCCACTTGACACAGGTCACAGCATTGGTGTGTCCTGTAAGGGAAATAACACACTTCCTCGTGGTAACGTCCCATATACGTGCATCACCATCTTTACTTGCACTTACAAAACGGCGGGAAGGAGATTGCAAATGAACTGGCTCCCAAGATACAGCAGTAATCCACTTTTTGTGTCCCTATTGTAAAAGGCCACAATGGATGACTAAAGGTAGCAAAAGTGAAACATCTGCAAGATCAAAATTTGATATAGATATCTTCTTTCTAGCAATCTGCATACAGAAATTCAATCTACTACGGAAAAAATATTGTAGTCCTTATCAACTAGCATCTATTTCTGTAAATGGCTTACAGAAATTTCTCAATTTACAATTGGCCTATGATGCAGTGTGAAATGATGTGATATGCAAATGGATAGATGGGATAAAATGTTATTCTATCTTGCAGTAGATTCCAGATGTCAACGAATAAGAATGTGCAATCTTACAGTTAGAGGTGTGCCCAATTGATTGCCTGTTTTCGGGTCCCATAATATAAGTTCTCCTGACTTGCTTCCACTAACAAGATGATTCCCATCAGGTGACCATGCAATACAGAGAACCCAACTTTTGTGGCCTACAGAGTACAGGTTTAATTCGTGACTTTCAACGCACTGAATATATCACTCAAAAGTCAAAAGTGTACGATCAGAAGAGATTCATTCCAATCGGTAATTTACAGGTTTGCTTTGATAAACAGATAAGATTGACCTACATGGTTGTGCAGAAACCTATGAAAGGATGGCTACTGAGTCCCAACCTCATTTTCCGGTAACAGTTCTAAGATATCTCAACTGAAGCCATAAGAAATAGCGAACTTTAATACACACACAGTTACGATGGACAATGACAACCATGTTAAGACTATAATAAAGGGCATTGCAGAAGGACCACGATTCAAGCTATGAGCAACATGACTACAAATTACCAAAAACCCAGATTCTAAGCATTCACCTTTGCATGTGAACAATGGGGTCTGTGTGTTGAGGTCCCAGAACCGAACGGTGGTGTCACCTGAACCACTCGCCAAACATCTCCCGTCAGGGCTGAATGACACGGCTAGTACAGCTTCCGTGTGGCCTGCATATGGTAAGATTGACTACAGATCATTCCATGGCGGTATAACAAGGTCAGAGTCGACATTATTGGGAGTAGGATATATTAGGACATCTTGGCTTTCCAATACCAGGTCATTTACTTATCATGTACTATGAGTCAACCAGGCTATACATTCACAAATGCCATACTAATTTATTTAACTTTGAGAGTATGCTACTAGATGCTGTCCATCATTTGATAGTAACTAAACAACGAGCGGCTGAACTATGCTACCCTTAGTTCTTCAAGTCAACATACAAGACACATTTACAACTTTTCTAGCAACAGAAAAGACGATGCTACCCTTAGTTCCTTAATCGAATTTGACCATCAGGTTATAAATATCATCTTGATGAAACCACACAGACTCGCCATACAGAATATCAAAAGAGTGCAGCCAGCCATATATCACAGTCCTAATTGTTTCATTCTAATCTCGTCCAAATAAGCAGATGAAAGTAAACACAGAGCTTCAATTTTAATCTTGTAATGTCAGACATGAACAAACACACCGATGTACCAATAGTGCTCAAGTCTTCCTCCTCGGAAAAGACGGGCGAGCAGTATTGGCTAAGGGCAGTGACAGTGTTCTGCTTCCTTACAGATACAAGAACAAGGGTGATGAAAAAACATGATGCAGATAAGGAAGTACCAGCGATCGTAGCGGAGCACCGGTTGACTGGCCTGATCCGGAAAACCGCCTGCGGTTGGTACACTATGCGCAGAGTGACCTCGATGTTGGCTTCATTCAACAAAAGAAAGAACAGGGTACACGTGAGATTCCACCACACCCATTAGTCCATATGAAACCAAATTAAATAGCTCAGGGTCAGGGGTGCAGCTGAGCTGCTCACCATTTTTCTGCTGCATGTAGGCGCCGAGCTGCACGGCGAGCTCCTCGTCCGCGATGTAGAAGGCGTAGGGAAGCTTGTCCTCCTGAATTACCAAAGCAGAGTATGATTGGTGGTTTCAGGAAGCGAGGAGGGCGGGAGGATGTTACGCACGTTGCGGAGGAGCTGGTTGACGATGTCCTGGAGCTGCGGCGGGCCGATGTTCTGCGGCAGGTACAGCGCCGCCCCGAGCTTCTCCCCCTCCGCGCTCACCAGCTGGCACATGACGCTGCTGGTCGCCTCGCCCGAAGGCGGCGGAGCCCGCTTGTCGTCCATCTCTCTGTAGTCGCGTGGAGGCGGCGGCAGCGCGGCGGCGGGGGAATTCGAGACGAGAGAGGGCTGCTGCTGGTGTGGTCTGGTCGAGTCGTTGCTAGTAGTAAGAGAGGCCAGCCGGCCCATATCGCCAAGGCTAGCCCGGACTGGCCCAAAAAGAAGCCAAATAAGAGCGTTCTACACTACCCCAGCTGGCTTGAACTGGCCCACGATCTTGGGCCTCTCTCATCGCAAAGCATCATTGGCAGGTTCCTGAGACCTGCACCTGAAAAAAAAGGTTCCTGAGACCTGACACGGGTTACCAAATGTACTCATATATCATTTCCACTTAGGCTGTGTTTGAACGTACTAAGGTAAAACATTTTATATTATAGAACGGAGGGAGTAGGAATTTAGAATTAGACCAAATTTAAGATGGAAAGGATATGGCTTCTAATTCCAATTGTGCTTTATATTTGTTGTTGGAATCAAAGGTTGCTACCAAATTTCAATTCATGTTTAGATGTACAAATCATAGAACCGGATGTTTTGTTGAGTTTGGACACATGTATATTGGAATGTTTATAAAAAAATAGCACACATATATTAGAATGTTTATATATTATTTTTAACAAGTGATTACATTAAAATAATCTGGAGGAGACATATCCTAAATCTCAGCATTTTCCACACAGATATATGATATAACGGGGATCACAGCCTCAGATGCTACTACAGCAAGCACAATGTTTGGCAAACTCCTGAATAGCTAGAATACACACGGAAACCCCTTTCTACACCCTGCATAGGTATGAAAAAATATTTTTTTAAAAGTTGAAAATTTGAAAAAAAAATATGATCATGTTTAAGGTGCACACGAAGTTATTTCACCGAAAATCGATATGTTTTGTGTGCTGTATAAAAAAGATAAACTTTTGCGTCGTGGAGCACGTTACTTTATCATCAAATTTTGTCCTTTTTTGCACAAGTCACCCAAAATGTTTATTTTTCATGAAACGACTTTGCGCGCATCTAAACTTGAAGTTCTACGTGCACATATTTTTAAAAAAAAATTGGCATTTTAAATTTTGATAAAAATAAAATTTAAATAAAGGGTGCATATGCACCCGGGAACAGAAAAGCCACGTACCCGAATTAAAAACACATGCCCAGAAACCATGCAAGTAGTTGGATACATAGTAAGCGTACTACTGAAGTATGTAAACTCGTACTTTGACTGCATCTAGTCATCTAATCGGTTGTCGACGTGCTCATGCTCAGGAGCCCATGGTTCCTTGAAGTGTTGAAGGAGCTCCTTTCGCGTATTCACGATCAGGCCCTGTCAATTAAAATTGATACCTATTATACTGTCAGCAAGGAGGAATACAGTGAAGTTTTGGGAGCCATATATTCTAAACAGCCATCCTCTAGCATTTTGCACGCCTCATTGATCTTCCCCTGCTTCTCGCACAGTACGTGACTAGCTGCAAACACATGACAACAATACACCAGTTACTACTTATACTAAAGAGAAGGACATAATTCTACAGTGAACAAGAATATCTAAACCAACCAAGCCTTCAACACAAGCATCTAAACTCGACTTCACAATTTTGCTAATTTTCAAAACAAAGCATTATTGGTCGCAGCATAGAAAACGAAAAAATATACGATATGAACAACTAAGTACCAAGATCTATCTACCTAGATACAATCAACTGGTAGATATATATTCATAGAGAACTTACCCTCAAAGACCAAAAGCGTTACGAAATTATTCTCGTGGATGATGTAGCCGTACACTTGTCGATCTCAAGATTGTGTGGAAGTCCAGTGCCGCAAATCAGTAGCGCAACTATGATCACACACACGTTCGGTACCCTGACAACATCTTAGTCCCGCTCTAGTAAAGCAGCGGAAGCAGCAAATCCTTCCAGAGAAATCACCGAAAACATGTACTTCGTTAATCCGGAACCATGGAAATATTCTAGAGGAAGAGATCCTTCACGAAGAGGTGTGTGAGGAGAGGAGGAGACCTCTTTTATAGGGGAGGGCCACTCATGCCATGGCCCGTGGACATGGTGGGTGTGCCTCACCTCTCCCTCATTCATGTGAGTGGAGCTTTCACTAAGCATTCCCACATCAATTCCATCTCCACTCAAACTTAGATTAATTTTCCACCAAGATTAATGCATCTCTCATTTAATAAAACAATTTTATTAATTTTATTCGGAGTTTTGTTAACTTTAATTAACAAACATTTGCATAAACCCCTTGCAATACTTCGATATTACATCTAAAACCATTTTCAGCAATTTGACCTGAAATAATTCCGGTGTCTATCGAAATAATTCCAGCGCTTTTAAAACATTTCTCTCGTACTCCCTCCGTCCCAAAAAGGATGTCTCAAGTTTGTTTAAATTTGGCAAATTTAAACAAACTTGAGACATCCTTTTTGGAACGGAGGGAGTATTATATTTGCTCCATCTGGTGTTGATATACCTTAAGTGTGTCATCCTATGGTTCGCGAATAATACAGACATGATCGAGACCCCTCTTCGATCAATAATCAGCAGCGAGACCTAGATTGACTCTCACACATTCAACGATTACTCTAGTGATCGTGAGAACCTTTGATGTTGTAACTAAATCCATTTATCTCGCGGTATATTACATGTCCAAGATTCGATCATCAGTATCTCCATACCTAGTCTGATCTCGTTCCGACAAGTACTCTTTTCTGGTTCCCATGCTATAACATTCTTAGTGATCTTATCACTCGCTTGCAAGCTATGTCAATATGATATCACTGAGAGGGATCTGAGTATATCTCTCCTTTATCGGGATGGACAAATCCCATTGTTGATCAATGAGCATCTACATAACACTTTCGTAGTATCTGAACCCACCTTTATTGTCACCCTATTATGGTGTGATACTTGATGTTATCAAGTTACTCTTCCGGTGTTAGTGATTGACATGATCTCATGGTCTAAGGATTAAGGTTACTTCGCATGATGTTATAGCAATGTAAATATAATAACTTTGATTGTATTATTTTACTTTGGGTGAATGTTTATCACATCATTTGAAAGGGAAATGGACGTCGCCTAGAGGAGGTGAATGCGTGTTTTAAAATTATTACGGTTTAGGCTCTAATAAATGCGGAATAAAATTAACATTTAATTTATCAAGCCAAAACCTATAACAACTAGGTTCACTACGTGCACTACCAACCTATGCTAAACAACACAAGAAACAAGGTGATAGCAATACATAATACTTCAAGCATGATGGCTATCATAATGTAAATTGCATAAGTAAAGGGCTCGGTTGAGAGATAACCGATGGATGTGGAGACGATCATTTGTTTCCCGGACTTCACTTTCAAAGAAGCTACGTCTCTGTTGGAGAGTCACGACGGTGCAAATGTACTTCGAACGCCACAAATGGCTCACCTTGAGGTATGGTGGCTCGATGTTCGTCCAACGTCACACAAGGCCTCACCCCAAGATGCGAAGGCACACAACTCACTGCCGCCATAAAAGGCTCACCCTATTCTCCCGTGAGATCGCCACAAAGGCCTACTCATGTTCCACTATGGGACACTTGAGGGCGGTCACCGAACCCGTACAAGGCTTGGGGCAATCTCCACAACTCAATTGGAGGGCTTCCAAGAAATGCCACAAAGGCTCCATAAGGCCACAACAGGCCACAAGCTTGAGAAATCTCTACAACTCAATTGGAGGCCTCAAGAATACACCACAACTCCACACAACTGTCTAAGGTTCCAAGGACCCAAGAGAAACAAGCCCAAGATCTTGAACTCGCTGAATCTCCTAGGAGAACTTAAATCTATGCACCAAATGCAAGAGGCAAGACCTTCTCTCTCAAATTCCATCAAAGCTACAAAAGCTATTGGAGGAATAAGAGAAGAAGAACACAAGGGGATAACATAAAACTCTCCAAGATCTAGATCCCAAGGATTCCTTCACAAAGAAGGGATTTGGTTTGGTGGGGGTTGTAGATCTAGATCTCCTCTCTCAAATCCCTCAAAAAGATGTAAGAATCATAGGAGGGGGAAGGAGAGAAGTCAAGCTAATCAAGGTCATGATGGGTTCGTAGCATGGAAAACAAAAAAATTCTACCGCAAGAACGAACAAAACCCAGATCTAATCTAGATAAAAGCCAAGATCTAATCTATTAGACATGTGCAACGAGATAGATCTGTACTAACCCTCATAGATCCGAAAGCGTTAGGAGATTAGATCTCGGGGTTGATGTAGTCGATCACTTGCCGATCTCAAGATCGTGTGGACGATCCTTCTGGCGCCGCGTCCCGGCAGCGCTTCATGATCGGTCTGCGTGGAGTCGAAGCAGACCTTCCTCTCCTTGTTCCAATGGCGCGGAGGTAGTAGATCTTCTCCACGGAATCCCGCAGCACGACGGTGTGGTGGTGGTGGAGTAGAGATTTCTGCAGGCTTCGCCTAAGCGGGCAGAGCGAAGGAGGAGGAGAGGCGGCTAGGGTTTGTTATGGGAGAGTGCTGGGGGTGGCGCCTCCTCTATTTAAAGAGGGCGCCATGGGAGGGAGTCCTAGTAGGACTCCCTCCTCCTTGGCCGGATTGGGAGGGAGAATCCTCCTCCCCATGAATCCGTGTCTTGCCCCACAAAGACTCCTTGATCCTTTCTTGGTTTTCAAGCAAACTCCAAGAAATATTCTAGAACCTTCCAGAACATTCCGAAACCTTCTAGAATCTCCATACAAACACTCCGGAACATTTCCTAACTTAGAAAATGATCCCCAATATATGAATCTTATTCTCCGGACAATTCCGGATCTCCTCGTGATGTCCCGGATCCAATCCGAGACTCCGAACAACATTCGGTCTCCAACGCATATTCCATATCTACTTAAAACAACTTCGATCCTTAAGTGTGTCACCCTACGGTTCGTGAATATGCAGACATGATGAAGACACCTCTCCGATCAATAACCATCAGCGGGATCTGGAGATCCATAACGGCTCCCACATACTCAACGATGACTTCGTGATCGATAGAACCATTAATATACGAAACCAATTCCCTTTGTCACGCGATATTCTACTTATCCTAGGTTTGATCGTATCTCCATACCTAGTTCTACCTCGTTACTGATAAGTACTCTTTACTCGTTCCATGTTATGTCATCCCTTGTGACCTAGTCACATGCTTGCAAGCTAACTAGATGACATTCCACCGAGAGGGCCCAGAGCATATCTATCTGTCATATGGATGGACAAATCCCAATCTTGGTCCATGCGCTTCAACACATACTTTCAGAATACCCAATGACACCTTTATAACCACCCAGTTACGAACCGGTGTTTGATGTCATCAAAGTACCCATCCGGTGATGGTGATTAACATAACCTCATGGTCGAAGGATTAGGTTACTATGCATTTGAAAGCTTACAGCAATACGAACTTAATGACTTGATCTTATGCTACGCTTACTATGGGTGTGTGTCCATCACATCATTCTCCTAATGATATAACCTTGTTATTAATGACATCCAATGTCCATGATCAGGAAACCATGATCATCATTTAATCAACAAGCTAGTTCCACAAGAGGCTTACTAGGGACTCTTTTATGTTTACAAAACACACACATGTATCAGTGTTTCCTTATAATACAATTATAGCATGGGATGTAAACATTCATCATAAACACAAAGATATAATAATAACCACTTTTATTATTGCCTCTTGGGCATATCTCCAACAGTCTCCCACTTGCACTAGAGTCAATAATCTAGATTACATGGTAATATACCTAACACCCATGGCGTTCTGGTGTTGGTCATGCTTTGCTCTAGGGAGAGGTTTAGTCAACGGATTTGCCACATTCAGATCAGTGTGTACTTTGCAAATCTTTATGTCACCATCTCGGACATACTCGCGAATAGCATGGAAACGTAGCTAGATGTGCTTGACTTGCTATGTGACCTTGGCTCTGTGCATTAGCTATGGCATACGTGTTGTCACATGAGATGGCCATCGGGTCCAACACTGCTGGGAACCACGCCAAGTTCAGTAATGAACTCCTTCATCCATATGGCTTCTTGCAGCCTCCGAAGCAGCTATGTATTCCGGTTCGATTGAAGATTTACACAACGCTTTGCTTGGCACTCCTCCAGCTCACTGCAGCACCATTCAAAATAAATACGTATCGGTGTGACTTGAGTCATCGGATCGGTGTTCCAACTAACATCGGTGTAAGTTTACAACAAGCTGTTCATCACCTCCATAAGAAAGAACCATATCCTTAGTCCTATTTAGGTACTTTAGGATATTCTTGACCGCTGTCCAGTGTTCCATTTCAGGATCACTTTGATATCTGCTAGTCAAACTAACAGCATGTGCTATATCCGGTCTTGTACACAGCATGGCATACATGATAGAACCTATGGCCGAGGCATAGGGAATATTATTCATCTTTTCTCTATCTTCTGCCGTAGCCGGACTTTGAGTTTTACTCAAGGTCTTACCTGACAACATGGGCACGAACCCTTTCTTGCTCTCTTCCATTCTAAACTTCTTTAAAACTTTGTCTAAGTATGTACTTTGTGAAAGCGCTATTTGGCGTCTTGATCTGTCTCTATAAATCTTGATGCCTAGAATATATGCCGCTTCGCCAAGATCCTTCATTGAAAAACTATTATTCAAATAGGTTTTGACGCTATTAAGAAGTTCTATATCATTCCCAATCAACAATATGTCATCTACATATAGTACTAGGAATGCTACAGAGCTCCCACTCACTTTCTTGTAAATACAAGCTTCTCCATAAGTTTGTATAAATCCAAAGTTTTTGATTACTTTATCAAAACGTTGATTCCAACTCCGGGATGCTTGCTTCAGTCCATAAATGGAGCGCTAAAGTTTGCATACCTTGTCAGCATCACTAGGATCTACAAAACCCTTGGGTTGTACCATATACAACTCTTCCTCAATGTCACCATTAAGGAACGCCGTTTTGACATCCATCTGCCAAATTTCATAATTGAAATATGCAGCGATTGCTAACAAAATCCTCACAGACTTTAGCTTCGCTACTGGTGAGAAAGTCTCATCGTAGTCAACTCCTTGAATTTGTCGGAACCCTTTCGCGACAAGTCGAGCTTTATAGACGGTAACATTACCATCAGCATCTGTTTTTCTTTTGAAAATCCATTTGTTCTCGACAGCCTTACGGCCATCCGGTAAGTCCACCAAAGTCCATACTTGGTTTTCGTACATGGATCCCATTTCGGATTTCATGGATTCTAGCCATTTGTCGGAATCTGGGCTCACCATAGCTTCTTCATACGTCGCAGGGTCATCAGTGTTGTCCACCAACATGACGTTCAAGCGAGTCATACCAATCGAGTGGTACGAACCCTCGTTGACTGCGAGGTTCAGCGATAACCGTTTGAAGTTTCATGATCACCATCATTAGCTTCCTCTCCAATTGGTGCGGCGGCACAAAACATCTTCCGTGCTGCGCTACTCTCAATTCGAGAGAAGGTTCAATAACCTCGTCGAGTTCTACTTTCCTTCCAGTCACTTCTTCGAGAGAAACTCCTTCTCAAGAAAGGATCCATTCTTGGCAACGAAAACTTTGCCCTTGGATCTATGATAGAAGGTATACCCAATTGTTTCTTTAGGGTATCCTATGAAGACGCATTTCTCCGCTTTGGGTTCAAGCTTATCGATTGTAACTTCTTTACATATGTCAAGAACCCCAAACTTTAAGGAACGACAACTTAGGTTTCTTACCAAACCACAATTAAATGCGGTGTCGTTTCAACAGATTTAGATGGTGCCCTATTTAAAGTGAATGCAGCTGTCTCTAATGCATAGCCCCAAAACGATAGTGGTAAATCTGTAAGAGACATCATAGACCGAACCATATCTAAGAGAGTTCGATTTGACGTTCGGACACACCATTACTGTGGTGTTCCGGCGGTGTCAACTGCGAAAGTATTCCACATTTCTTTAAATGCATGCCAAACTCATAACTCAGATATTCACCTCCGCGGTCAGAACGCAGAAACTTAATCTTCTTGTTACGACGATTTTCCACTTCAATTTGAAATTCCTTAAACTTCTCGAAAGTTTCAGACTTATGTTTCATAAAGTAGACATACCCATATCTACTTAAGTCATCCGTGAAAGTGAGAACATAACGATATCCACCACGCGATGCTACACTCATTGGACCGCACACATCGGTATGTATTATTTCCAATAAGTCCGTAGCTCGCTCCATTATTCCAGAGAATGGAGTCTTAGTCATTTTTCCCATTAGACATGCTTCACATCTTTCAAGTGATTCAAGAAGTCCATCAGAATGGATTTTCTTCATATGCTTCACTCCAATGTGACCAAGACGACAGTGCCACATGTATGTAGAATTATCATTCAATTTTATTCGTTTAGCATCTATGTTGTGAACATGTGTATCACTACTATCGAGATTCAATAAGAATAAACCATTCATCTTAGGTGCATTACCATAAAAAGATATTACTCATATAAATCGAACAACCTTTATTCTCAGACTTAAAAGAGTAACCGTCTCGCAATAAACAAGATCCAGATATAATGTTCATGCTTAACGCAGGCACCAAATAACAATTATTTAAATTTAAAACTAATCCTGAAGGTAGATGTAGAGGGAGCGTGCCGACGGCGATCACATCAACCTTGGAGCCATTTCCAACGCGCATCGTCACCTTGTCTCTTGCCAGTCTTCGTTTATTCCGCAGCTCCTGTTTCGAGTTACAAATATGAGCAACCGAACCAGTATCAAATACCCAGGCACTACTACGATTACTAGTAAGATACACATCAATAACATGTATATCGAATATACCTTTCTTCTTGATGTTGCCTTTCTTCAGATCTGCTAGGTACTTGGGGCAGTTACGCTTCCAGTGACCAGCACCCTTGCAGTAGAAGCATTCAGTTTCAGGTTTAGGACCAGCCTTGGCTTCTTAGCAGGTGCGGCAGCTTTCTTGCCGTCCTTCTTGAAGTTGCCCTTTTTCTTAGGCTTGCCCTGTTTCTTGAAATTGGTGGTCTTATTGACCATCAACACTTGGTGCTCCTTCTTGATCTCCACTTCAGCAGTTTTCAGCATGGACGATAGTTGATAACGCCTTGTTCATGCAAAGGCATATTGTAGTTCATCACAAAGTTCTTATAACTCGGTGGCAGTGATTGGAGGACACGGTGAATCCCTAACTCATTAGGAATCGTTATCCCCAACTCTTGGAGCTTGTTTGCATGCCCAGACATGGTGAGCATGTGCTCGCTAACAGAGCTTCCCTCTTTCATCTTGCAGGTAAAGAACTTCTCGGAGGCCTCATAGCTCTCCACGGCCGCGTGAGTCTCAAAAATGAGCTTGAGCTCCTTAATGATCTCGAACGGGTCGTGGTGCTCAAAACGCTTCTGGGGCTCCGTTTCTAAACCGCATGTGGATGGCACACTTGAACGTGGAGTAATGATTTTTCCGAGTGGCGTAAACATTCTTTACGTCATCGGTGGCATCATCTGCAGGTGGGTCACCTAGCGGTGCTTCGAGCACATAGGTCATCTGACCAGCCCTGAGGACAATCTTCAGACCACGAAGCCAGTCCGTGAAGTTGCTTCCATTGTTCTTAAGCTTTTCTTTATCTAGGAACGCATTGAAATTGATGGAAAGGTTCGCCATAATCTACAACAAATTTGCAAGTAGTTTAGACTAAGTTTATGATAAATAGAGTTTAATTTTTAATTCTTAAATTAACTAGGTGAACTCCCACTCAAAACAACATCCCTCACATTGTCTTAGTGATTACACGAACCAAGTCCACTACACCAAGTCCGATCTTCACGAGAGAAGATGTAGTTTCATCGGCGAACAATCTTCATGTTCATCATATCACTTATATGATTCATGCTCTACCTTTCGGTATTCCGTGTTCCGAGACCATGTCTGTACATGCTAGGCTCGTCAAGATTAACCTTAGTTTCCGCATGTGCAAATCTGGCTTGCACCCGTTGTATGCACACGTAGAATCTATCACATCCGATCATCACGAGATGCTTCGAGACGACGAGTCTTAGCAACGGTGCCAACTAAGGACGAACACTTTATTACTTGAAATTTAGTGAGAGGTATCATCTTATAATGCTACCGTCGCGATCTAAGCAATACAAGATGCATAAAGGATTAACATCACAGGCAATTCATAATTAGTGTGATATGATATGGCTTTTCCTTCTTATGCCTTTGATCTCCATCTCCAAAGCACGGACATGATATCCATCATCAACAGCATTGCGTCAAGGTCAGTGGCGCCGCTTCATGGTTGTCGAGCATCACCAGCAACTATTACAACTACTTGGAATAAAGCTATTACAAGATGAATAGACACGCAGGTCTTAACAGAATTAAAGACAACCATTAGGCTCCTGCCGGTTGCCATATTACAACAAGGATCATTGCATACATCAAATATAATCACAATCACATGATGGCCATATCACATCACAAAACCCCTGCAAAAACAAGTTAGACGCCTCTAATTTTCTTTGCAAGTTTTACGTGGTTTGGGGCTTTTGAATAAGAACGGATCTTACCTACGAAACTGAACCACAACGTTGATACAAGTGCTATCAAGTGCAAAGTGTAAATTGGATCTATACTATGATGGGAGAGACACCCATAAAGCCACTTGTGCAAAGCAAGTTACATGTCAAGCGTGGAGCAAGTCTCATGTGCGATGACATGTAAGGTTAGCCCGAGCCGCTTCATCCCACCATACCGCAAGATGCAAAGTACATAAAGCAAAAGACGGCATGAGCACCAACACCCACAAAACCACTGTGTTCTACTCGTGCAACAGATCTACGCATAGACAAGGCTCTGATACCACTGATGGGTTCGTAGCATGGAAAACAAAAAATTTCTACCGCAAGAACGAACAAAACCCAGATCTAATCTAGTTAAAAGCCAAGATCTAATCTATTAGACATGTGCAACGAGATAGATCTGTACTAACCCTCGTAGATCCGAAAGCGTTACGAGATTAGATCTCGGGGTTGATGTAGTCGATCACTTGCCGATCTCAAGATCGTGTGGACGATCCTTCTGGCGTTGCGTTCTATGGCGCTTCATGATCGGTCACACGTGCGGTCGGCAGACCTTCCTCTCCCCGTTCCAGCGAGCAGCGGAGGTAGTAGATCTTCTCCACGGAATCCCAGCAGCACGACGGTGTGGTGGTGGTGGTGGGGTAGAGATTTTTGCAGGGCTTCGCCTAAGCCGGAGCAGAGCGAAGGAGGAGGAGAGAGGCGGCGGCTAGGGTTTGTTATGGGAGAGTGCTAGGGGGTGGCGCCCCCTCCCCTCTATTTAAAAGAGGGAGGCGCCATGGGAGGGGGAGTCCTAGTAGGACTCCCCTCCCTCCTTGGCCAGCGGATTGGGAGGGGGGAAGGAATCCTCCTCCCCCACGAATCTGTGTCTTGCCCCACAAAGACTCCTTGATCCTTTCTTGGTTTTCAAGCAAACTCCAAGAAATCTTCTAGAACCTTCCAGAACATTCTGAAACCTTCTAGAATCTCCATACAAACACTCCGGAACATTTCCTAACTTAGAAAATGATCCCCAATATATGAATCTTATTCTCCGGACAATTCCGGATCTCCTCGTGATGTCCCGGATCCAATCCGAGACTCTAAACAACATTCGGTCTCCAACGCATATTCCATATCTACTTAAAACAACTTCGATCCTTAAGTGTGTCACCCTACGGTTCGTGAATATGTAGACATGATGAAGACACCTCTCCGATCAATAACCATCAGCGGGATCTAGAGATCCATAATGGCTCCCACATACTCAACGATGAATTCGTGATCGATAGAACCATTAACATACGAAACCAATTCCCTTTGTCGCGCGATATTCTACTTATCCGAGGTTTGATCGTCGGTATCTCCATACCTAGTTCTACCTCGTTACTGATAAGTACTCTTTACTCGTTCCATGTTATGTCATCCCTTGTGACCTAGTCACATGCTTGCAAGCTAACTAGATGACATTCCACCGAGAGGGTCCAGAGCATATCTATCCGTCATATGGATGGACAAATCCCAATCTTGGTCCATGCGCTTCAACACATACTTTCAGAATACCCAATGACACCTTTATAACCACCCGATTCTGAGCGGTGTTTGATGTCATCAAAGTACCCATCCGGTGATGGTGATTAACATAACCTCATGGTTGAAGGATTAGGTTACTATGCATTTGAAAGCTTACAGCAATACGAACTTAATGACTTGATCTTATGCTACGCTTACTATGGGTGTGTGTCCATCACATCATTCTCCTAATGATATAACCTTGTTATTAATGACATCCAATGTCCATGATCAGGAAACCATGATCATCATTTAATCAACAAGCTAGTTCCACAAGAGGCTTACTAGGGACTCTTTTATGTTTACAAAACACACATGTATCAGTGTTTCCTTATAATACAATTATAGCATGGGATGTAAACATTCATCATAAACACAAAGATATAATAATAACCACTTTTATTATTGCCTCTTGGGCATATCTCCAACAGGTCAACAATGGAGGAGAGAGAAAGCCAAGAACCAAGAAAAGCAAGTGAACCACAAAGGGGAAGAGGAGACCCTTTTAAAGGGCTCCCCAATCTGCCCGTTATGCACAGATTCGTGCACGGCCGGTAGTACTACTGGGTGGGCCGTACTACCGCTGGCACCCAGCCAATAGTCAGAAAGAGCAGCGCGAAAGATAGAAAAACGAGCCTGGCCAGTACTACCGCCGCCCACTGGAACTTCCGGTGGGGGACAGTACTACCGCCAGAACATCCGACTAAAGTTCCGTCAAATAGCGCACTCCAAATCAGAGACCTTACTGAACGCATTCCATGGGAATTGTAACAAAGGCCAGAACTTCCACTGGAACTACCAGCGGCAAACATGCCCTAGCGGTACTACCGATGGAGAGCCGGAACTTCCGGTTAGGGAAACTTTAGAAACCAAAACTGCAATAACTTTCGCATCCGAACTCCAAATGAGATGAAACCAATTTTGTTAGAAATATTGGGTATCACCAAGGGAGAAAATATCATGAATATATATGTGAGATACATTGATGGCTCAGTGTTGATGTAGAGCTTGTTGGGAACCCCAAGAGGAAGGTATGATGAGCACAGCAGCAAGTTTCCCTCAATTATGAAACCAAGGTTTAATCGAACCAGTAGGAGCAAGGAAACACCCCAAACGTGTTGCTAGCTGAGCCTTGGCAGGGCGCACTACCGGTGCTAGTAGCAACGTGGAGACCTGCACAACACAACCACCGAACTTTGTCCCCAACTTGCGATGAGGTTGTCAATCTCACCGGTTTTGCTGAAAACAAGGGATTAAACGTATCGAATGGAAGGAAGTAATAATTTGTAGAAAGTAAACACAAAGCAGTAAACAGTTTATAGATTGTATGTAAAGGAAAAGGACCGGGATCCATAGTTCACTAGAGGTGGCTCTCCTTAAGATAGATAACATGCTGGGTGAACAAATTACAGCGGGGCGCTTGACAAACATCGAGAAAGCAATACATGCATATACTAATCATCTTGACTCCTTTGGAACTTGATTGGGCATTACAACAGTATACATAGACCGCCATCCAACTGCATCTATGACTAATAATCCACCTTCAGGTTATCATCCGAACCCCCTCCAGTATTAAGTTGCAAGCAACAGATTATTACTTTACGAACTGCGTGTAATGTAAACAATACGATTGTTTTATGAACAAAGGATTGTTGTTTTCTCCCTAGTAGCAACAACATGTCTAGTACTTTAGAGATTTCTGTCACTTCCCCAGATTACCAGAGGCATGAACCCACTATCGAGCATAAATACTAACTCTTGGAGTTGCTAGCATCTACTTGGCCAAGATAGCTACTAACAACGGAAAGCATGCAAGATCACAAATAACAAAGCCATGATAGAATCAATAATCAATCTGAAATAGCATCTCAATATCCATCGGAGTCCCGCAAACACAACATGCAGAATTACAAATAGATGATCTTGATCATGAACGGAGCTCACAATATCTAGACATGAAAGCACAAAGGAGGAGAACCAGCCATCTAGCTACTACATGGATCCGTAGTCCAAGGATGAACTACTCACGCATCACACCGGAGGCTTGCATGATGATAAAGAAGGCCTCCAGGGTGAATTCCTCTCTCTGGCAGGGTGCCGGGAAGAGCTTCAGATCCCTCCCGATCTAGGGATGGAGATGACGGTGGCTACAGACTCTTTCGTGGATTTCTGATCGGGTACTTAGGGTTTTTGTCCCGAGGTCATCTTATAGGCGGAAGGAGATGCCGAGGGGGTGCTGGGGTCGGCCAGACCACCTGGCAGGCGGCCTGGCCAGTGACCGGTGGTGGCTGCCCCAGCCCTTCTCCGTCTCGTATTCTGGCATCTGATGACTTCCGGAAAAATAGGCACTTTGGCTTTTGTCCCGTCCAATTCCGAGAATATTCATTTTCTGACTTTCCTAGAACCAAAAACAACAGAAAACAGGCAACTGGCACTATGGCTCCTGTTAATAGGTTAGTCCGAGAAATCATATGAAAAGTACTCCAAAGTATGGACAAAACACAAGAAAGTAGATAAAACCAAGCATGGAACATCAAAAATTATAGATAAATTTGCAATGTATCATACCTCTCGAGGTGTGGAGCCGGAAAACCCGCAAGATCAAAAACGCAATAAGATATGCAAGCGGAATCCTCTTTTGATAAGCTAGAGCTTGTTATGAATATAACCATAAGCTCTAGATCCTCACATGGATAAGAACCAAACAACAACCAAGAAAGATGATGTTGTGTATGCAAAGGTTTGAGCTCTCCCTGAAAGATACGATCGAATCACCCACTCGAGAGCCCCTCTTGATAGTAAGGCTATTGATGGTTGTGAAATACCACCTCTTTTACCCATATAAAATGTGCCATTTATCTTTTATATCATGTTTCTTCCAACTATTGCTATGCCTTATATGCATGACTTTTAGTTCTCATTTACTTTTATATGAGCTTTGCACATTTAGTAGTTTAGGTAGAATTTTATCACTTTTCTTGTCTATGACATGTGTGTAGGTGTTGGTGAAGATTATATGGATAAAAAGGAACAAAGAGAGCATAGTATGGAGGAGCTAAAGACATCAGACTTAGGGCCCTTTTGTTTGGGCTTTTAGCTGCTTTCCACGGAAATAAGCAGGACTGATGAAACAAAGAGGCTAGCTGTGCGGTAGGCTTTTGCCAAAGCACCTACTTCTCCCGCATACGAGAAAAAGCACGATGGAGAGGTGCTTCCCGAGCTTTTTCTCCACAAATCAAAGCGGTGTAGCCCTTTACCCATTTCGATTCGGCTATTTACTGCAAAACTGCCACCAAAGTCTAACTATATTGTGTCTAAAAAAAGCCTAATCGTATCGTGCCTTTTATACCTAGGCTAGCGGAAAAACAAATCGACAAAAAAAATGCAATCCTTTTCTCCCGCACGTGAACAGACGCGAGGGAGGCATTAGGGTTCCTCGTTGCCACCCGTTCCGTTGGTGTAGCTTGACGCTAACCCTTCTCCTCCGCTGCCCCTGTCCTCTCTGGCCACTCTCCTCCGCCTCCGTTCCCTACTGTTTCCGCTCATTCACCGACAAAGGTTCTTAACCGTCTCGAAGCTAGTCCACGATCGCTAGTCTGCTACTCTTGTGAGGTGAGTTGCCGTTGTTTTCTGTTCAGTTTGTAGTTTTTTGGCGATGAATTAGTACCTGTCCCCGATCGCACGCATGCTTGTATTCCTGGATCAATTGGATGCATGCATGTTGTTTGCTGTTTAGTTCTTCGTAGTAGTGCAGGATGGTTGTAATGGTGCTAGGTGCAAAAGCTAGTGAATTTTTTAATGCATGATGGTGACGTTGTCGTAAAGTACTGCTTGTTGTTTTTGCCTATGGCTGTATTTCTCCTAGTAATTGTGTGTTTTTTGTTTAGCTTGTTATTACTTTGCAATGGAAAAGGTTGTTTAGGATGCATACCACACTAGAGTTTTCTGTGATATATGTATGAATGAAGTCAACGCAAACAATAGATATGGGGGTTGCTTGAGTAGAAAGGGGTACAAGAATCTTGAGCAAAAAATCACCAAGAAAACAAGGAAGACTATCAAAGAAACAATTCAAGAACAAATGGGATGGTTTAAAGAAGGATTACACATGTTGGATGGAGTTGCAAAATGCAATTGGGCTAGGTTGGGATCCGATAACGAAGACTATGGATGCAAACGATGAATGGTGGAAGACTCACCTAGCAGTAAGTTATATATTTGTCACTTGCCTTGTCTTTTTTTTCTATTTTGTTGATGATAATAATTGAAATAATATCTTTTATATTTCTTTTGCAGTACCATCCTAAACATGTAAAGTGGAGAAATGGGCCACCAGCCAACTTGGAACAACAAGATGTCATGTTTAGGAAAGCTCATGTCACTGGAGAATCCGCAACCATTCCGGGAGAAGAAACTGGAGTGGACAAAGAAGGTGCAATATTGTTGGATGATGATGATGCCGGGAAGAAAACATCATTAGGGAAGCGCAAGGTGGGTGCTGGAGAGAAGGAAAAAGATAGCACTTTTCTCAAGCTGTACAACAATGCATTGAACACGCTAGTTTCAAGGGCAGATGCTAGAATTTCTAGTGGCAAGGATGACTCGGTCCCAACTATGGAGGAGTTTTTAGCGATGGTTCGAGACTGTGGAGTGGAGGAAGGAACTGATCTCATGTTCACAGCCGGCAAGCTTGCCCTCAAAAGGGATCATAGGGAGTGTTAGCGGCCTTTGCTACAAATGCAGGAAGGCTTGATTATCTCTCGAGGACACATGAGGAGATGAACAAGTAGATGTGTGATGCAATATGTGTACTATTTATTTGGTATTTGTGGTACACAATTTGTGATCATTCTAGAATCCGTGGATCGTTATGTGTACTATTTATTTGGGATTCCTTGTAGACAATTTGCGATCATTCTAGAACCTATGAACCGTTATGTGTGTTATTTGTGACAATTTGGTAATTCCGTGTGAACCATTGATGCATGTCGGGTCTACTTAATTACTGGAAGTTATTGTATATCACTACTATTTGACATGTTGGGAAATTTGTAGGATGGACGGGGATGACAATGCAAGTGATGAACAAATTGAAAGGATTCAGCATCTTCTCGGTTTGGCGCATGACATGGTTGTGTTGGGATACTATTGTAATCTCTATTCTCAGAAGTATTTGAATAAGGCACCTAGGAGGATTCCACAACAAACTGGTCTTGAATGGGTGCATGAACAACTTGAAGATAGAAAAAGATGCTACAAGATGTTTAGAATGTACCCAGATGTGTTTCATCAATTGCACAACCTCCTAGTTACTAGCTATGGGTTAGATTCAACTAGAGACATGGAATCAATTGAATGTCTGGGAATGTTTCTATGGATAGTTGGAGGACCACAGTCATTCACTCAAGTTGAGAACCATTTCAGTCGGTCTCTTGAAACAATTCATAGAGAGTTCCAAATGGTATAGAACTGTTTGTACTACTTGGGTAAAGATAATGTAAAACCAGTGGATCAAAATTTCACGGATGTGCACCCAAGGCTTCAAGATCCACGCTTTTGGCCTCATTTCAAAGGAGCCATTGGCGCCATCAATGGCTCGCATATTCATGTTGTTGTTACCACACTGGAAGACATGGTTACACATCACAGAACCTGCTAGCAATATGTGATTTCGATCTCAGATTCACATTTGTTGTTGCTGGATAGCCTGGTTTGGCACATGATACACACATTCTGCAACACATCATTCAAAAGTATCCACTACGGTTTCCAACTCCTCCTGATGGTAACACCCTCTCTCATCATTCACATGCGTTATGTATGCATTGTTGTAGTAATGTATCATTTTTTCCTATGCGCAGGTACATACTATATTGTTGATTCCGGATATCCAAATAGAAAGGGGTTCCTAGCTCCTTACAAAAATAATACATATCATTTACCAGATTTCCGTCAAGAAGGGCTACCAACAGAAAAGGAAGAGATTTTTAACTATGCTCACGCGCAGATTCAAAATGCTATCGAGCGTAATTTTGGTATCTTGAAAAATAAGTGGTGCATCTTGAAAGGTATCCCTCCATATAGCTTGATTACACAGAAGAAAATTATTCTGGCTTGCATCGTGCTTCACAATTTTATTAGAGATTCCCACCTACGCGATAAGCAGTTTGATCGATGTGATGCGGATGAGAATTACATCCCTAAGGTGCAAAGGCAAGCAATGACGTTTCCCGGTGATAATGCTCCTGGTGGATAACACACAAGAACTATGAACTCAACACGTGATGACATTGCTAACGCATTGTTCGATGCTAGAAATGTTTAAAGTTATTCGTACTATCTATTATAATGATATGGACATGTAATTTGGATAAAACTGCCTTCGTGATGGATTTGTATTTTGGATGAAGCTACATTAATGATGATTATCTTATTTAGCACAATGGTATGAATATGGAGTTTGGTTAAATCTATACTTGCTAAATTATTCCAGCAAAAAAATCTGAGTGTAATTTTACTGAGCCATATATTACTTATACAAATAAATCAACAAAAAGATACAGCTCTCATGACTCTGAAGGTGTTTTAGACAATTCCTCAGTTTACAGCCAAACAGCCAGCTAGATTGCTAGAGAGTAAAACTTAGAACAATAGCTTTCTTTTTACAACAGCTTTCTCTACACAGCAGCACATCCAGCCACATCCAGTCACAGCCAGCCCAAACTAAAGGGGCCTTAGCCATTTGAGAGGTTGGAAAAGTGAACTTTTCCAACTTCTCAAAATATATATCCAAGACCATGGGGTTGTAGCTCTCGACGAGGTGAACTCAACGAGCCTAAGAACACCCAAAATGGAGTTCGTATGAAAAAAGGCGACTAAAATACTAAAAGATCTACAAGTTCAACGACCAACTATACGGCCGGAACTAAAAGTTCCCGTGTATAGTTTGGCCGTATAGTTGGTAAAAAGGTCGCAAACGACGGGATTTCGCTCCAAAGAAGCTTCAGAACCTTCCCTAAGTCATATGATGGTATTGGGGGAACCCTAGGGCACCCCCAAGGCCTATATAAAGGAGGGAGGACCCAAACGAGAGCCACCACACGCTAGCCCTTCAGGGGCGGAGCCCTACCGCCGCCGCCACCCATCCGATCTCCACGGCGGCGGAGCTCTGCCTCAACCACACCTCCGAGATCTAGATCTCCCTCAACACCATCACCATCAAGGCATCCAAGAAAGAAGAAGAGGAGGAGAAGGAAGACATCACCACCACCACACATCGATCTCCATCTTCCTCATCATCTCCACCTCCATCTCTCTCTTGTGTTTGGTAACTGTAAGATTGAACACGATTGTGACATCACTATATATTTATATATGTTTTGCTGCTCATCCATGTGTGAGTAATTGATTCAATTCTAGGTTGAGGTATGATCTAGTGTGCTAAGTTAGAATTTATTATGATCTAAGATGAGTTTATGTGATCCTTTTGTCCGGAAGTGCCTTTTGCCTTACGATGACGCACGAGAATCATGCATAGTGCACACAGAGTAACAACCCGGTAATCAAATAGGGAACGTTTATTTGTCTGAGAAATCTCTTATAGGAACTATGGAAAGTAAAATTCTTGCAGAGTATGGTGCCCTGAGTGTTGATCATTTACATGCTCTTATTATTCTGCCCGCTATTGATGTGGATGGATATGGTATTAATCCTATGTGGATAAATATGATCATGGAAATAGCTTTTGCAGGAGATCCGGACAATGATCCATATGAGCATATTGATAAATTTACTTCATTGTGTTCTATGGTGAAGGCAAATGGATGGACAAATGATAAGATGAAGTTATATCTGTTCTGGTTCTCACTGAAAGGAAAAGCTAAAGTATGGCTAAAATCGCATCCCGCGGGACACTTCAATTCATGGAAAGGTATCTTCGAAGCTTTTCTCGGTAAGTATTTCTCACAAAAGCAAACTTATAAGCGTAGGCTTCATATCCTGAATTTCAAGTAGAGCAACAATGAGGATTTAATACAAGCTTATAGTAGGTTCTCAAAATTGATGCATGATTGTCCACAACATAATTTACCTGATTGGTTATTGTTGAATCACTTTTATGGAGGCTTAAATCACTCTTCTAAGAATAAGCTAGATATGATGTGTGATGGTGCATTCCTTGGAAAAACTTTGAAAGAAGCTTGGCAACTCTTAAGAGATATACATAATAATTTTTATCAATGGCAATGTAAAAGTGTGCATGAAGAAAAACCTCTTCCTACTGATCTAGAGAACTTGGTCAATGAGTTTATTAAAGATAAAAATAGAAGAGGAAAAATTCCTTATGATGATACCTTAGTTAGAGATGTTCTTTCTAAAGCAATGCCTTTCATAGCTGTTTATTTTAATCATATTAGAACTGCTGCTACTAACGATGGAGAATAACCCTCTACTGGTACTCCCATATCTTCCACTTGTTGCATCATTGAAGCAGGAAAGAAGGGTAAATCCATGAAGCCTAAAACCAGGAAAAATTAAAATAAGAAGCCTCGTGTTGAATATCCCACACATCTGACATCTGTAGATGAAGTGAAACCTCTTGATGAAGAGTATCAGAGAAAAGAAAGACGCATCAAGAAGAAAGAAGAAAAATAAATCAAGGAATGGAATAAATTGAAAGCCACTCTCAAACCTGATCCCCCACCTATTCATGATCTTTATTATTCTTCTGACTTTAGTGATGACGTGGACTTAAATTATTCTAGAATCCCTAATAATTGCCCTGAAGAAGTTTTTGATGATTCTAGTAGTGTTTGTTTAAATACTCTTTTCGGGGAAATCAATTATGATGATCCAAAGACGGAACCCTGTGTGCCTCCCATATCTGTTTTCTATGAATTTTGTTTTACTAATGAGGTGCAGGAAAGTCCGGTGGCAAAGACCAAGCTACTGGGTCAAAAAGGACATTATGAAATGTACCCTCAAAATAGTAATCAAGGTAAAGATTCAAAGTTTGATAATAAATCTTTAACATCCTCTATGCAGGAAGGAAAGAATACATATTTACCGCGCTTTGTGCATCCATCCTCACGTGGCAACGAGAACACTTACAATATACCGATGCACCGCAAGCGGGTACATCTTAGAGCAAACTATGATATAAATCCTGCAAACACTCGTTGGAGGTAAGCCAAACAACTCCTATAGCTGCCTCCATTGCTGAATAAATGTGGAGTATAAAAGCCTGGTTACTTGTTTATAAGAAAGCGCTTCCCGGGAGGCAACCTGGAAGTCATTAGGTGTCTTTCTTAGTTTTGTGTCTTGAGTCTTGATGCATTCATGTTGCATTGCCATTTTTATCCTTTGCATGATTTGCTATTAGAGTTATCTTGTTGTAGTTTTCAAAAGGTAGAATTTATTGTTACTATGTGTTGCATAACTCGGTTGTACTTAAATCCCGTTTTATACATGATGTTGTTGGTTGAAAATTAAAGTTGTTATTTTACTGTTAAAACAAGGTGTTTCTCTAAGTTTCAGGATAAGAAAGAATTCTCGAAGAAATATAATTTTTTTGATATCTATTGAAGGTTTAACGACCAACTATACGGCGGGAATAAAAAATTCTAGCCGTATAGTTTGGCCTTACAGATATCTTTGCCATCGACAAATTTTCTTTCTTAGATACTGAAGGTTTGACGACCAACTATACGGCGGGAATAGAAATTCTGGCCGTATAGTTCCGGCCGTATACATATCGATGCCTTCGTCAAAATTCTTTTCCAAGGTACAGTAAGTTTAAATGACCAACTACACGGCGGGACCTTTTTGGTCTAGCAGTATAGTTGCGCTCATATAGATGGGAAAACCCCTTAAACGCCAACTGGAAGGTAACCATTGCTCAAAATTTTATTCTTTCTTCTTCTTTCTTCTTCTAAAAACCTCGAAACACCACATAGGAGCTTCCCCCATGCTCTAGAGAAGCCGAGCATATATAAGCAATAAATTCTACCTCAGAAACCTCCTAGACTATAATTCTCTATAGAAGTTCATGTTTTCTTTTTACTTTGTTTTTATCGATGGGGTAAACGAACTATGTTCGTATGCCAAACCGATGCATTTTATTTTGTCTGTTATTTTCGCAGGGACTTGAACCTTCTGTGACGATGTGTACGCTAGTACCAACCATGCAAACACTTGCATGATCCACTTGGTTGCTTCAATTAAATGCTTCGATAATTAGTGTTTGTTTCCAAGCAGGTTCGCAAGGAAGGCAACCACCAGGCTATATCAAGAAGTATACATTAAAGCAAAGGTTCTTTGTCCATCAAAAGAGAGGTTACTTGTACCTCAACGGTAAAGTGTGTCACCTTGTTTTCAACTAAGCTTGGGGAGGTAACCACTTATCACACTCTCTTTTAGAAACTGTATTTTCTCTTTTCTTTTGGTGATATACTCAAGTTTGGTTCCTGCAAAGTTCTAAGCTTGGGGAGGTTACTTCTGCATGTGTAGAGTCTTGTGCAATGTTCGTATTCGATGAAGGTTTAATGCAATCATGTATCCCGCTGTTTTTGAATGCTTGTTTAAGTGAGTCTAGTTCTGTATTCACATGGGGATACACTTGGTCATGATAGGCACCATAGGAGTTGATTTAGAGCTTGTATGCATATTGCCAAATTATTTATCAAGCTTGTGACACTATTTGTGATCCTCTAGAAAAAACATTGCCACAATCTCTACACTTAGAAAGAATGAATACTTGATCAAGATCTTTTGAAATTTGTTGGTTGTCACTAAATAGCTTTGTCCTAAATAAATAGGTTATGCTTGACCCCACAATGTCAAAACAATAGACTTGATAGTTTGCTTACGGAAGGAGTTCTCAATTGGAAATGATATTTCAAAGTTTTGAGTTCTATGCTAAATAAGGTGCTGTTTAATTTTCTTAAGAGTTTACCTTAAAGATACTAAACACCATAGATGTGATGATCGACTTGATAGTACTCTTTGAAAGGCTTTGTTTGAAGAAACTAATATTTAGCGGCAATTGAGATTCATGCCAAATCTTGACCTGTTGATTAAAGTATGATATTGCTTTATGCATGTCTGCACCACTATCGCACAACATGGGATGCTAACAACTCCGCTGGCCTTTGAACAGTCCAAAAAGAGGAAACTCTTGGAGTTTGGCTATGAGTTTCCCAACATATGTAGCAGAAATTCTATATTTGGGTATGCATTGGCATTCTCATGGGCCTGCGTTCAAGCAAAAGAGGGAATACTCCTCTGACCGTTATGAGAAATCATTATACCAAAAAGGGAAACCTTGGTAATGGTCATGAGTATCCATTCTTAGCCTGCACAGTCTGATTAAACACACTAAGTTTTGGCATGATCTCGTTGCTAATGAACCAAAGTTTTAGAAAGACAAATAATAGAAAATGAGTGTTTGATTGCCATGATTCATTGATGTGGATGACCAAAAGAGACACTCTAATGCTATGCTTCTTTTGACATGTTCTCGCATTTACTTTTGGCATAAATCTCGTTATTAAGAGATAAACTTTCTAAAACTCAATAACCGATGTTTGCACTTGAGAGCCTTAACTAGATGACCTGATTGGGTAGAATTGATAAACTTTATTCCTATTTATGCTTGACATCTATTTGTGACTAAGTTCTGCCTCATAAAAATGATATGAAAAGTTATACAAAAGGTGCAATAAGAGGATCACAAGTTTGTCTGCAAGTTAGATTCACAATTGACATGGAGCATATAAGTTTTGATGAATCTTTAGTGGTCTTTATAACTGAGCTTGTGTTGCCTTGTATGAATACATGTTTTCTCTCTTCAAGCTTGTAGAAGAAATAAGGATGCAAGGCATTGATTTCCAATGATAAGTTATTTCACAACCATTAAATTATTATCGACCCTTCCTGCTCAAGGACGAGCAAGGTCTAGCTTGGGGAAGTTGATGGCTGTGCAATACCACCTCTTTTAGCCATATAAAATGTGCCATTTCTCTTTCATATCATGTTTATTCCATCTATAGCTATGCCTTATATGGATAACTTCTAAGATTATGGATAAAAAGGAACAAAGAGAGCATAGTATGGAGGAGTTGCAGGGACCAGACTTAGCCATTTGAGGGGTTGGAAAGGTGAATTTTTCCAACTTACCAAAATAAATATACAAGACCATGGAGTTGCAACACTCAACGAGATGAACTCAACGAGCCCAAGAACACCCAAAACGGAGTTCGTATGAAGAAATGGCGACCAAAATACTAAAGGATCTGCAAGTTCAACGACCAACTATACGGCTGGAACTAAAAGTTCCCGTCGTATAGTTGGTAAAGAGGTCACAAACGACGGGATTTTTCCCCAGAGAAGCTCCAGAACCTTCCCTAAGTCATATGATAGTATTGGGGGAACTCTAGGGTACCCCCAAGGCCTATATAAAGGAGGGAGGACCCAAGAGAGGGCCACCACACGATAGCCCTTCATGGGCGGAGCCCTGCCGCCGCCGCCACCCATCCGATCTCCACGGCGGTGGAGCTCTGCCTCAACCACACCTCCGAGATCTAGATCTCCCTCAACACCATGACCATCAAGGCATCCAAGGAAGAAGAAGAGGAGGAGAAGGAAGACATCACCACCACCATGCATCGATCTCCATCTCCCTCATCATCTCCATCTCCCTCTCTCTCTTGTGTTTTGTAATTGTAAGATTGAACACGGTTGTGACATCACTATATATTTATATATGTTTTGCTGCCCATCCATGTGTGAGTGATTGATTCAATTCTAGGTTGAGGTATGATCTAGTGCGCCAAGTTAGAATTTATTGTGATCTAAGATGAGTTTATGTGATCCTTTGGTCCAGAAGTGCCTTTTGCCTTGCGGTGACGTGCGAGAATCATGCATAGTGCACATAGAGTGACAGCCCGGTAATCAAATGGGGAACGTTTATTTGTCTGAGAAATAACTTATTGATCACACATATATTTGCCCATCTAGTACTAGTGAGACCGAAACCTAGAAGCCCTCTCTGATTCCATTCAATCCTACAACTACAATCTCTTTAATTCAGTTCATATTCATGTTTACTTTCTGTCTTAGTTTATTCTGTTTGTGTTAAAAGTTCTTTGTTATTAGATATTTTAAACCTCTCTCAATTATCATTGTTCTAGTAACTTATAGAATAGGTTATTTCCAAACCACGGTTTGGGTGCGAAACATGGTCGCGTTGATAATGTGGTTGCGGTGTCGTGTTGTTTTTGTTCGTCGACCTCCCATCGGGTCAAACTCTTAAATATTTGCTGCTACAAGTACTGCAATAACCCTGTTGGTGGTGCAGGAATCCAGTCATCAGCTATCTATCCTAAACCCGGTCTCCCAACACTATAAGAGACCAGTAAAATAGAAAAACTATCAAGATCATACCTTTGACTTGAGCATTCCACTTGAGCTTGATGTAGACCGTCTTATCCTTCTCAATATGGATCGCCTCTCTTGATTTCTCTTGCTTGATGAAGTCTTGTGAAATGCCCCCATACTTTATGGGGAAACCTCTTCTTTGAACTTGTCTTCATCACATCATGATCGCCGAGGATGGCAAGCTTCAAGCATGAGATCTTCTAGAGAAGGCGCACCTTGAGCTTGCACTTCATTTCTTGATGATGTCTTAAAGATGTCCATAAGGAACTCCATCTTCTTCTTCTTTAAGACATACTTGATCTTATTGTTCTCCTTCTTCTTCTTCAATAAGATTCCAATAGGCACAAAGCCCTTGGACATTGCCTCTTCTTCTTCAACATTGAATCCAACACATGGTCCAAACGATGTCAATGGACAAACCTACAAGTGGAAATCAATTTACACGTTAGTCTATAGATATTGTCATTGATTACCAAAACCACACATGGGGGCATACATGCCCTTTCATTATTCCACCATTGTTGTGACCTTGTTATTAACAAAATCCAATGTCCATGATCAGGAAACCTTGATCTTCTTGTTAATCAACAAGGTAGTTTATATGAGGCATAACTAGGAAGTCTATATTTATTTATTAAGCACACATGCATTGATGTTTCCCATTAACATAATTATAGCATGCAAAATAAACATCTATCATATACTCCATATCCTCCCTCGCATTTTTTTATGTAAGTAGATTCCATTTCCACGTCGAGTCGCATCACCTAGATGTCATTTCCTATCCGCAGGCGTATTTATATATTTCCCGTGCTCTCTAGAGATCTCTACCAAGATACCGATGGAAATACATACTCACCTAGAAGTGTCAAAAATTATCTGTTGAGTCATATAATATCTCTTTTTATCACATATAGGGAATCCACTTTAAGAACAATTTCTCGGAAAGGAAAATATAATGTAACTTATGCTTCAAATTATAGTCTTACGACAAGTTATTTGTTAATGACACACCACACGTGCACACATGAAATCATGAAAGATTCACAAATTTATCTGATTTCCTTAACTTTTATTTAGGGTATTTACTTTAGGGAACAATGTATCAAACAACTAAATAAAATAACTTCTACCACAAAATAATATTGTCTTATGCAATTTATTTCACAATGAAAAAAGTTATAATTGTGTAAGAAATAATACCACATATTAATATATATACATTGATATGTGGTAAATTTACTAAACTAAGAAATAAAAATATATTTAATAACATAGTCAAATGAAGATATTATGAAAAAGGTATAAATATTTAATATAAATATAGTTTGTCCGTTCTGAACGTACGGTCAAGAACATGTAATAATCCTACTAGACCAGTGGTCGAGTGGGCTGGTGGGGTAGGAGGGGGCTAGGCCATGAGTGGCATGGATCCTGACTCGGTGGTGCGCACCATCCATCCTAGAACAGTGTCATTATGAGATACCACACCTTATATCTCACATACATATTTTGGGAATTTTCCTAAGACGACATAGTGCAGCACTGGATCTATGATTTATCCTGAACTGTGTCCCTCTGAGATATCGCTATAAGAAAAATATGTCTGTCCAACAGATTTTCGTGCAGACTCATCGCTTTCCATGGTAAGAACACCAGTCATAGGTTTCTCTGCTGCCACTACAAAACGCCGAAGTGCCTGTATTTGTTATGTAAGAATCGAACGCACTCGAAGCAGCTATAGCGTGCGCTGGTCAAAACATGGAAGGAAACTAAAGACAAAGATCTGAGCAATAGCTCTGACAAGGTGGGAGCTCGAGAAGGAAGCGGCGGAGCTAGCCAAACAATTGTCTCTTCACTAAGGGTGATGCATGATATGTGTCTGAATGTTGGTAGATCTTTGGAGCCTGTTAGAATTGCACTAGATAGCATATCTCTGGACATTATTGATAATTAAGAATGTTATTATGTTATCAAAACCATATTTATTTGTTCTTTATAAGCTGCTGATTTTGTCGGTATCTTATTTTTATGTTATTGTTGAAAGACAAATTGGACCCACCATTATGGGTTTATTATGCACATACGGTCCACTTGTTGAAGGGCGTATAAAAAAACCCTAACCAACTAACCCTCTGTCGGTGGCGTCGTGGAGAGGATGGCGCGGTTGGTCCGGGGTTTTGTGGAGGCGGAGATCCTCTTCGGTGGTGGTGCTCCGCGGAGCGCGGCCATGGATCTGCCTCCTTTGTGGCGCTCGCAGCTCGGTAGAGTTGTGGTGACTTCGGCTTGATGGGATTGATGGCGAAGGTGATGGCGACCAGTTCGAGGGCGACGACATCGATGTGAGGTAGAGTCTCTCTCGAGCCGAGTTTTGTCGACTTCCCGACCGCCTGGGGACTCCTTCCGATCCAAGGTTGCAGAGGAGGAGGAGCGGTGGCGCGCCGCGGTACGTCTTCTTGGACGACGGCGTCCTCGTAGATTTGCAGGACCTATGTGTAATTTTCTTTGATATTTGGGTTGTTCTGTAAGTTTCTGGTGTTATCACTGGAACTATCTCGCAAAAAAAACCGAACCCTCACTGCTCCTTATAATAAAAGGAACCCTTGCCCCTACTTCCAACTAGCATGACACCACCGCACTTCTCATTCCCCGCTCAGACCAGGACTAAACCCTAGATCTCACTAGTCGCACTCTCACTCACCCTTTCAATCATGAAACCATATTTTTTATTAAGCCGCACGCTCACTCATCCTACCAATGCCACTACGACTCCTACTCCACACACACATACACACTATTTGGATTTCTCAACCATGTGCAGTCCTCTAGAAACATGGTCCCGCATACTATCACCATGGATGTAGTGCCGACAAGGTATGTTTGATGAACAAACGTGTTCCTTGCACTAGTAGATACTTGCTCATGGGTGGCACTTAACTAGTGGCATGCCTAAGAAAGTACACGCCACTAGTTTTACTGATGGTGCGCCAGCTCATACATCACCAGTAAATCTCTGTCTGTGGCGCGGCAAAATAAATGGTACACCACTTATATGTGGGATCTAGCTCCAAATTGGGTGTAAGTTACTAGTGTTGTGTCTATTTTGCTAGCACACCACTAGTATCTGTGTTACTAGTGGCATGCCCATATATGTACAAGCCACTAGTAGGTAGACCTCTCTTTTCGAAAAATAGAAAAATTGCTCAATAATTAGTGGTGTGTGGGTATAAGCACACGCCACTAGTTACTTCTTCATTAGTGGTGTGTCCATATATTGACACGCCACTAGTAACTTTGCACCGTCAACAAATTCAGAAAACAATTGAACACCCTATATATATAGCTAGAGACATCCATATCTTCCACTCCTCTTTTTTTAACACCACACCACGGGAGACAACTATCTCTCTCTTTTCCACTCCTCTCTTTTCTATCACACCACACCATGAGAGACAACTCTCTCTCTCTCCCACTCCTCTATCTTCTTCAACACCACACCATGGGAGACTGCCAGCGTCGCATCACCACATCATTCATCTAGAGACTCCACCAAGCAGCATAGAAGAGAAACCTCTACGCTTGCATCCTCCTCTCTAAGGAGTTGGTCGGAGCCGCCTCGAATTAAGCTTCTCCCCATCGGTGTCGTGACACGCTTGTCTCCTGCTCCCATCTCCAAGCTCGACTCCACGTGCAACTGGTGTCATGCGGATGTCGGTGTTTCTGGCGGCAACAACCATTAGCTTGCAAGCTTAAATAATTAGCTCACTGGTGTCAACAAACCATGAAATCACATATGTTCTTTTTTGTTTTCAAAATTTTTACTAGTGGTGCGCGGAAAAATAGGGCACACCACTAACTAGTGGCGTGCGAAAAAATGGACACGCCACTAACTAGTAGCGTACGAAAAAGTGGGCACACAACTAATTAGTGGCGTGCCAAGTCACACGACAACAGTACAAGTTACTAGTGACGTAACAGTGGTGGCGTGCCACCCATACGCCACTAAGGGGTGATTTGGCACGTCACCAATAATCAAATCTGCACTAGTGTTGTTATCGCACCATCATGTTAAGTATCTATTTTTTTTTAAATATGTTATGTTCTTTCATCCCTACTTGCCACAAATCTAATCTTTCTTACATGCACATATGGTCATTAGGGATTTGTCGTGCTCCTATTCAACGAGACACCATAACAAAAGTTACGAACCTAACTGTTGTCTTCCTCATCAATAAGGTCTTCTCTGAGGGAGCTGAGAATTACACCATACGCATGTACAGATTCCAAAAGTTTTACAAGTTTGAAAAAGTTCAGATTTTAAAAAATTGTTCAGTCATAAAAAATGTTGAGATTTAAAACATTTCAAATCTTAAAAAAATATGATTTTTGAAAAGTGGACTGATTTTGTTAAAAGAAATCAGATGTGAAAAAGGTCGGATTCTGAAAACAAAAAAAAGAAACATAAAAAACAACAGAATGAAAGGAAAAGACAAGGAAGAAAAGAGAGAGAAAATGAAAAAGGTAAAAGTGTTGGTAGGCCACGGCCCATGCGCGGGGTGTGCGGCGCCCAGTGGGGTGCCGCTTTAGCGTGTATAGCAGCTCTCGGTTGGGCAGGCTCGCACAAGGACGGAGACGCAGACGACGCAGGCGCGGTCACAGATTCGCAGCAGGGGCCAAGGCCATGTGAGCATGGGGAGGCGAGTCGCCGATCCCAGCCGGCGTGGTCCGCGGCGCGCAGCCTCACCCTCCGGCAAGTACGGCACGTCGCACCTCCCGTCCATGCACGCCACCAACTCGCATGGCTGGCCCCGCCCGCGTCTCACCCAACCGCATCCGCGCGCGAGCGTGCTCACAGCTCGACCCCAACATCTCCGCCGGGACTGGGCAGTGGCAAGTACGAGTACCAGTCTGCTCCTACTAGGCCTACTAGCTAGCTAGAGCGTCGACATGCGAGCTCCTCGTCCGCGATGTAGAAGGCGTAGGGCAGCTTGTCCTCCTGAATTACCAAAGCAAGCAGAGTATGATTGGTGGTTTCAGGAAGCGAGGAGGGCGGGAGGATGTTACGCACGTTGCGGAGGAGCTGGTTGACGATGTCCTGGAGCTGCGGCGGGCCGATGTTCTGCGGCAGGTACAGCGCCGCCCCGAGCTTCTCCCCCTCCGCGCTCACCAGCTGGCACATGACGCTGCTGGTCGCCTCGCCCGAAGGCGGCGGAGCCCGCTTGTCGTCCATCTCTCTGTAGTCGCGTGGAGGCGGCGGCAGCGCGGCGGCGGGGGAATTCGAGACGAGAGAGGGCTGCTGCTGGTGTGGTCTGGTCAAGTCGTTGCTAGTAGTAAGAGAGGCCAGCCGGCCCATATCGCCAAGGCTAGCCCGGACTGGCCCAAAAAGAAGCCAAATAAGAGCGTTCTACACTGCCCCAGCTGGCTTGAACTGTCCACGATCTTGGACCTCTCGTCTCATCAACAAGGAAAAAAAAACATCATTGGCACTTGGGTGGCTCATCAGAAATACACTTAAAAAAAAGGTGCGTTCAATTAGTGGCTGGTTAGTCCAAACCAAAGTTGGAGGTTGTTATCAAACCCTGATTCTTTGTGTGCGCAAGTACTCCGTGCTAAATACTATTCCGATGGTAATCTGCTGAAGGCAGGGTCAAAGAATGGTTTTTTATTCACATGGCAGAGTATTGTTTCAGGTATCTTTACATTTAAACGCGGTCATATTTGGAGAGTAGGTACAGGTTCACATATCAAATCTGGGATGATCCTTGGATACCCAGTAGCAATACAAGGAAAGTAATTTCAGCGAAGGGATAATGTTTGCTTAGAACTGTTGATGAGTTAATTAATCCGTGTACTGGCCAGTGGGATGAAGATCTAATAAGAGCAAATCTACTTGTTGATGCGGAAAGGAACCTTTGCATTCGCCTAAGTGAGCAGTTAACTGAAGATTTTGTGGCTTGACATTATTCAAAGAATTATACCTTCTCGGTCTGCTTACCATCTTGAGTGGGAATACCAATTTGGAGCGAAGATAAGGCGTGGGGATGATCAGGGTTCTTCACAGGTTAATCCAGTTTGGGAAACTCCCTGGAATTTACAAATTCCAAGTAAGGTGAAAATTTTCATGTGGAGAGCTTTACATGGTATTGTTCCTGGGAATTCTGTTCTTGCTAATAGACATATAAAGGTGCAACGCCGTTCAAAAAAATATATAAAGGTGCAACCACAATGCCCGGTCTGTCAACAAGGTCCAGAGGATATCAAACATCTTTTATTTTCTTGTCTAAGAGCCCGACAGGTTTGGAAAGAATTGGGGTTAAAAGGTATAATTTTCCAAGCAGTGCAAGTTGAACTCTCTGGATCAGTAATTCTGAAAAATTTCATATGTAGCAAACAGAAGAAATCTCCTATCATTGGTCATGTGGGTCTTCAGGAAATGATTGATGTTGAATGTTGGTATATTTGGCGGCAACGCAGACAGATCGTTAATGATTCAAGGGTGGCTAAACCATTGAGTTTGGCGTTTGCAATCACTTCTTTGGCATCTAATTTCTATGCAACTAAGCCTAGTGCTAAGATAAAGGATGTATATTGGTCTAAACCTCTTCCTGGGTGTTATAAGTTGAATACTGATGCATCTCATCACTTGGATGGTACTGGTGGCGTTGGAAGTATCCTTTGGAATCATAAGGGAGAGGTTATGGGGGGCATGTTCGGCCCATTATCTAATGTACAAGACCCTGCGTCAGCTGAAGCTATTACTCTTTTAAAGGGTTTGTGTTTCCTGGAGTCTTATGGTTGTGATCGAGCGGTTATTGAAATGAATTCTCTTGAGCTGGTAGAGGCTTGCAATGGGGTGACAGAAGTGATGATTCCATATTCTACGATTTTGGCTGAGTGTTTTCAGAAGGCTAGTCAGATGAGTGATGTTTCTTTTCAACATTGTCCAAGGGAGGCGAACCAGTTGGCTCATGAATTAGCTAGACATGCCTTTGAATCAAAAGAGAGCTTTATTTGGGAGGGGGTCCCCCTGAGGCTTTCATGCCTTTTGTAATAAAAGATATAACTATGTTTTGATTTCAGCAGCAAGTTTATGACACACTCTTTTCCTTACCAGGGTACCTACGGGGACTGGAAGATTTTTAATGAGACGGCTTACTTGCTTAATATATTGAATGTTTCCCTAAAAAATGGTTAGTCCAAACCCGCCAACACCCGATTAGCAAAGTATTTTTAAGCCGAGATGAATACCCCTAGGTATTGAATTGTAACATCAAGATATAAATAGTTATAGTCTAGAAAAAAAGCAAGAGTGGCAACTATTCGATACTCCTCACCTAATATACTCTACAATTTACTATTTTCTTATACCTAATCATGCACACACACAAAACTCAATGGAGATATATTTATTGTACACTCTAGAGATCTGTATCGATATAGCGATGGAAACACAAACTCACCTACAAATATCAAATTTTTATTTCGTTGAGTCATGTAATATCTCTTTTTCTCAAATATAGGGAATTCACTTTAAGAACAATGTCTCGGAAAGGAAAATGTAACTTATGCTGAAAATTATAGTCTTGCGACAAGTTATTTTGTCAATGACACACCACACATGCACACATGAAATCATGGAAGTGTCGCAAATTCATCCATGGATACATACGATTTTACTTACCTCTTTCATTTGGGGGATTTACTTTAGGGAACAATGTGCCAAACAAGGAAATAAAATAACTTCTACCACAAAATAATATAGTCTTATTCAATTTATTTCTCAATTAGAAAACCTTATAATTGTGTAAGAAATAATACCACATATTAGTATACATGAACATTGATACGTGGTAAATTGACTAAACTAAGAAATAAAAAATATTTTAGAACATAGTCAAATAAAGATATTATGAAAAAGTATAAATGTTTAATATAAATGTAGTTTGTTCTGAAGCTGCATCAACCCACAACAAATGATGCCATAATTTTTGGCATTTAGGGGGGCACTAAGTTTTTTGCCGTAGTTTGTTTTTTGCAACGTGGGTTTATCGACGCTTGTTGTCGGGTTAAGAGTCGGCATTGTGTCGGTGTGCCGTGAGATAATATATGTCTTACAAGGAATCAAATCAATGTTATTGCATTTTCTGTCAGTCACGAGGCATAGTTTTATTTTATAACAAAGGGAATATTATTGTCATGATCATATCAGCTCCTCCTTCTCAATGGAAAAAAATTAAATAAATGGCAAAGAATTACACGTTTCCATGTGTGATTAATAAAAGTAATGAAATCCGATGGTGTTTCCCCTCTAGACCAATCGATCAAGCAAATTAAGTGGAGAAAACGAATGAGATGGACCTAGTTAGATTATCGGGTGAGACGACCACATCAAAAGAACACGAACATGAGATGATCGATGTTGCTGCGAAAGTGCACCGTCGGTCCACCTCGCCATGATCTACGTGTAGTTGATTTTTCCCCTTCTTGTATGTAGTGTGCACAACTTATATAGCCTAGAAATTTAGGCGCACATGTTTTAAAATAAAATTCAATACATTTTCGAAAATATGTGGACTATGAGGAATTATTCCTACATTGGTCGTATGACTTGCAGGATTTTTGTCTTGAGGAAAATTGTCATTCAACTAAGATTTCTTTGCTTTTTTATGACACCAAACACTCACTAATCTTTTTTTCCTGATGGATCAAGCACTCACTAATCCATTTGCTTTATTCTTCTAATCATGCCGTTTTGGACTTTTTCAACCAAACAGAAAACGAGTGACTTCCCTAATCTACCCTTCGCTAAATTTGAATCATGCCTCGTCATGTTTCTCGGGCTCCGCCTCGGCATTGCTAAATTTGAAACCTGGTCCTGCTCCTCCGGCATGACGATCTATTAGTAACCCGTGCGTACTCTCCCACGACATCTTTGAATATTAGGTCACAATCTATTTGCATTCACGAGTATCTCAATCTCTGTTTGAGAGAAAAGATTCAAATAAGTTGAAAGACACGGTTATACAAGAACTAATATTTTATATGATATCAGGGCATGGTACAAAATTGAAATTACATGCTCACGTAAAGTCCATTTTGTCATCTTCTATATTTCCCTCAAAAAGAACTTTTTTTGTCAAAAAAAAGTCGAGACCTTTAGTGAAAGGAAATAGAAATTACATCGACATTAACTAGATGCGAGATAGTAAATACTAACTGACTAGTTCCACGGAAATTAATTGCACCTACTGAATATCATGAGCAACCATATCATATCATTGATTCCTGGTGTTTATACGCATAGTGTTAACTACTCCCTCTGTTTGGGATTATAAGACTAGTCACAATGGAAAGTATCATATAGTAGTATCATGTAGTATATGATACTAGTATATGATACCATCTCCATAATGCATATTATCATGTAGTAGTATCATATTCTTAGTGAATTTATTGTTTTATAGAATCTCAAGGTAAAATTGTATACAAGATTTATCTGAGATTATTTTTTCTAGTTCCATGTGCTACGATACCGTATCTACCTATGATACCAACACAATCTATTTTATCATTAATTGCAGAGACACATAAGCATTCTGCATACATGTAATGCATGATACACCACATATGATACTGTCATTGGGGCTAGTCAAAGGCCAGAAGGCCAATTCACTAATATCAAGAAGATCAATTAGTCACTCTAATTAATTAATGCATGCACCAATAGTTTTCACATACATGAGATGCTAGAGAAAAATAGGGGACATGATGAGAGACGAAACAATATGCATTGAGGGACTGAGAAAAAAGAGAGGTATCTCAATTAATTAGTCACGAAAATTAAGAAAATTAAGACAATAAAGAAGATATGTCTTATAATTCCTAACAATTGAAAACAACTCTCTAACCTTATAATCCCAAACAGAGGTAATACATCTGCAATTTGAGCGCACAAACACGCACGCACACGTGCACACGCATCCGGGTCTGTCTAGATTTCTCAACCATGTGCAGTGCTCCGACAATACCTGGTCCCACATACTATCACCATGGATATGTGTATTGCCAACAAGGTGTGTTTGATGAAGGGATGTGTTCCTCGTTATCGCTCAATCATGTTAAGTATCTCATATTCTTTTGAATATGTTATGTTACTTCATCCCTACTTGCCACAAATCTAATCTTTCTTACATGCACATATGATCATTAGGGATTTGTCGTGCTCCCTATTCAACGAGAAACCATAACAAAAGTTACGAACCTATAAATGTTGTCTTCCTCATCAGTAAGGTCTTCTCTGAGAGAGCGGAATTACACCATACGCCCGTACAGATTCCAAAAGTTTTACAAGTTTGAAAATGTTCAGTCATAAAAAATGATTTAAAACGTTTCAAATCTTAAAAATTTATGTTTTTTGAAAACTGGACTGATTTTGTTTAAAAAAATCAGATGTGAAAAAGATCAGATTCTGAAAACGAAAAAAAACAGAATAAAAGGAAAAGACAACTAGACAAGGAAGAAAAGAGAGAGAAAATGAAAAAGGTAAAAGTGTTGGTAGGCCGCGGCCCATGTGCGGGGTGTGCGGCGCCCCCCGTGGGGTGCCGCTTTAGCGTGTATAGCAGCTCTCGGTTCGGCAGGGCCCATCAACATCTGCAACTATTCCGTACCGTACCGGGACACGAACGAACAGCGACAGCGTCGCCGTTGCAGGCTCGCACAACGACGGAGAAGCAGACGACGCAGGCGCGCGAGGCGCGGTCACAGAGGGGCCAAGGCCATGTGAGCGTGGGGAGGCGAGTTGCCGATCCCGGCCGGCGTGGTCCGCGGCGCGCGGCCTCACCCTCCGGCACGGCACGCCACCAACTCGCATGGCTGGCCCCGCCCGCGTCACACCCAACCGCATCCGCGCGCGAGCGCGCTCACGACTCGACCCCAACATCTCCGCCGCGGGACTGGGCAGTGGCAAGTACCAGTACCAGTCAGCTCCTACTACGCTACTAGTAGTACTACTCCGCTAGCTAGAGCGTCGACATGCAGTGGTCCTTGGCTCGAGGAGGACACGCACGTTCGACCGGTATATATGTCAACGCGCCCCTTGATGACGAGCGATTTTGCTGCCTGCTGTCACGTCCGCAAATGTCCCTGTTGATTGCGTTCCAAGGAAGGGATTATGAGGCTCATGCAGCCAGCGCCATCACGCACGTACGTCAGTGATCACCGATAGATCACGCTGGCATCCATCCTTCCTTCCTTCCATGCATGGTCCCCGGCCGGCCGGGAAATCATCATGTCCGATTGACGTGCGTACTTGCGCGCGCTAACCGTTAGTAGCAGTAGATAGGGCCGTGCGTGACGGTAGTACGTGATTGTTGTTTTAATTTGTCCCGGTGCTACCGATAGACTTACTCCGGACTTCTGGAACTATCCTGCTGCAGACTGATCTGGTCCGTAGCTGTCTGATCGTGCCAGAGCGGTTACATACTGCAGGAATACGGCAAGATGCACGGCCCACTGCCTGTAGAAACCAGGACGTACGGTTTCATGACCTTTCTCTTCCAGGACCCCGTGCATATGCAGTAGGACTGCACGGTGTGTGGTCAATCAATCGGTCCATAAACACCTAGGCCTGCATCATGTCAATGCAAGATGCATTCCCAAATACCATCACCAGGAGCTTTTCTGCTATCGGCTCCCAAATCACCGGGAAGTAACCACGTATAATGATTGAACTGATCGATCGTTACTGTAGAGAAGCAGAAGGAATCCTGCATCTATACCTACCAACACGATACTACTATACAAACAAGCACGTATTGTTCTTCCATCCCCGGGCCCGCAACCTGTCGTCCCAGCGCGAGAGTAACGGACAAATCTAGCAGAGCACAATCCATCCATCCATCCACCGTCGTTCGCGCGCGACGCGCGGTCCGGTTGCTTTCCCGCCCACTGCACCCGCACCTGCGCGCTGCGCGCATGCATGCAGCTCGTCGGTCGATCGTACGTGCACCGGTCGGTCGTGTCCGGGGCCATGCAAACCACGAATGCCAGCGCATGCACTCCAACCATCTAGCTAGCGAGCGGGCGGGCGAATCTGTCCACACGCACAGCAACTGTCCGATCGAAATCAGTGCGCTGAGCGCTGTTCACGCTCTGGCCCATGACCCCGGCCTGCGTTACTGCGCTGCCTGCCCATTTTTCTCCCTCGGAGCAATCAGTTTCGGCCGGCCACGCTACAATGTTCGTGCCACTTACGGATGTGTGTGAGTGTGTGTGTGTGTGTGTGTCTGCAGCTAGCTGGTTGAGGAGTGCAGCGGAAGCAACTCCGGTCCGTCGGCTAGTATGCCCCAGCGGAATCATTGTGATGTGACTCTGAGCGTGTGACCCTCACTAGACCTGGACTTATTATTCCTCAAAAAAAAGTAGACCTCGACTTATTAAGCCGTTGGTTCCACCTTTCTGTTGTAGAACATTCGAGAGGTTAGAGCTGTCCTTGGTTTGCTACGAGTCATGTCCTGTTCGGGGTATCACCCATATCGTGCATACGTTGTTTGACTATCACACAACATTACTGTGGTGCGTGCCTGCTATTTTTTTGGGGAACTTATATATCCTGTGTAAAAGTTGGTGTACACACGAATAAACGCATCACGACACTGATGCACTAATAATCATATGTCGAATCAAAGATACAGTGTATGTACCTACGTACACCAACCGGAATGTCATGTCATCAGAAGAAGGCAATACCCGTCGAATGAGGAGCATCGATCACCGGCCACTAGTAGAAACCAGACTATTAGCCTCGGTTCGTAAGAACCTTTAGTTCTGAAATACGATCCGACACTGCAAAAGCGGGATTAATGGTCCAAGCTTTAGCTCCGGTTCTGTTACGAACCGGGACTAGAAGTCCAACCACGTAGCCCCGCGAGTCGCGCTGGGCTGGAGGACATTTAGTCCCGATCTGCTGCGACAGCGTTTTGGGTCATGAATCGGGACGAAAGGTTCGCTACCGCGGTAGCGTTTTGGGTCATTTGGCTGCCGCGGCAGGAGATGGGGTTTGAGGGTTTTGTGTTTTTCTTTTTATTTTGTGTTTTGTGTTCAATTATTTTTCATTCTGTGTTTTCATTAGAAATAAGTTTTCGTATACATACAGAACGCTACTACACAGTGCTTGTACACATTAATGCAACATATATTATAATTTCTCTTACAAGCATATATGGAGTCCCAACCGGTCCAGAGCATGTCTATTTGATTACATGGAGATTATTACATGAATGTTTTAGGGTCTACGTAGAGTATTCTCCGCGTGGGTCTATGACCTTGTCGACAAAAAATCCAGCAAATTCCTCTTGGATTGCTATTAGTCGGTCCTCTGGTAAGAGCTTGTCCCGCATCCCGTCCAACTATATAAAAAGGAGATCATATGAATTAGACTCAACACAACTTTTTGTAATAAAAATAAAAAGTGAATATATTGTTTACTTACTCGAACATTTTTCAAGGGCTTCTCAATAGTGATGCGAATGAACTCGTACACGTAGAATCCACATAGATTAGTCTCATGTGGCTGCCTCGCGCACTTTACAAGAATAGAATTCAATCAAATAATAACTCTAGCATAATAAATACACATAAACTAGAATTAAATAGATGCTCGTACTACTTACCGAGAGCGATTTAAAAAATAGCTCCTCACGCCATTAACCGCGAACATGGTTCTTGAACCGTGTCCAAACCCTACCCGACAAAAAAAATTAATGTATAAGTTAATAACTACTTGATATCCTAGAAAATGAACGAAAGAAACCGATATAGTGCGATAATGGTTGAAATTACCTCTGGAGCGCATCGATATGCGGTAGTCTTCAATGTCTTTGTTTAGTGAGTTCACGATGTGAACTCTTTCCAAGTCAACTGAAATGCTTAGAAGAATCCAGTGATACGTACACAAGGTTTGCATACGTCAGTAACTCATCATTTACACTGAATATCGAGTAAGCAAAATTTAATGTGTACAAGAACTCACTTGCCGTCGTGGTAAGGAAATACTATTTCATTATAGAAATGCTGGTTCATGAGAAACCGGAACAAGTTATGCCCGGTCTTCAGTGTCTTATCCTTTAGTATAGCTCCATGAACTCAATGTGGGTCAATGAACCCAAATCCATTGATAGCCTTTCTTTTACAGTCGAGAATCTTCATTCTGCATCATTATATATAGCGTACAAAAGAATATAGTGAGTATACTTACCGGCAATAAATTGAACAAGCTGAGATAGAGACTTAATTACATAAATAAAGTAATCGCTTACAGATAATACCAACTGAGGATAGATTTGTCGAGTTCCTTTAGATTGAATAACTGAAATAATTCTGTAAATTCAACATGGACCTCGTCTTTAGCGAAGTAATGCGATTTTCGAACTTTCAGTATGAGCCAATATTGTTGTTCTTTTGATGCTTTCATGTACCATTCATGGAATCGTCGCGTTTTTGTTGGCATATCTCGAAGCCTCTCAGAACTGACCAGAGGCTCCCCGTGAACAAATTTGGGTGCTACCTCAGCCTTGGGCATATCGCTGTGAAGAATGTCATGAATAGACATATTACATTGCTCGACCAATATCTTAGCCGTTTTCGGATCTATAGGTTCTACCTCATATAGTTGAGGTTCGGGTATCTGCACCTAGAGCGGGGGGAGCGATTGATTTGCTTATTTCCCCAGCTGGGGAACGTCTCTTTTGGTTCTCCGTCTACCACTCGATTGTTTTGCTTGTTTCCCCAGCTGGGGGACTTCTGTTCTGATGCTTCCGCTACCACTCGATTGTTTTGCTTGTTCCCCCTGCTGGGGAACATCTTTTGTGATGCTTGCTCTACCGCTTGATCTCTTCTGTTTCAGTGTCTTCTGAAGACATCGTGTATAGTCATCTGGCGCATTTAACAGAGCTTGGGATGGCTGCGTCAGTAATTTCCTAAAGTGCTCCTTGGTTTCTGGTTTTATTTGGACCTCTGGCTCAGGTTGTTTCTTTTTAAAATGAGCATCCACTTCGGCCCGTACGACCGCATCGGTCTCCTCATCGGTCAGGTCGTAAACCCTCTTGGGAGGAACCGGCAGTACTCTTGGGAGGGGAGACAACTGTCGCTTTGGGCGTCGGTTATCGCTCGACGGAGCGGTGCTATTCTTCCGCTTTTGGCCTTTAGTGGGTGGAGGCGGCTGCGTAGATTGAGATGGACTCGTGTTGGGGTCATGGATTGGACTTGGAGGTGGTGGACTTTTATTGGGAGGAGACGGTGGCCTTGGAGGTGATGGATTGTTTCTCGGTGGAGAAGGTGGCCTTGGTGTCGATCCTGGAAACTTGATGTATTCTTATTTCCAAAGAATGAAGCCACTCATGACTTCTCCCAGTGTCGTCTCCCCTTCACCTCCAGGGATATCAAGTTGTAGTGATTGACACATCGGTTGAACTTCATCCACACCGACACGTGCATAGCCAGCTGGAATCGGATTGCAATGGTAGGTCGCTCCCGGTGCAGAAGGTAAAACAAAGCCGACTGCCACCTTTATGGATATGTTCTTCAGTTCAACATGCAGCTCACAACTAGTCTTCTCCTTAATTGCATCCACGGGGTACACATCCATCGTTGCATCATTACCGTGGCCCTTCGTGGAAGCCACGCTGCTTTTCTGTTGCGATGGGCCGACCGTACTGTCTGGTGCACGATCTTGCTTTTGGAGTCCTTTAAGTTCATTAAGCTCCTGGCGATGCTCCTACAGCATGGCTTCAAACCTCGCGAACCGCTCTGCATCCTCCTCTTTTTGCCGCTTTATTTTTCTCGATCGGCTTCTGTACGTGTCAAGGTCCTCGGAAAACCCGATAACCCATGGACAAGAAGGTTCGAACCCTCTTGTTCGTCCAGCCTTTTCAGGATTTCTGAAAGCCTTTGTCAGCTCATCGTTCTCTCTGTCGGGTACAAACGTTCCCTCTTCAACCTCTTTTATCACTTTAATAAGTTCATTCTTGGGTGAAGAAACTTCTTTGGCTGCAACAATCTCGCATGTTTCTGGGTCATACGATGCTCCATGCCCGAGTACCCAATTTCTTGACCTCCTGGGCCAATTTCTTGACCTCCTGGGCCAACGAGACATTCCTGCAACAACCTCTTCAGTCTCAGCTTTATCCCACTTAGGCATGACACTCCTGTAGCCACCTGTGCCCATATGATACGTCCATTTTGCATCACTATTCTATGTCATAATTTACTATTATTCATTGATATATTTGATATTAAGAGATGATAATTATGTAATTTCATCTGTTTTTGCATGGTTGATGACTTTTGGAGCATGGACCGCTACAGTCAGGATTCTGATGGAAAAAGTGTTGTTTGGAGGCAAAATTCACGAAGATCAGAAAATTCGGGAAAATACATGGAAAATCCTATTTTTCCAAAAGACGAAGAAAGCCAGAAGGGGAAGTGGAGATGGACCACAGGGGGCCCACACCACCCCTTGTAGGGTTCCGTAGCAGAAAACAAAAAAATTATATCTACTCGAACACTAATACCAGGATCTATACTATGTAGACATAAGTAACGGAGAAGGAATACAGTATTCATACCTTTGCAAACAGAGGCACGCCTTACACGGGAAGGCGTATATTGATGAAGACGAGTAGCACCCCAAGTGTGGTGCCTCCGAAGTACTACACACGTCCGGTGTTGGCGGCGTCTCCCGGGCTCCGATCCAACCGAGCAGCGGAAGAAGAAGATGCCGGACCGAAGTTCACATGACGGTAGTGTGAAGGTGGAGAACTCAAATCCCTCGAGGTCCTCCCTAATATTACGAAGAAGTCCTCAGAGGAATATGAGAGAGAGAATGAGAGAATTGGATGCCTCCAAAGGGGTGGGGGAGACCCCGATATATAGTAGGAGGGGGGCTCACCACCTAGGGGCTAGGCGGTGTGGGACTAACCCCCACACCCGCCGGCCACCTAGGGGCTGCCTCCGGCCCAAGGTGGGCCCCACTTGGGCAGCCCACCAAGCCAAGGCTGGCCGACCCCCTCCCCTTAGGCGCCTTGCCCTATTGGGCCTCCCTTCGGGTGAGGCCCATTAGTATTAAGAAGCCTTTAATAATAAAATAAAATATATATTTAATATTAATTCTCCAATTAACATTAAAACACATATATTATCATATTCCTTTGCTTCAGAACTCCTTCTAAACCCCTTCCGATCACCATCGGATGTTATCTGGAACTATTCCGGTTTCTCTCTCTCTATTTCTCCTATGGTACCTCATCTATCCCTAAGCGCCCCCACCCTTAAGCGTGACATCCTTCAGTTCAGGAACACTCCGGACATGATTGAGAATACTCTCACATCAATGATCATCAGCGGGACCTGGATGCCCATGATGACCCCCGTGCATTCCACGAATCTTATCGCTCGAACCGTGAATAGTCGTTTCCCGTTCCCTTTGCCACTTGATACCTAGTTCATCCGAGACTTGATCTTCGATATCTCCATACCTTAGTTCGATCTCGTTGCCGATGAACTTGTTTAATCATTCCCATGCCGTTGCATTTCGTGACCCAGTCACACACTTGCAAGCTTCGTTAATGCAACGTCACCGAGATGGCCACATATGTATCTAGTTGTTACATGGACTGGCAAATCCTGGTCTTGATATGTACTCCTCTACGCACTCCTTCAGGAAACCTAAGTGGCACCTTTTCGATCACCCAATCACGGTATGATACTTGATAACCATCTAAGATCCCTCCAAAACGGTGATTTGCATTATCTCACAGTCTAAGGATCAGGTTGCGAGGTTTCATGCGTTTTATCATCAATGGTGAACTTTGTAACTAGATATCATTGAGACACAATTATCGGATGTTTGTCTATCACGTCATTCAACCAATGACGTGACCTCATTGTCAATTGGCATAAATGCCCATGATCTTAAAACCCAGATCATCCTCATGACCAATGAACTAGTTCGCTAGAGGTAACTAGAGACACGGTTTGTTTACATACCACACGTGTATTAACGTTTCGTATTAACACAATTATAGCACGATGAAACGATTTATGAACATATAGGAGATATATCAAACAATACACTTTATTATTTGCCTCTATGGCATAACTCCTTCAGTCTCCCACTTGCACTAGAGTACAAATTAATCTAGTTTACAATAGGCAGGAACCTAACACCAATGGCATCCCGGTGTTGTTCGTGCTTGGCTTGTATGAGAGCTTTAGTCAACGGATCTGCCACATTCAGATCCGTGTGTACTTTGCAAATCTTGATTTCACCTTCATCAATGTTTTGCCGGATGACGTGAAATCGTAGCTTGATATGTTTGGCTGTGGAATGAGTTCTTGGTTCCTTTGCGTTTGCAATAGAGCCCGTGTTATCACAATAGATTGTCACGGGATCTTGTGCACTTGGAACAACTCCTAGTTTAATGATGAAATTCCTTAGCCAAACAACCTCATTCGCCGAATCAGCAGCAGCGATGTATTCTAACTCTATTGTAGATTGTGCAACTACCGGTTGCTTCTTGCTCTTCTAGCTTACCGTCCCATCATTTACCAAAAACACAAATCCTGTCTGAGACTTCGAGTCATCAGGATCTGAGTGCCAGCTCGCATCCACGTAACCAGTTACGTTTAGAGCTTTATCATTGCCTCCATAGACTAGGACCATATCCTTTGTTTTCCTGAGATACCTTAGGATATTTTTCATAGCTGTCCAGTGATCCCCATTCCTGGATTACTTTGGTATCGGCTCGCCAAACTTTTGTGTTGGGACTCTTGTCCTTGTAGAAGATTGGCCGGAAGCGGAGGTCTAAGAGAAGAAACATTCGTCAGTACATATATACGAATCAATTAGTGCATCTATACTAGTGATCGATCGGTAGAGGCTTTATATACCTCGACGGAGTTTGTTATTATTATGGTGTCTTCACCATGTTCTCCACCATGGTCAGCACCATCATCTTCACCCTTGTCTCCTCCAAACAAATTAAGATACTCGGAGCCATCGTAATAAGAACCCCCAGTACCCTCATCTATCATGTTGAGAAGTTGCCATTCATTTTGTCTACCGTCCATAGCTTAACTAATACAGAAAAAGAATATTGCATTAAGTAAAAGAATATTACAATTGCGACAACTCGGATACAGAAAAAGTACTAAAATATAAGATAAAGTACAATAATGTAAGATAAAGTACATTATTAATGCATCTCGCTCACATCTCGCTCAAAATATAAAGTACATTATTAATACATCTCGCTCATATCAAACTAGCGAACTCGGCTGCCGCGTTCTGTGCTACGGGAGCTCTGCAGCCAGAGAAGAGGAACCATCACCAGAGAATAGCTCGGGTGAGATCCATGAACCTGCCAGATATTGGAGAACCTAGTCTCCAAAAGATACATATATCGCCGTACATGCTCCTCCGCCTCCCTGATACGACGACGTACCACCTCCTCGGGGGCCGGCTCCCTCTACACCGCTCCTGGACCTCGTGGACGCCACCAAAGAAGCTCCGGGTCGAGGATGATACCTGGATTTCTCACCAAGGTACGAGTTCCGACAGATAGCACCTCTCAGTGCCAACCCGGTGGAGCCCAGGCTCGGACATCCCCGGAACCGACGGAGTCCAGTAGGCTCGGACGAGGTGGACGCGGCATAACTAAATAATAGCAATAAACAATCGTAAAATATAAACAGTAACTAAATCACTAAGTAGTGCCCTAATAACACTAACCCTAAACCTAACACTAACTAAACTAAACCTAATTAACTAAGTATTCTAACTAACCCTAATCCCTAATAAACCCTAATCCCTAATAAACTAACTAATTGACCTAACTAATCCCTAACTAAAATCACAAACTAAAAGCACTAATAATAAACTAACTGAAATCCCTAACTAAAATCTCTAATTAACTATTTGACCTAACTAATCCCTAATAATAAACTAAAATCCCTAACTAAAATCACTAACTAAATCACTAAAATCACTAACTAAATCACTAAAATCACTAACTAAATCACTAACTAAAATCACTAACTAATTCACTAACTAAAATCCGTAACTAAATCACTACTAAAATTCTGAACTAAATCAATAATTAAATCACTAAATAAAATCCCTAACTAAATCACTAACTAAAATCCCTAACTAAATCACTAACTACGTACACGTACCTCACCTGCAGGGGGGCGTGGCAGGCGACCAAGACGACGACGTACCACAACGAGGCGAAGTGACGGCGGCGGGCGTCGGCGGCGATCCATCCTGGATGGCGCGATGACAATACATGGGTGGCGGCGCGCGAAGTGGAAGGCTGGACGGGCGGGCAGACGGGCGGGGCTGGGACGGGCGCGGCGAGGCGAGACGGGCGTGGTGGGACAGCCTCGGTACGGGCGACGCAGCGGGACGACGCGACGAGCTTACAGCGGCGTCGGGGAAGAAAACTGATCCGGGTCGTGGGTCGACCCAGCATAGAGGTGGGGGTATTTATACCCCCGAGCTTCCCGCGCGCGTAAACCCTTTAGCCCCGGTATGTAATACAAACCGGGGCTAAAGGTCCCCCTTTAGCCCCAGTTTGTATTACGACCCGGGGCTAAAGGTGATTTTTGGCGCCAAAAAGAAAAAAAGGTTTATATTTTTCAGAAAATTATATATTATATATCAAAATTTTCAGAAAAATAAGATCTATAATTTAAATCTATTATCATACTTTATTATATAACTTAAATGAAATTATCTATTCTTTAACAAGTATTATATTTAGTATAAATGTTGAAAAATATAGTTTATTATTTAAAAATAGAAAAATACATATAATATACCAAAATATTCACAAAATATAATATACTCATTAGAAATATAATATTTAATACTAAAACTAGTAACTAGGACTAAAACATATTTCCCCCGCTTCCCGCCATGTTTTCCTGCCATTTCCCCCGCTTCTCGCCATGTTTTTGCTGCCATTTCTCCCGCTTCCCGCCAAGTTTTTGCCGCCATTCCCCGCTTCCCGCTATTTTTTCTCGCCATTTCTCCTGCTTCCCGTCATGTTCTCCCGCCATTTCCCCCGCTTCCCGCCATGTTCTCCCGCCATTTCCCCCGCTTCTCGTCATGTTCTCCCGTCATTTCTCTCTATATCTAGGTCGACCGTCATGTCCATCCACACATCTACACCTTCTCTCTCACGATAATGGACACCGCTTACTGGGCCTTTCTAACGCTCGAGGAGACCGAGGCGCTGTGCGCCTCCAACTACCCATGCCCACCGGGATACCGGCTGCTCGTCGGCTGGATGCTGAGCGCTGGAGGGGTTCCTGTTCCTCCTATGCCTCAAGGTTCGGCCCGCTAGGCGGCCACAGCAAGTTGCAATACTACCTATTGAGATCGAGATAGTTCATATCCATATACATATAAGCAGATCATTAAAAATAAAAGTTTAATAATATTGTACATCACCAACATCCACACATCTCTATTGTTAGGGTTTTCTTCTAATCCGTAACCATGGAGCAGGATGCTTGGGTCATCCTTCACAGCGAAGGGCGGAATTTCATGAAACTTATCATAATCTTCTGACATGTCTGTCTTATCCTCCACCCCCACGATGTTTCTTTTTCCTGAAAGAACTATGTGGCGCTTTCGCTCATCGTATGCTGTATTCTTTTGCTTATCTTTCATTTTTATCGGTTTGGTAGACATGTCCTTCACATAAAAAACCTGAGCCACATCATTAGCTAGGACAAATGGTTCATTTCTATACGCAAGGTTGCTGAGATCCACTGTTGTCATTCCGTATTTCTTGTCTACCTCAACCCCACCTTCTGTCAGCTTGACCCATTTGCACCGAAACAAAGGGACCTTAAAATAAGGTCCATAGTCAAGTTCCCATATCTCCTCTATGTAACCATAATATGTATCATTTTGCCCATTCTCGTATGTTGCATCAAATCAAACACCACTGTTTTGATTGGTGCTCTTTTTATCTTGGGCGATCGTGTAAAATGTGTTCTCATTTATCTCGTATCCTTGGAAAGTCAATATAGTCGAAGATGGTGACCTGGACAACAAGTACAACCGCTCTCCAACATTTATGTCATTCATGAGATGTGTCTGCAACCAACCACCGAAAGTTCTCATGTGTTGATCTCTAATCGAGGAGCCAGGCTTTCCCGGGTTGTTGGAGTGTACAATATTCTTGTGTTCCTCGATATACGGAGCCACCAAGGTAGAACTTTGCAGAACTGTGTAGTGTGCTTTAGTGAGAGAATGTCCGTCTATACATATCCTTGCTTTCTTTCCTAGCGTGCCTTTTCCACTAAGTCTACCCTCATGCCGTGATTCAGGAACACCGATGGGCTTAAGGTCAGGAATAAAGTCAACACAAAACTCAAGGACCTCCTCTGTTCCATATCCCTTTGAGATGCTTCCTTCTGGCCTAGCACGGTTATGAACATATTTCTTTAACACTCCTATGAACCTCTCAAAGGGGAACATATTGTGTAGAAATACAGGACCAAGAATGTTAATCTCTTCGACTAGGTGAAGTAGGAGGTGCATCATAATATTAAAGAAGGATGGTGGGAACACCAACTCGAAGCTGACAAGACATTGGATCACATCTTTCTGTAACCTTGGTAGACTATCTAGACTGATTACCTTCTGAGAAATTGCATTGAGAAACACACATAGCTTCACAATGGGTACTTGAATATTTTCCGGCAGGAGTCCCCTCAATGCAATCAGAAGCAGCTGAGTCATAAGCACGTGGCAGTCATGAGACTTTAGGTTTTGAAATTTTTTCTCTGCCATATTTATTATTTCCTTTATGTTCGATGAGAAACCAGACGGGACCTTGATACTGTAAAGAACTTCAAAAAAAAATTCCTTCTCTTATTTGGTAAGAGCGTAGCTATCAGTACGTTCAAACAGCTTTAGATGCATGCCATCTCAGTCTTTTATACGTTGTTGGTCCTGCCGTGCTTCAGGTGTATCTTTGCTCTTCCCATACATGACCAAGAAGCCTAGTAGCGTCATGCAAAGATTCTTCGTCAGGTGCATCACGTCAATTACAGAGCGGACCTCTAGGACTTTCCAATAGGGTAGCTCCCAAAATATAGATTTCTTTTTTCACATGGTTGCGTGTCCGACATCATCCTTCGGAACAGATTGTCTACCAGAACCCTTTCCAAAGATTACTTTTAAATCCTTCACCATATCAAATACATCATCACCAGTACGGCAGATAGGCTTACACCGGCTGTCTGTCTCACCATTGAAATGCTTACCTTTCTTTCTAGGGTGTGCGTGGGCGGAAGAAAACAACGATTCCCCGGGTACACATTCTTCTTACATTTATCCAAATATATACTTTCAGTCTCGTTTAAACAGTATGTGCATGCAGTATATCCCTTGTTTGTCTGTCCTGAAATGTTACTAAGAGCAGGCCAATCATTGATTGTTATGAACAACAACGCTCGTAGGTCAAATTCCTCCTGCTTGTTCTCATCCCACACACGTACACCTTGTCCATGCCACAACTGTAAGAGTTCTTCAATTAATGGCCTTAGGTACACATCAATATCGTTGCTGGATTGCTTCGGGCCTTGGATGAGCACTGACATCATAATAAACTTCCGCTTCATGCACAACCAAGGAGGAAGGTTATAGATACACAGAGTCACATGCCAGGTGCTATGACTGCAGCTCTGCTCCCCAAAAGGATTCATGTCATCTGTACTTAGACCAAACCATAAGTTCCTCGCATCACCTGCAAAGTCCAGAAACTCTCTCTCGATTTTTCTCCACTGCGACACATCAGCGGGGTGTCTCAACATCTCGTCTTTCTTATGGTCTTCCATGTGCCATCGCAACAACTTGGCATGCTCTTTGTTCCTGAACAAACGTTTCCACCGTGGTATTATAGGAGCATACCACATTACCTTGGCAGGAACCCTCTTCATGCGGCGCTCGCCCTCAACATCACCAGGGTCATCTCGTCTTATCTTATACCGCAATGCAGTGCATACTGGGCATGCATGCAAATTCTCGTACTCCTCGCCACGGTAGATGATGTAGTCATTAATGCATGCATGTATGTTCTGCACCTCTAATCCTAGAGGGCAGACAACCTTCTTTGCTTCGTAGGTACTGGCGGGCAGTTCGTTATTCTTTGGAAGCAACTTCTTCATTATTTTCAGCAACTTTTCAAATCCTTTGTCAGACACACCGTTCTCTGCCTTCCATTGCAGCAATTCCAGTGTGCTACCCAGTTTTGTGTGCCCATCTTTACAATTTGGGTACAACAATTTGTTGTGATCCTCTAACATCTTCTTAAACTTCAACCTCTCCCTTTCAGTTACGCATTCTTCCTGGGCATCAGCAATGGCCCGACTAAGATCATCATCGGGCAGATATGATGCCCGCTCTTCATCTTTTTCTTTATCAATGTCTTCCATTGTAGTACCATCGTATGAAGGGGACATAGTAGTAGGGTAGTCGTTATCATTCTCTTCTTCTTCATTGTCTTCCATCATAACCCCTCTTTCTTCATGCTTGGTCCAACAATTATAGCCGGTCATGAAACCGGACCAAAACAGGTGGTTGTGAAGGACTCTTGAGGAAGAGTATTCCTTATGATTCCGACAGACACCACATGGACAAGACATAAAACCATTGCGCTTGTTTGCCTCGGTCACAAGGAGAAAAGAATGCACGCCTTTAATGAACTCGCTAGAGAGTCGGCCAGCGTACATCCATTGCCGTCTCATCTGCATTATATAATTAATTAAGTACATCAAACATAATCATAATTAATTAGTACTAATCTAAAAAAATAAAATTAAAGCCAGCAATCAGGACTAAAGATATGATGAACCTGTAGTCCCGGTTGGAGGCACCAACCGGGACTAAATGTGGATGTGGAGACAACATATCGACACTATGTCCTCAGTGGGCAGCACTAAGCCAGTAAATTAAATGACGACACTATTTTGGGTGGGTGGCAGCACTATGCCAGGGGTGAGTGTGTCGACATTATGTCATTAGTGCCGACACTATGTTGTGCTGCTTAATCTATAAATAGGTATGCATTCTTGTGAAGAACTGCAAGATGCTGTGCGAGACCAGGGACACCACTATGGCGGAGCTTCTCGAAGATGTCTTAGGACCTCGTCCTCAGACATCTTCGAGGAGCTCACCGTAGAGGCACTCTCTAATATGTGAAATTAGTTAGCTCCACCAGCATACTGATCTAGCTAGAGAAGATATAAATTGAAAGATGGTGTGCGAGAACAGGGACACTACTATGGCAGAGCTTCTCGAAGATGTCTTAGGATCCCATCCTCAGACATCTTCGAGGAGCTCTCCATAGAGGCACTCCCTAATATGTGAATTGTTCTAGTTACCCGGCGTATTAATCTATAGCTAGAGAAGTTATTAACTCCAAGATGATGCGAGAGGGACACCACTACGGCGGAGCTTCTCTCAAAGATGTCTTAGGATCCTATCCTCAGACATCTCCGAGGACCTCGCCATAGAGGAGCTTCTCGAAGATGTACTGTGATATTTTGCCCAGCTAGTTAGAATGATGAACTCACGCATGTGTGTGCTTCTAAAATCAAATTTCGAGACTATGTGCTAAAACAAGATATATATATAGATAGAATCCACATATTGTGATATTTACCTTAGAGTTCCTTACATTAATACAAGATAGATAGAATCTAAAACATCGATCTCATGTTATCATTGCAAAAAGTACTATCAAACTAAATCCACAAATCCATCTGCAAGATAGAGCATGAAATGAGCTAATATAGCAATGAGAGTTCAAAGCATGAAGTTGCTCACCTTTTAAAACCTTTGGATAGATGGGGCACCACGAAATATAGACAAATCTTGAGAAAAAATTGGGCATGAACTCGAGCTTGAGCAAGAAAGAGAGAGAGGAGTCACCAGCTTAAATGGTGGCTCGGGCAGGTGGACGAAGAAGATATAGCCAGACCTTTAGTCCTGGTTCGTGTCTAGAACCGGGATTAAAGGTCCACCTTTAGCCGTGGGTCGTATAACAAACCGGGACTAAAGGTCTGGCGCCCGAGCCCAGCCTGCCTGAAACCCTTTAGTTCCGGTTTGTTACACGACCCAGAACTAAAGGTCCGTTCGAACCAGGGCTAGTGCATGCCACCCCTGGGGCCAGATCTAGCCGTTGGACCGGGGCATTAGTCCCGGTTTGTAGCAAAATCGGGGCTAATACCCCTGGACCAAAGGTCCGTTTTCTACCAGTGGGCCCTGGTACGAACGTACTCTCTTTTGCCAATAGATGAACTATGTGTATAGGTCGACTCGGCGTCCTTCATCCGTCTATATCCAGGAGCTAAGCAAGCATGTGCAGTGTCGCCATGTTCCATATTTTTTCAGCTACTACATTATTTTGCTGAACAGCCTACAAGTCTTGCAATTTTCGCTGACTTTGACAGGGACACATGAAGCTCCACTACATGATTGAGTCCCTATTGACTAGTGCTTCCCGCGGCCCTTTGTGCTATACACCCTGCGAAAACATCGGTCAACAAAATCATAATGGTTTCCACAATTGTTAATAATTGAAATCCTTAATCCTAGGAGAGGCATTAGAAAGGGAGACACAAACATTAGGTACTTCATGTCAAAAGCTAGTGAAAGGGAAAAAAATCTTAGATTTATTAATTCTAGATGAAGCACTTATACATAGGGGTAAGGTCACATGTTAGCCGATATGCTACTAAATTCTTTGAGTTATTTGGGCATGTAGATACATTACTCTTTTCTCTTGAGATTCCTTTACCTTGTGACATGTCTCGTGATCATGGAAATAAGCTTATGCACAATTTTCTTTAATTGAAATTAAAGTTGTGGTGTTCTCTATGGAGCACAACAGGGCTTTAGGCCCTCATGGGTCTTTTATAGGGTTTTACCAGAAGTTGTGGAATTTGATACACAATGATCTTTTTAGCTTTATTTGTTTACAATGGTAAATTAAATTGACATCTCAAGGATTAATTGTGGTATTATTATTTTATTCCAAAAGGTTGGAGGTTAAAAAACATGGATCTATCTATTTATTGGATGTTTTTATAAGATAAGTGTTCTATAGAATTGAGTTGCTATAGTAAAGGTAGATTTATTTTAGATAGAGTAGTTATACTTCAAGAAACTATACACCCTCGCATACAACTAGAAAATAGTATTTTTTTTCAAGTGTACTTGCGAAAGCTTGTAAAAAAATAAATCTGAAGTCCATGTTTTCTGTTTTCGAACGAAATGTTTTCACATAAATTCACTCACTGGAGTAGGGAAGTGGTCAAAGAGACAAAATTTAGTGCATTGGAAAATGATGTACTCTTTCTTTACCTCAAAACTAGAAAAGGATTACAAGGAGACCCTTTCTTTCCTCTCTTGTTTATTTTAGTTTATGTTTCTTTACCACCAGTATTAAAAGGGTTCAGCGTGATGGTTTAATTAAAGGCTTGGTACCAAACTTTTATGAGGAGAATTTGACAACCCGCACTACGATGTTAATCCAATTGTATGTCTGAAGATGATTTAATTAAATAGTGCCAGAAATCCGAAGATTATTATGTATGTGTTTGAATATTAGTGAGTCTGGAATTATTTTCTAAGTGAAGTTTCATGTTTTTAGGATGCACGAGTGAGGCTGGATCAATATGCTCATATTTTTACATACGGTGTTGGTAATTTTCGTACTAGATATTATTTTGGTATTCCTTTGCATTGTAGAAGACCCTCCAATAGTGTCTAGAAAAGTACCAAGGGAAAGGATGAGAGTAATTAAGCGAACAAGTTGGTCTGGTTACTTGCTAACTATGGGTAGTAGACATGTGGAAAGATTATTGCTCATATCGAGTTGATCAAGGATAACTTGTTTACATCTTCTCCAGCACATAGGTGTGACTCCAGCAAGCCTAAGCCGAAGTGGATCCCGCCGCCGCCGGGAGTGGTCCTTCTCAACTCTGATGCAGCTCTTTTCGAGGCCGACGGGCGTATGGGCTTTGGGGTGGTGGCTCGCGATCACCGGGGTTCTTTGGTGGCCGCCTGTCGACAGCAGAACCATGGTCTGAGGCCACCCGAGGAGGCGGAGGCTCTTGCTCTCCGACGAGCCGTCCTGCTCGCCCAGGAGGAAGGATATGACAAAGTCATTTTTGCTTCAGATTGCCTTTCTCTTATTCATCGTCTAAACATGACTGTGATGGATCGGTCACCGACTGGGATCATGGCGAGTGGCATCAAGGAGGCGGCGAAGTCCTTCGTTTCAGTTTCTTTCATTCATGTGAGTCATTCACTGAATGTAGCAGCGCATACCCTTGCTAACTCCTGTAATAATAATCACTCTAGTGAGTTTTTTCACTCTATGCAGGATTGTATCCGGGAAACTTTGTGTATTAATGTGGTTTAATCAATAAAGCGTTGTTTATTGTCAAAAAAAAACTATGGGTAGCAGACTAATTCATGTAGAAACTTGTTCAAGTAACGTGCCTAGCTTTATGTTATCTTTTTGTAGTATTCCTAAAGGGGTGAATAAATATCTTGGATTTCTTTAGAGATTGATTGCTATGGTAGACAAAGAAAGAGGTTAAGAAGATTAAGGGTCTTGTGAGTGACAAACATATGTGTCAAGAATACAAGCCTAGGAATGCAAATGGTGCTAGAAAATAGAGAATGAAGAGGGAGATTGGGAGGATATGGCAAAAGCGAAGTATTTGAAGGAAGGTGTTATATATATGATGCGATGTGGACCGCCTCGTGGCCATTTTGGTGTTTGGCCTGGTTTAATGAAGTTAAAGATTTTTTTTTGTCAACGGCATGAAAGAATTGAGGGTGATGTGGTAAAACTAGATTCTGGAAAATATGATTGCCTGGTACCTAAATCTTTGTGTGAACTACTTCTTAGATTAGACAATGTATTACTTTTGGTTAGTGTGGCGAAGGTGTTCACTCAAGATTTTGACTGTATAAGCTTTAGGAGATGCCTCGGTTAAGATACTAGACCGTTAATCTTTTCTTCCATTTGATTTTATTTCTTATGTCCCTCAATTCTTATACTCACTCCGTCCAAAAATAGTGACTTGTATTTGTTTAGATTTATATGTATTTAGACATATTTTAGCGTATAGATACATCTGAATCTAAACAAATTCACGTCATTTATTTTCGAACGGAGGGAGTAGTACATTTGTTTTTCTCTTCCACAGGATTCCTATACGAGTTGCATTAGGACAACACTCAGTTTCTTTCTACTCCATCTGATTCATAATGAGTGGAGCTGATTTAATATAAATTTGTACTAAATCAACAACATTTATTATGAGTCGGAGAGGGTAAGTGTAACTGCAATTACGACGTTCAATTTCTTTTTAGACTTTCTAGAACAACAGTCTAGTCCCAGGAGAAGCGGAGACACAAGTCGTAAATACAGTCAAGTCTGTGGAGGCCCACAATACCTGAGCAGGTTGGGTCGTAGTACTACCTTTCACCCTTGTCCAGCCCACTGCACCGAATACTGCACGTACGTATACAACTCAAGCCCGTCAGGTTCGATTGATCAGCGCCGTGCACAGTACACACAGTACAAGAGCGAGCCCTAAACAGTACGCGGCCCCCAATGATAGCACGGCGTGGGGTGCCCGTGCGAGAAATCTCAGTTTCTGTCGACCGGACGGACGGACGTACGGGGACGGATTCACCGCATTGAATGGCGTGCTTGCGGTTCACGACTGGGCAGCGCGGCCGGCAGGACCTGGCCCGGTCTCTATTCTTCTATTCCTGCCCTGCTCCCCTCCATCCGTCGCGTAGCAGATCGATGGATCGATCGGCCGAGCAAGTAAGCAAAGTCAAATCTGCGGTTGATGGTTCGGTTAAGCATAATTGCGTATGGTTAAGGGCCATGCAAGGAGCAGTGGACACGATGGATCGATCCGTGCCGTGGGTTAGCTGATCGAGCTCACTAGCTAGATCAGTACACACGGCCCGATCGACGGTACGTACCTCGCCGAGGCACATGGCCATGGATGGGATATGGACCGCGCGCGCGATCGATAGGTCGGCCGTACCTGCGCGTGCGCATCAAGACGTACGTACGGGTGCTGATCGAGCTGCTGGAACATGTACGTGCCGTCGCCATCAGAACCCCCCCTCGACCTGCCCCAAACCCTACGTGCATACGCCTACACATAGATCGGAATAGGAGATCGATCGATAGCGGCCATCAAATCGATATAGCTAGACGGATGGAGCAGTGGCATGCCAGAGACGGACCTGGCGTACGTACGTGTTTGCGTATCGCCCCACGCATTCACGCTGTGCGCGTACGTACGGGCGCGAAGAGTCGGGACGCCATCAGGTCGGGTGCACCGAAACAGCCGTGGTGCAGTGCTGGGGCCGTGCCCCGTGTGGGACGGCCATTGATTGCTAGTCTCGAACCGGACCGGCAAACGCCTGGTCATCTCTCCACCGTCGCTGTGTACAACTCCCACTGGCACTGTGCCTGTCTGTGTGTACGCATACTTGCAGATCGGTCGACTGGCTGCCAGTCCCCGGCCGGGTGCTGTGATGATGATATCAGGTTCCTGTTCCAGATCGGCTGGCCCCGCCACGCGCGCGCTGGATCGCCCGCCGGGGCCGGGCCTCGGGGCAACATTTGCATGCATGATTGCTGCTGCCATCGACTGGCAGATCTGGATGGACTCGTGTACTTGTCCTGCTAATACCAGCACCATCCCTCCAGGATTATCTGTTAGGCGCTGGTACGCTGAAAAGCTGCTGAGCTTTAGTCCACACCCCTCGCGTAGAGGAGGCCACACCCAGCTTATAAGGGAGAGTTCTCCTCCTCCTTTCAGTCCGGGCTTTTGGGATAGAGCGGGCTCTCTTCTTATTGTTTGGGCCGTGAGCGCATGAACGTCTAGAACGTAGACTGAGTGCTGGGTTGGGCCAAGTGGACGCTAACATTATCAGACTCCACCTAGTCCATATCCGAGTCATCAGTTCTCCGTTCAAAAAAAAAGAAAACCCACCAATTCCGTGATTCAACTCATGATAGTAGGAACAAACCAATTTAAGACCGTCCAATATTTGCGGCATAACCTTCTCGCGCACAACATTTTATTCATATATGTTCGCATGGTCGCAATATTTTCCCTACGTTTTGACCAAAGCAAGCAAAAAAACATTCTAGCATCCGGTAACACCCTCAAATCGGCCCTATACAAGTTTCAGCGCTTCCCGCCAAAACCGCATAGAAACGATTCAAGGACGCCCACCAGGCACTTTCGTGCGGGTGGATAACGAAGTAATACCATTACACAACAGTCCTCGATGGGACCCATAGAACAGATATATATACAACAGCGACTCAACGAGTCAAAAATACAGATATACAATACAAAGATCCAAATCACCTTGAAAACGATAGAGCGTCCGACTACGGACAAGATGCAAATGGGGCTAAGAGCCCTGAAGAATAACCAATGGCGTCCATAACCCTGCCCAGGCCAAGCCGGAAGGGTAACCCTGCTAACGACGTCGATCTCAAACCTGCTAAAACAAAAGGGGTGCCGACAAAGGGCAAAGGAAAATGAGGAGCGTCAGTACTGAGGCCAGTACACGGCGAGGCTAGAATTCGGCGGCTCTCGCCTACATAGGTATGGTGGACTAAAGCGGCAGCGCAGCAGCACTAAGCAACCTATAGAGACTTTGTGAAACCGGCGGCTATTAGAGAGGGATAAGAAAGACCTATTCGGATCCAACCTGAGACTACACCAAACATACCCATCCTGGTATTTCCCTCTCGAGACCAAACGAGGAAGTCAGACCGAGGAACTCACACGGTTGGCAATTTTACTCATTCCGTTTTAGTTGCAGCACTTACTATTCAGATATAGATAGCATGAGTCATCCTGATAGCATAAGTAGTGGGCAGTTTTAGTTAACATTCCGTTGTAGTTGGAACAGTTACTAGTCAGCTATAAATATCCTGAAGAATCCCAAAACCCAGCAGTTGTTGGCACTTTTATCACATTCCATTGGAGTTGCAATACTTACTAGGCAGGTATAGCATGTCACAAAACAACCCAGATCCACCAGTGGTTGGCATTTTTAAGATCCATTCCGTTATAGTTGCTTCTGATTACTAGTCACATATTAAGTCAAATTTATAGCACTACTTTAGTTATGCTTGTCTATGTTCGAGATACTGTGCTCCAAGTCGTCCATAACCGCGGACACGACTTTCAGAAAGTTTTACCCTACAGGGGTGCACAAATAACAACACACACTCGATCAACCTCGGAAAAACCAACTCAAAACCCAACGAGGCATTCACGACAAAGTGATCACAGGATTCATAAATATTTCAGGGGGCCATCCCACTAAGCTACCCGTAACGAAGTTGGCCGGCTCCGAAACGGACCCAGGGTTTGTGACAATGGCTGTAAACGACTGGGAACCAGAAAGTGTGACTGGGCTTGTCGATCGCGCGAAAATATTCCACGATCCAAAACAGTACAGGTGCTCCACGCACAATCTTAAATAAAGCAGTAAAGCATGGCATAAGTACAGGATAGTAATAAAGCCCCAAACTACTTGTGGCCCCAAGAAATAGAAATGAATCAAGCTCTGGCTCAGGGGGGTCCATAAGGCCTCCTGGATGTGGATAGTGCGAAAAATTAAGGAACCGGTATCAAGTACTCGGGGTCCTACGGGACACAAGTGAGCGTGGAAGAACCAAATAACATCTATTGCCCACCGGTGCCTCTGCATTAGTTATATCTAGCATTTTAATAGTTGTATTTAAAGTAATGATCATCTCCACCAATAAGCATCTCCACCATAAACATCTGCCAGCATACCAACAACTGTGGTACTCGACAACACGAGATCGCACCTGAGCAAGCAACTACGACTCGCAAGGCCAGCTATCTACCAAACACAGGTAATAGGAGGTGTCCAAGGCAATATAGAGGCTGCACGGGATATAACTGGTGCACGGAAACTAAAGCATCGCGACACGGATAGCAATAGATCAATAGGAGGAAATAAAGATTATAAATGCAAAATAGGTAGAAGGGGGAGAGATGCTCGCCTGGGAAAACACTGCCGAAGGAGCATATCCGGAGAACTTGTCGATACTAGCATCAACTCATCGGCCTAATCCGCGAAGAAGCAAACACTAGAAGAAACACCGGATGCAATATTTAATACTATGACACAAGATCCGGCATGATTATGATATGATGCAGATGCGGTGCAATTAGGCAATATTAAGCGGAACCGGGGTCCCGGCAATTAATTAATAGGTTCGAGTTGTTTAACTACCCCGCAATTTAAATGTTGTATCAACAGGGCGGAGCATGGCATCGGTTCGCTACACCAATTTAAATGGAGTCCGGAATAAGACTAGAATAGCCCGCATATAGACTCCATATTTAATTTAGGTGAATCGACTATTTATCCCAACCCACCAGATGACATGTATGCAAGCATGATGATTTAATGATGCGACAATTATATGTCATATTATAAAAATAGAGGCTTAGGGTCACACATCTTGGTTCGGAAGATCTTGGGTTCCGGGGGTCCGGGGTCCGGTCTCAGGGTCCGGATCTGGGGTTCGTTTCGACGGGAACGTTCTCGGACAACGAAAGGAGAGCTTGGCGTTCCGGAAAGAAGAATTTGGTTTGGCATCGGGGCACATCGGATTTGCCCTGGTCGGTGTCGATCTTGCCGTCGCGAAGATCTTGTCGGGTCCGCGTATCGGGTCGGTCTTGGCGTTCGGGAAGAAGAACTTGGCATTCCGGTGGCGATCTTGGCGGCCTTCGGATCCGGGTCTTGGAGTGGCCTTCGGATCACCGGGATCGGGCTTCGGGGTCTCGGTCCTCGGATCTGTGAAGGAGATCTTGGCGTGCCGAGGGTTCGGTCTTCGAATCCCGGGAAGGAGGTCTTGCGGTTTTCCGTGAAGGCGATCTTGACGCTCGGTGCCCGTGAAGTAGAATCTTGTCGTTCCGTGTCAGACTTGTAGACGGGACCGAGATGGCAATGAACACCTTGACAAGACACGGTTCTGGACAGTATCCTTCGGTGGCACCACACTACAACCACCGCAACTTCACCACATATCGCAACACCACTAGCACCGGAGAGGATCAAAGGCAGGAGCAAGGTATGTGTCAATAAACAGATACGTGCAAGTGGACTTGAACAGGGGAGCGACCGGCGCTGCAGGAGGTCGTGGACGACCTTGGAGACGCGGGTCAGAGGCAAGCAGAGGCGACGCGCGCTGGGGGGACGACGTGGCAAGGGCGCGGGCCCGGGGCGGCCGGAGATCCTGGTGGCGGGCGACGTGAAGAGGCCTGGCGGCGAGGCGAGGGCGTTCAGAGGCGGGGACACGCAGACTTGGCTGAGACGCTGAGCAGGAGGAGGGCGCCCAAGAGCGGCAGAGCTCGGCAGGGGCCGCAGAGCGCCGGAAAAGCAGCGAGCTCCGAGGAGGCGTGATGGAGGGGCCGAGGAGGAGCGAGAGAGCGGCGTCCGAGGCCGGCGGCCTGCCATGCTGCGAGGGGTTGGAGGAGACGGCGACGAGGCAGGCAGCGCTCGCTCGGGCGGTGAGGAAGAGAAGGTCGAGAGGCGGCGGACTCCGAGGAGGCTAAGCTCGGCTCCGCGGGAAGGCGGGGAAGTCCGGCGAGGCGAGGAATCGCGGCCACGGCGGGGCTCTACAGGCGAAGCGCCGGGCGAGGCGGAGGATGGTGGCCGGGCGACCGGAGTGGAGGAGGCCCAAGGCGGTCGCGGGAGGGAGCGAGGGAGGCGGCGGTTGGTGGGCGATGGGATCGAGGAGGAGTGGGGGACGCGCCCAGGTGTGGTGGGGACCCGGGCCAGGGGCCTGTCTCGCGTGGGCGGTCGATGGTGGGTGGGACCGGGACGCGTGGTAGGTGGAGTAGGGCGCGGGGATCGGTGTCCAGGGGATGGTCGGTCGGCAGGAGGTGGGTGGGAGTTTGGCTGGTGTGCGTGCCTAGGTGGAGAGGGAGTGGCCCAGGGAGGTGAGGTGGCCGGCCCGGATTGGGCTGGGCCAGGTGGCGGGGTGAGCGGTGGGTGCGGCTGGCTGCGCGCGGGTGCGTGTGTGTGAGTGCGCGTGTGTGGCTGTGTTTACGTGTGGGTGTTGGGTTTGGCTGGCAGGGAGGGAGAGGGGTGTAGGGGCTGTGGTAAGGAGTAGGTGGGGTGGGGATTTGGTTAGGATTAGACTAGGTTTTAGTTTAGGGCTTGGAGGTGGCCGGTCAGGCTTTCGGGTCTGGCGGGCTGCCTTCTAAAAATAAATAAATAATTTTATTTATTAAAAATAAGGCTTTGCAAACCGTATTTAGACAAACCAAAATATTTCGGAGATCCGGATTTTTAATTTGAATAAAGACGGGAATATTTAGAAAACAAAACTAGACGTTTCGAAAATAGTTTAGACAAAAACCATGCATGATGATGACGATGCTCAAATGCAAGGTGGCATGATGACATGAGCATGCAGTCATGATGATGCAATGCACAAAAACACTGTGATTTTCTAGTAGTGGTTTTTGCGAGGCGCCACACATCTCAAACACATACATGCAAAAAACATCAATAGCGAAGTCACCAACATCGCCACCATATAGGCTCACCTGGGATGAATCCACATCATGGGAGCTTTTCCTGCGGTAGATCGACCCACACTACACCCATTTCCCTGATTCCATTGTATTCCCATGAAGTTTTTTTTTTAATCCATCCATGGTTATCCTTCCATATGTGGAGGAGGATTACGGGAGAGACACGGAGGTGGGTGAGCCATGGGAGTAGGAGTCATAAAGGAGATAGAAGGAAGCACTAACAGGCGCCAAAACCGACCAGTCGGTCGAGGATAATTATTTTACTTTTTATAAAAATGTTGCCGGTGTCTCTAATGGAACACAATATGGGAGTTTGTTGTTTCAAACAAATGGAAGATGGCATCGTAGGAAGAACGTTCTAGGTGCACAACATACTAGTTTGCTAGGCCGACTCTTTTCATGTGAAAAGGCCCAAGGCCTTATGTTAAGTAGAAAAAACCCTTACAAAAATTTAAAATAAAATCCAAGGTATCCGAGGTTATCAATGCATTTTTCCTCCCGCGTACATCGGCGACTCGTTGTGGGATGAGCGTAGTGCCGCTTAGAACCTCCTGGACACTATCAGGCATAGGATAACATTGTTGTAGCCAATGGGAAGTAAAAGATGACTATGGCAGCGAATGTGGAGTAGAGCGTGTCCCAAAAGAAAGCAATGAAAGGAACTAAACGTCGCCTGAAGTTCATGCAGATGGAAAACAGTGAACATAAAACCCCACATGCTCGCCAACAAGGATGAAGCTGGATCCAGAGGACCAAGATGGACAACCACGTTGTCCGCTCTGTAGGGCAATACCACAGAGGCAAACCTGCAATACACATAGGAAAAACGTGTCCAACACTCCAAGGGAGCAGTGACCAGACGGTTCCCCATCTGCGCAATGCCACTAGCGAGACCGCCGCCTATCAGGTGGACAAGGAGATGAGAAATCGTTAATCTTGTTCCGCACAAAGGCGTCATAACCACTTTAACACCCCTGCATGTTTTGACCAAACAGAACTTCGAGGACCTAACCTCAAGATCGACTAAGTGTAGGTTTGATTCCAACCCTTGTCGCCATTGGGATTTGGGGGGAAAGAGAGGAGACGGGAACCGTGGCTAACCTTTCTTTGTTTGTTAGCTCCCACTCAATTCATGGCTACCTCTCATATGGTATTTGACAAGTTTTCTTTAGAAAATTTGTAAATTTTATTTTCACCAGTGGAGTATAAGGCTTCTAGGGCGTGTTTGGTTGCTCGTTTCCTCGTTTCTCGCATGGGCCGAGAAAAATTAAGGGCGTTTTGTTCCACGCGCACGGAGGAATCTTTGCACCACACGAGTTTTAAAGCGCCCCTTAGCCTGGCCTTAGAGGAACGCCCAAATCGGGTGTTTCAACGGACCCAAGTTCTTCTCGCGCTCGCGGGAGAAGAAGATGCACGCGCGCGTGCAAGGGAGGGATAGTGGGAGCTCGCAAAATCCGACAGGAGAAATTGGGGTTACCACCCACCAATTCGCACTGGCTATTTACGCCGCCCCTCCTTCGCCTCCAAAATCTCCGCCACCATTTCCCCCAATTTCAAGCGCTCCCTCCAAATCCTCTTCCTCACCAACGATGAGGTAAGCGACGCCTCCTACTCCGGTAGGTCTAGATCATCTCTTGAAAGCCTTCTTCCTCGGCTATCTCCGACATGTCGTCCTCGTTGGTCGAAATTGAGATCGTGGTAAGAGACACCTAACCCTAGCTCTCGCAACTTAGATCTGTTACCATGTTCTAGCTCACAGTTCATATGTTCGGCTGTGCTTGATTCTAGTAGATCTGGATCTTTCGTGGTGCATTTTGGCAGTCAGTATTCATGATGTACTGTGAGGATTGTCATGTGCTGTAGGTAGGATTAGTGTTACAAGTATAGGTCTTCCCCTAGAACTGAACACATTGCGTATCTCTGGTGCCGTAGGAGATGGTTATATACCTAGATCTGTTGGCAACCTCTGTGTGGCCTCTGCGTTATGTGTTGATGCCTGATGCGATGTGGAAGAAGAAGTTGGCCATGTCATGGCCAGCATCTCTGTCCATGTTTGTCCTGAATCGGGTCTGCTAGTTGATCTAGCAAGGGGGTTCAGTTGTTCGGGAATTCAAAAAGGCGGACACTTGCACTTGATTGCAGATGATGTCTTCAAGTTCTGTTGCCGGATAGTCTCTACGAACCAGGTGTACAATCACATGAGGCACTAGAGAGTTAGGTGGATTCAGGTGCTGAGGATCAAGAGGTTTGAGAACATGCGTTGGGTTGAGGAGACCTCTGCTATCATGATGGACGATGATGATTACTATGTGCATATCAAGGTTCGATATATTTGCGCTTGCATCAGTAGTTGTAAAGCTCACATATTAATTACACGTATTGAGCTAACTGTGATTCTCAAGTAGGCTCAGCCGAAGGACATCGAGTTGATCAGCAAGTCTATTAAGAACTATGCTCAGATGAAGATGATCTACGGTCCTCGCATTCCTGCTCCACCCATCTCTCCGAGCGTGATACACCGTGCTCTTATCCACCCGATGGAGCACAGTGGATAGGGGACCAGGTATCTTGCCATGACCCCTGAGCGTAGGATGAGTTAGTTCACGGTCTTCTTAAACAAGCATTACCTCTGAGCAGCGGATTGAGCTGTTCGAGAAGGTGCTGGTAGCGGTGTTGATAATGATGGTTGTGATGTGTATTTTGGAGTAGCTAGACTAATGAACTTTGGTTGCGGTGTCCCCTGAACTTTGGTATGTATATTTAGGAGGCAGTATTCAGTTATAACTCTTTTCATTTGTGATCAACTTGTGCTACATCACAGACAGTTGTTCGTAAACTCGTGCTACAACACACACGACATGACTAATTATGTCGATTCAGTCTGAATATAAGCTAGTAGTTCTCTGAATTGCAATTATCTGAACTTTGTTTTCTGCCTTGCTGATGTTGGGTAAGCTCACCAATTTGCAACTACCAGGGACAATGCAACTACCCAAACAAATACCAATTTGCTGAAAATCAATAATGCATGAAACCAAACAACTTGGACTTGACTTCTAAACCCCTAGAAAAATGAAAATATACGGAACCAAACTAATGGCCCTTCACGAGGTTGCATTGCCATGCGCAGTTTTCATAGAGTCGTGATCTTTAGGATGCAACTAAAGAGCACGAGCAACCAAACACGTCCTAGGCTTAGCCATCGATCATGCACGGGAAATTTTGATCGGAGCAGCCCTCGTGTCCAGAACAACATCGCTCAAACAAGCACAACCAGCTACCTCTGAGCAGCGGACTGAGCGTAGGATGAGCTGGTTCACGATCTTCCTGAACAACTCTGAGCAACGGACTGAGCTGTTCGAGAAGGTGCTGGGAGCGGTGTTGATGATGATGACTGTGATATCTATTTTGGAGTAGCTAGGCTAATGAGCTTTGGTTGCGGTGACCCCTGAACTTTGGCCTGTATATAGGATGCGGTATTCAGTTATAACCCTTTCATTTGTGATGAACCTGTACTGCATGGGCAGTTGTTCGTGAACTCGTGTTGCAGTGCAGACGCTATGACTGATTATGTCGATTCAGTCTGAATATAAGCCTGTAGTTCTCTGAATTGCAATTGTCTGAACTTTGTTTTCTGCCTTGCTGATGTTGGGTAAGCTCACCTGACCAGTCAGGAGGTAAGGCTATCAGAAACAATGCAACTACCCAAACAAGCACCAATTTGCTAAAAATCATGAATGCATGGAACCAACGCAACGGCTTGGCTTCTAAACCGCTAGAAAAATACCCTTAAGCACGAGAGATTGCATTGCCATGCATAGCTTTGGTGGAGTCATGATCTCCAGCTGCGATTAAAGAGCAGAGACAACCAAACACACCCCTAGCGGCTTTGCAAAGCCATGTAACCATCGATCATGCAGGGCCAATTTTGATCGGGGCAGCCCCCATGTCCAGAACAACATCGCTCGATCAAGCACAGCCCGCTGTTCGTTGCAGCTAGAAGACACCCCGGTGAGCGGTGATGATCGAGAGGGCACACTACCCCAGGCGCCAGCCCAATCACACATCACCTCTCGCGCGCGCGCAACGGCTGTTGCGTCCCGGAAGCTTAACCGTGTGAGGAAATCCCGGTTCCCACAGCGTACCCGTCGAAGGACGGCTAGCTATCATGCATCGAGCGGAGCAACGGGTACGTAGCCAATAACAAATTCCCGTGGGCGATCCCGAGGGATTTGCTTCCCTCGCACGCACGTACCCCCTCCCCTCCCTCCAGTGCTTCACGTGCCCGCCAGTGCCGCGCCGCCGCGTGGCCCCGGACCTACGGGCTTCCACCATGCATATGCCGCCGACAGTACTGCCTGATACAGGTTCAGTATGCGGCGCTTCCTCCGTCGATCGATCGATCGATCGATCACTTGGGCGCGACGTACGGCTCCGCCACACCCACACGCACCGACCCGCACGCGCGCCGTACGTAGGACTAGCTGCGCTCACTATTATTTTTCACTGTCCCAACTAGTACGTACATCACTCTGACATGAAATTTTCGATCGATGTGAGACATCGCATGAGCTAGCTAGCTAGTATCTAGCTAGCGTCCTTTGATCAGTTGAACAACAGTGGTGGTTGCGTCGATCATTATGCGATAACCACACGACTGTAGCCACTAAAGGGGACCCTGCACTAGGCACTAGCGACTGTTTGTTGGGGCCGATTAACTCAGATCTGCCTAATTCCTTCAACCCCAAATCAAACCTCTTCTACTTAGTACTCGGTAATAAATCTTTTATGTGGAGTAGTAGTAGTAGTATGGGAGAATTTTCAGCTGCTGCATCGATCAAGGCCGAAATCTAAGCGATACACACTCACATGCACATGCACAAGTGATCGACTACATGCGTAATTAACCCAACTCCCACCACTGCCGATCGACGATCCATATAAGTACCCCACCACCCCCTCCTCCGCCCTCTCGCCGGCCTCCTCCCCCTTATTCCCCATCAAGCTAGTGGTCATCATCTCGATCGCGTCACCTCCCACCGATCACATCACCCACATTCTTGGCTAGCTAGCTTTCTTTCCCCGGCCGGAGCCCGATCGCTAGCTGCGGATCATCGAGGAAGAAGGGGATGCTGTCGTCGCACCCGCACGAGGCGGCCATGCTGCCGTACGTGCCGCGGCCGCCCTCGCTGCTGGTGGACCGCCGGTACAGGACGGGCGCCGAGGTGGCGCCCAACTGCCCGCGTTGCGACTCGCCCAACACCAAATTCTGCTACTACAACAACTACAGCCTCACCCAGCCGCGCTACTTCTGCAAGGGCTGCCGCCGCTACTGGACCAAGGGCGGCTCCCTTCGGAACGTGCCCGTCGGAGGCGGCTGCCGGAAGAACCGCCGGGGGAAGTCGTCTGTACGGTCGGCGTCCGACTCGGTCTTCTCTGGCGGCCGCGACGCGGCGGGGGCGTTCGGACACGGCACGTTCCCCGCCGGCCCGCTCCGGCCGGACATGGTCCTGGAAGGGATGGTCGGGGGAAACGGCGCGGCGAACCCTGGCCAGACGATGCCCGCCTCCGCCGATGGATCCTCCATCGACCTCGCAATGCTCTACTCAAAGTTCCTCAACAACCAGCAGCAGCAGCCGGCCGCCGAAGGCAGCATCAGCCTCGTCTGCGCCGTCACGCCGGACTCCACCAGTGACGAGGCGTTCGACACCTTCAGCGCGTCCAGCGACCTGAGCCCCGGCGGCGTTCTGGCGCCGGTGCAGCTGGACGGGTTCGGAGAATGGTCTGGACCGCTGAGCAGCGGCGCTGACCCGACCAGCTGCACGGCTGCCGCCGCGACCACCATGCTGTGCACGGACGCGAGCATGGAAGCGGCGCTCGGCGAGCTCAACTTCGCCATGGATCAGAGCTGCTTCGACTCGCTAGGGTTGCCGACGGACGGCGCCGCCGGTACCCTGTCATCGTGGTGCTCCATCGTGCCGAGCTTGTCCACGTGGGAGGAGCCCAAGTACGACTCGCTCGATTCGCTCCCCGACGACGCCATGAGCCTCCATGGGGGCATTCTCGCGGCCGATCATGACTGGAGCGCCGATTGCCAAGGATTGGAGGCTCTCTACATGCCTTGAGTAACTCAATTTGACTATTTGTTTCTTTTTATTTCTTTCAATTTAGTTGTATTGGAAGAACTACTACATATACATATATACATAGACATATATATACTACTGTATAATGTATGTTTTGAAAAGGGAGAGGGTGAGGTAATTACTCATGTGAAGGGATTAAGTTTCAGTATACTTGTGAGATAGATGTAATCAGGTGACATAATAAAGTTTTGAAATATTTGATTCTGTCGTGTAATTGTCCCTTTTCCTACAAACACTGTGTACCACACAAACATCTGCTCAGTGTTGAGGACTTCAGTCATTTGCAGAGGGACCCGATTCTAGTGGAGTACGCACTATCTTAACCTTCAATTCTTCGGTACAAACAATAATGGCTATGCAAATTCTAAATTTAATTTCTCAACTCCCTTCGTCTGGAAATGTTGTGAGTATTTTAATACTAATATATTGAAATCATTCTTGTGACATCTATTCAATTTCCATAGCTGGTTTCCTGGTTACTATTGGTTAAATACTTGCCTTAACCAAACAAATTTGGCCTTATTTTTTTTTTGGAGGATACACTATTATGCAGTGCATCGTGTTACTCAATCACCATAGCTTATTTAGTTAGTAAGTTCACTATATATAAATGTACTTAGTAAGCTAATTGTATAGGGGGGCATGTTGCTTAACTTGGTAGGCAAATGATATCTTGCATGGCAAGTATTGAACAGTCCATGTGTCTCTTGTCTCCCTTGTGCCCGGTGGAAATGGCTAGTCAAACAAAAGCTAACTAGCGGTCCAATTAAATTCAGAGCAGGGAGTGGTAGCCATTGCCTCAATTATGAGTTGGGAGATTGATCGTCTCGGTCGAATCACCCACTTGTATCGACAATCATTTCGTATCTTCTGTAATCCCTTGATATGAAGAGTAAAATGTTCAGCATCAACAAAAGAATGAGTAAAATGTTGTATGCATCACACATCTTAATGTAAAGAGATAGTCTTCCCTTCCCCAGCATCAATACATGTAGTCCAAAAGATTGCGCCGGGCTGTGAAAAATCATAGGAATACCCGTGAATGGCGAGTGGAAATTAAGGGATCATTTTTTGATCAAAATATCCAAAACTGCAAAACCAGGTAGGACAAAAGCTGAGAGGAAACTAGTTGGCATGGCTTAGACACTTTTTTTTTAAAATTGCGTAATGTAACTTTTAGAATGGTTGAAATTTAAGTGTGAAATACTGATCCTTAGAATTTGAATTATAACCGAGTCACTTTCAGTGTTTGCGCATTGCCTCCAATTATTTAGGTTTACCTTGTAAAATATGAACTTATCTGAGATAATATTCCGAGACATGCATAGGGTTGCCAAAATACATCAGAAATTTCTATGGATAAAAGGCACCAGATGCCCGACGTTGACTTAATAGAGCCCATATGGCCATAGTTTACAAGATCTAATGAGGATATCAGCCTCAGAATAAAAGGTTCCAGCTCTCAGTATTCCAACTTAACAAGTTCCAACAGCTCAAAGCAAAATAGAACAAGCATAGCACAAACATGGCAGTTCAGGAGTTATCTTGATTCCTTTTCCTTAGAAGAATCTTCATCTTGTCCATGAGTGAAAGATCCTACATGAAAAGTGTGTGACATTATTGTAGAGGGAGAAAATTTGAAGACACAATCAACAGTTTGATGAGGGAATTTAGCTTCAACGGTAAATTTATTTCGCGGCGTTGAAGGTGCCCGACATTTTACGGAGAAAAAGAGCCAAAGCAATTTTGTGGTTCTGCCCAAGAAGCTCTTAAGTATATCGAAAAGATGCGCAAAGGAGGTAGGTGCCCAACTACATCCGAGCAACTCAGGGAGCCCAGACCAATGCGCTGTGGTAGGGCGCAGGAGAAAACAAATATTTTGCCCAAGTCACTTATTTTGGGACGGAGGGAGTAGATCGGAATTGTATAGACACCAAAGAGATAAATGAGCACTTTTGGATATGTAGCATGTTAGACAGGAACGTGTTGCAAAGTTTTAATCTGCCCCACCATGCAGTGCGTTCCCGAAAGTAGAATAGAGCAAGTTGCCCCTTTTTGATTTATGAATACGGATCTTCACAATCTCTTGACCTTGTACCATGCGACGGTTGTTGTAAAGCGAGTTCTGTTTTCTTCAGTAGTAAACCACGGGTCCATGCATATGGCCTAGTGGCCAAACTGAAGAAAACGTGAAAAGTGAGTAGTTATCTGCGAGTGGAATAATAGTTTCAGCTGCCAGCCACTGTTCGTTTACTGAAACCACGGATTACAACTAAGGAGTTGATTGTCCGATACACTGATGCAAGAAGTTACATGTGTTTTTAGCCCCTTAGGCCCCGCTTGTTTCGTTGTTTTACTTACCGATTAGATCCGTATATTACGGAGTATGCCGCGGTTTAGTGGGACTTCGATTAGTCCGTAAAATTTACACCCCTAAAATCCAGAAAACCAAGCGGGGCTTAACCGCACAGTGCTCCCACAGAATTACAAAAATCTTCCATTAGCTTACACAAAAAGTGTACAAGTACTACGTAATGTACCACGGAGTCCTAGAACTGCATTGACCAGGGCAGATCGAGTACACACGCATGTGCCGATCACTGCACTCCACAACCCGCGCGTTCGTGCGTGCAATATTTTTACAGGGTCAGCGCCTCAGCGCGCCACACGACGGATCCACCGTCGGCCATGGATTGCGTAGCCGGTGGAGATACTCAGCGAGCTAGCTCTACCGTCGGCCATGGAGTGTACGTTGATGATTCGTCCTTGCACTTCGTCTCTGTCCAACAGGCCCTCTCCACTCTGCAGGATTCAGGGGGTCCCGGGCCGCAGGATCAACCAGGCGGGCAAGGAAACCTTAGATATACTGTACTCTATAATGTATGTTCTGAAGACCGGAGGGGTGAGGGGTAAGTACTCATGTGAAGGAACTAAGGTTCAGAATACTTGTGAGATAGATGCGATCATGCACCACAATAAAGTTTGGAAATATTTGATTATATCGTGCAATATTGTCTTCTACATTTCGTGTCATTTTTCGGCTATTTTTTTTTACATTTCCTGAACCGATTGAGACTTAAGAAAAATCTCAGTCGATCGAGATTTATCAAAACATTTATTAACCTTATCACCAAGTTCTAGATTTTTCTTTATAAATTGGTTCCCCTATTTTCACTAAATTAACCAGGCGATGTTCCTGTTCTTATATTGTACGGCAGAGCTCTGCCCTTGCTTAGGCCAAAAAAAAATCTCAATCAAATATCTGCTCCGTAGTGAGGCATGACATCTAATTTTCAAAGTACCTAATAACGGAGTTTTCTACCCCCTTTTCTTAAGTAGGAAGAATAGCTATGCAAGTTATAAAATTAATTTACTATACTCCCTTCATATCAATGTGTAAGTGATATTGTAATGAAATCGGTTTAGGTATTACAATCATAAGTAAGTATTTTTTTAATGGTTATGTATATTACATTTCAATATCTAGGTTAGCTTTTGGTCAAAGACTTTTCTTAACCAAACAAAACACACATTCTATTTCCTACTAATGGAGAGAGTATTATAAATTGCATCGTGTTAACTAACCGTATAGCTTATTTAGTGAGTCAAATTACTATGTGAGTAGACTTGGTTAATTAGTTTTGTATTAGGAGTATGTAGCTTAACTTGGGGAGGAAATGGTATATTGCATAGCAAGTATTCAAGAGTGCACGTGTCTCTTGTCTACATTGTGATCGGTAGGAATGGTTGGTCAAACGAAAGCTAGCTAGTGGTCCATCAAATTCATAGGACAAGAGTGGCTACCATTGTCTCAATTATCATGTGGGAGATTGATCGTCTCGATCAAATCAATCCACTTGTATCGATGATCACTTCATATCTTTCGCAATCCCTTGATGTAAAGAGCAAAATGTTCCCCACAAACAAAAAGGGGAGTACAATGTTGTATGCATCACATGTCGTTAACCTATACAAATATAGTTTTCCTTTAATTTCTCATGTTGTTGCATCTATTCATATAGTTTGTCCAAATTAACAATTATTTCCATGTGTAAAAAAACTTGCAAATAATAAGCGATACAGAAAATTGAAGGGTCATTTGGAAAATATATTTAAATTTGATATGACTTCGGAGAAAATTGACACATATCGGTTTATGTGATATATGTCGCAATCATAAGTAAGTACTTCTTAATACTCCCTCCGGTACGGTTTACAGGGCGCCCTTCCATTTTCATGCAGTTTCACCAAGAGTGCTCGATTAGGCGCGGGGCATTAACTGCCGAGTTAATTGGAGCGTTTGGCCCGCAATCTTCTCTCCTTCATTTTCCATTCCGCTGTGTGAATTGGTTATGCATGCAAGTGTGAACACAGTTTGCTTTTGTAGGTGTGAACGGGGTTAGGCACTTCGCATGCAGACTTTTTCTCTTCGTCTCCCCGTCGCTTCTTCTCCTTAGACATGTATAAAAACGTATCATGGAGGCCATCCTCAACACACAGAAAAAGGCTCGATGGCTGAGGGAGAGGAGGGTATGGATACGAAGGAGGGAGGAGGCCTTGAGGATGGTATGGATACCATGAAGGGAGGCGGCCTTGAGGAGCAGATCGCGGCAGCTATGGATGGAGAAGCCGTTGTGACGGTGGAGAAAGAGGAAGAAGCTGAAGTGGAGGCCAGTGGGGCGTTGGAGGAAAAGAAAGAAGCTGAGGTAAAGGCCGGTGGAGCGGCCGAGGAAGAAGTTGAGGTGGAGTCCGCTGAGGTTCTTGAGCTTCGTCTCCAACAGATTTTTGCCGATGTTGATCGTCGTCATGCACGCATCGACGAGTTGTTCGCCCAGGCTAAGCGCATCAGAATAACTGTGTTGCAGCCCACCGTTCACACATCAACGTGTGTGGCATGTGTGCAACCCATGGCGTGCAACAAATGCGATGTGTGCGGTGATCGTTCAATTTTCCTTTGCTGTGGATGCAGGCTGCCGGTGCCAAACGAATGCATGCGTAGAAACGGTTCGTTTACTGGACGGGAGGAGTTCCAAACGACTTAATTACGTACAATTAGGCGCCGTGGGTTTGGTGGGCCTAGAAAAACCTGCTAAATTCGCGTCCTAATCAAAACCAATCACCGCATGCCTAGGTCCTAGAGAATTCTCCAGCGTGCCGTGTAAACCGTACCGGAGGGAGTAATAATAATAATAATAATAATAATGTATTAAATTTTTTATCACATGTATATTGCATTTCAATAGGTCGGTTAACTATTATTGGTCACAAACTTGTCTTAACCAAACAAAAAGCACATTATATTTAGTGAGTCAAATCACTAAGTATTAGCCTATTTCCTAATAATGAGGAGAGTAGTATAAACCGCATCGTGTTAACTCAATGTAGCCTATTTAGTATGTGGGTAGACTTAGTTAATTAATTATATACTAGAGAATGCGGCTTAACTTTGGAAGCAAATGATATCTTGCATGGCAAGTATTCAGAGTCCATGTGTCTCTTGTCTCCCTTGTGATCAGTGTGAATAATGGTTAGTCAAACGAAAGCTAGGTAGCGGTTCATCAATTTCAGAGGACTAGAGTGGGTTCCATTGCCTCAATTATCACGTGGGATATTGATCATCTCGATCAGATCAAATCAACCGACTTGTATCGATGATCACTTCATATCTCTCACAATCCCTTGATGTGAAGAGAAAAATGTTCCCCGCAAACAAAAGGAGTACAATGTTGTATGCATCACATGTCGTTAACCTACACAAATATAGTTTTACTTTAGTTTCTCATGTTGTTGCATCTATTCATCTTGTTTCTCCAAATTAACAATTATGTCCATGCGTAAACCAATTCTTGAAAATCATAAGCGAGTCAGGAAAATTGAATGGTCAGTTTAGAAAATTATTTGAAATCTCAGAAATGATGTAGGCAAAAATGAGAATCTTAAAATCTTGGACAAAGATATTGGAACATTTTCACCCCACTCTTTTGTTTTTACATGTAGCAATCCCTAGGTTTTAATTTGTAAATTCGGTTATGTTGGTTTTTTCTTGTATGGTTCGACTTTTCCGAGAATATATTGGAACTCTTGAATAGGGTGGTGGAAAAGTTGATCGCATTCGTATAAACCACAAACAAAATAAACAGACAATTTCTGACAAAGTTTAATCTCTCTAAATTGAAAGTGAAAATGGGACTCAAGTGTAGCATTCCCTAATTCCTTTGTGCCCAGGGCCACCCACCATGCAGTACATAATGAAGGTTACTTTTGTGAAGTACTGCCTCCGTTAGTATTTACAAGACATTTTGGCATGCCAATAAAGCCTGCCAAAAGGTCCTATAGAAGTGAACATAGGATTAGGAAGTAGCAGGTTGCAAATTTTTAATACTCCCTCCGACCCATATTATTGTTCTTAACTTTATCTAAATTTGGATGTACCTAGTTAATGATTTAGACTAGATTCATCTGAATCTAGACAAAGTTGCGAACATTAATATGGACGGGAGGAAGTATGTGAATATGCGTAATCTATTAAACCATGCAACAGTTGTTGTAAAGGGACTTGTGTTTTCTTCAGCAGTAAACCACCACACCATGCGTAGCCTAGGCTGAACATACCACGGAATGGTTTCAACTGTCCGTTCACTGAACCCACGGATCACTACTAGTCCCATCTATAGTACTCCCACAGAAATCTCCGGTTAGCTCATCAGAAAGTGTACAACAGTACAAGTACTACGTAAATGTACCACGGAGTACGTCCTAGAACTGCATTGACCAGGGCAGATCGAGTACACACGCAGGGCACGCACTGATCACACTCACAATGCGCAGCCCGGGCGTGCGTAGTGTGATATGTTGCAGGGTCAACGCCTCACGGCGGACGGATCCATCGTCGGCCATGGAAGATCGCGTAAGCGCTGGAGATGCTCAGCATTGCATCGGTCTTATGCTTCGTCTCTGTCCAAGAGTCCAAGACACAGCATGCATGGAGAATGATCAACCTTGGGATCAGGCCCTCTCCTCTCTGCAGGATTCAGGGGCGCTCGCCTCGGGCCGCCCGATCGATGGTGCGCACATGGGTCTGGATCCGAGAGGGTAACTGAGCCTGTGGCCCATGATCCGAGGACCTCGATCGCTCGATGCTTCAATCATCTCGCCGGTACTGCAAGTCAGCTGGTACCGATAGCCAACCCCGCTCTCTTCCTCCTCGCCTTGCCTGCGCTAGCTGCAGCGTCGAATTCCACTCGATCGCCGTAAACAAATGCTGCCAATCGTGGTAGTAGCGCGTCCTTCGTCGATCGATCGATCGGCCGTGCGTGGTTAGTTAGCTGCGAGAATGGGCAATGTCCTTGATCACAGGTCACAGCTGATTATGTTGCACACAGCTAGTCAACCATGCTAGTAGTTTCATCTCCGAGAATGAGCAATTGTTTCCTTTAGATCATCATCAGGGATTTGACTCCCGGCCGCAGAGAATGAATATTGTAGTGGATCGTCGGCGAGAGTACGATCGATGCATGCACGCGCTCCGAAACGCCATCGATCGATGCATCCGCTGCTTGTCCACACGTATATGCAACGGTGCCTTATCCTTGCAGCACGCCAAACCATGGTATGACGCCATCTAGTACTCCTGCAGCATGCACCTTCAGGCGTTGACTAAACCCATCCTTTTACAAAAAAAAGTTGACAGAAACTATCCTTTTATAATTATTCTTTTTAATTTTTAAGTAGCAGAGACTAGTAGTACTCCCGCAGATCCAAATTAGTTGACTTGGTTTTGTCTAGATATGCATTTAGCGGTAAAATAAGTCTGAATATACTCGAATTTAGACAAATTTGAGTCAACTAATTTGAATTGGATGGAGTACTACTCCCTCTTGTCCTAATTATTGTTCTCAGATTTGTCTAGATTCGTACGTATATAGCAGTAAAATATAACTAGATATATCTGAATGTAGATAAATATGAGAACAGTAATTAGGATCGGAGGTAGTACTGTATTTTTTGCCGACGAGAATTAGCAAAATCTAGAACATTGCTGAGCATGCATATGATTCAGTTCGTTTGGGTCGTTTGTGTCCTGTGGTAGCCCATTTTGGACAGTTGGACTTGGAGTGGTATGAAAGGGTGTCTTTGACTGGAAGGATTCGATTACCTGACCGAACCGTTCGTTGCCAAAAGCCGAGAAATTAGATGCTGCAGCTTCAGTTCAGCTCGACTACATTTCAGACTTCAGAGAAAATACTCATACTACAACTGGGCCGCCTTGTAATAAGCACGTCGTGCTTTCGGGGGACCTCATTAGCCAAAAAAAAAGTGCCCTAATTCCTCCGGTAAAACAGATGCTCCTGCCTGCTGTGATTTTTCGTTAACAAGAAGAATAAGACTGGAACTGAGCCAGCCCATGGTAAGTTGGCTTTTGCTAACTGGGCTGGTGGGTTACCACAACTCAACCTGTTATGGTTGCATTGTGCTTGGCTGCCACGGAAGGCCCAACACAACCTTGCTATGTTTTAAGCAGGCCTAGTTGTGCTAGTCTTTGCACGCTAAAAAAACAAAAGTTGTGCTTACCCTTTTTTTCCTTTTTTTTAGGGAATTTGTGCTTACCCTCGAAAAATAAAGTTGTGCTAGTCCAGCAGCGGACTACCAAATCAGAGCATCTTGGTAATTTTCTACGAAGTCATGTCAATCGTCTCGCCATAAGAAAGGCATAAAACAAAATTTAGTCTTAGAGAGACATGAGTTTTGATTCCTGGGTGAAACGGGAGTTCTACCCTACCTCAGGTTTATTCTTTGGTGGCAGGGACGACGTCATGGCTAGTAGAACATTTATTTTTGTTCTGGTGTGGCCGTCCTGATTTGGTGATGTTTTGGTTTTGGGTTAGGCGGCTACTAAATCGGTGGATATACCTTCGACATGTCTAGCTTAGTTGTTGTGACAACATTTGTTGTGTTTACGGTTGAGTCTGCTCAGTTTTTGTATGTTCCACAAAAATCTCGACAGTATGTATTGTCCAAGGCGCGTTGATGAACATATTGCATTCGAGTTTTTATGTTCTAACAAGTCGGGGTTTTATACGGCTCATGCAGATTGTATGCACGATCTATATCGTAATTTCAACTTAATTAGGGGATTATTTTTCTACATTTTGTTCATTTGAGGTATGGATGTGTTGACAATATAAGCAATAATCCACATAATTTAATCCGAATAAATAATCGACAAAACATGATCATACATATAGCAATTAAATAGATCACACAAACTCACAGAGTAGATGAACAGATTACATCTAAACAAGACAACCCTATTAGGATATTACATCTATCTTCAATGTCAATCTTTCACTACTTTGTTTGGACCTTGCTTCTTCACTTAATGCTTGCTTTCTGTCTTGCCTTTGTTGGGCCTACGATAGGGTGTACTCCAACAAGACACTCTAGCATAATGTGAAAGAGATAGATTGAGATCACATACGGTGTAGCAAGCAGGCCATGTGCGGTAGCAGCAGATGGCGTCGTCGTCGCCGGGGCCAATCGCGATGAAGAGAGCTGGGGCTCGGGAAAAAAGAAGTCGCCCCGGGGAAGGAGTCGTGCCTGTGAGTGTTTAGAGTCGCACAAAAGCGCTCCCTAAAAACCTAATCGCCCCTCACCCGTACAGGTTCACAAGAGGCGGGGTTCCGGAGGCCTACTATCCCGATCTGCGGTGCACGCCGCAAGCCGGGATGGGAGAGACGAAGGCGGCTGCACAATAGACTAGAAGGAGACGCGTGTGATAGACCGTGCAGATTAGGTTTAGCGCAGATACTTATATAGTGCAGATCAGGGGAGATCGTGGGATTCAGTCCACGTCCGAGTCGGTAACAACTCACGTTCCAGAACGTCTAGAAAAGGCTGACTAATTAGCGCTTCCGTTAATGACTCATAATTAATCCATGATTAATTTTCCTGAGCAGCAAAAATAAAACTCGGCTCGACGAGATTCCCATGATGAGGTGGGGTGAGGCGAGGCGAGGCGGGCGGCGTCGGAAGAGGAGTGCGCGAGAGCTACTCTTCTTCTCACACCTTAGCGAGTGGTGGAACAGCCTAGTATATAAGGAGGTGTAACTCTCACTCAACTAGCAATGTGGGACAAAACTTTAGCACCACTAGTATAGCCATATGCTGTTATGTACAAATGGTCCAAAGAGAATTTTAGAATTTGTCTAATGGGCCAAATAACCCAATACTCACCAAATTCCAACAATCCCCCACGAAGTCTCATTGGCACATCACCTCACTTCTATTCCAGAATATTGTTTTATATACCGGTGTGTAGTGGAGACGGTTAAGTTAAATTTTCACGTTAAACTTCATATTACACTAGCTAGCAACTTGAATAGTGGACTATGCCTTAAACTACAAATTTTCTGCACACTAGTTTCACACAAAATCTAGACCAGTACAGGGCTGCCGCAGGGCTTCCCCGCGGTTTGGAGTTTATGCGTCATACTCTAGGGCCTTTCATGAGTTTATTAGAGAGCACCCAACTCTCATGGACTGCGACGTTTGACAGTCAGACTCATATAGGTGTGTTCCTCAATAGATGTTCTGCGGGATAATATCTCTGCTTAGGAAAGCTACTTAGAACATATTAAGATAGATATCAACCTGTCATGCAGAATAAGAGAGTATTGCATATTTATGGAGATGTAAATATAATATGGGCATACTCTCCTCTCAGCTGATCAACAACTTGTCTCCCAGCTCTAGTTCACATGATCTCCGATCACATAGAGTGGGTTACCACTACGAACAACTCATTGTGTGGGTCTCAAACCCATCTCCCTCGATGCATTATCCATCACATTACGTGATAAACCCTTTGTGAAGGGATCTTCCATGTTCTTAGATATTTGGATATAATCCAACGCAATAACTCCGGAGTTTCTCAGTTTCCTGATAGATTTCAATCTCCTCTTCACATGCCTTGATGACTTCATATTATCCTTAGAATTGTTTACTTTGATGATCATAGATTGATTATCATAGTTCATCGGGATGGCAGGTATTGGTTTTTCAACCACAGGTAAGTCCATCAAAATCTCACAAAGCCACTCTTCTTCAACAGTGGTTGTGTCTAATGCTGTGAGTTCTGCTTCCATAGTTGACCTCGTTAAGATGGTCTGCTTGTAAGACTTCCAGGAAACAGCACCACCACCAAGTTTAAACAAATAACCACTTGTGGCCTTAATCTCATCAGCATCAGATATCCAGTTTGAATCACTATACTCCTCAAGTACTCGGGGATACCCAGTATAGTGAATACCATAACTCGTAGTTCCTTTCAAGTAGTGCAAAACTCTCTCGAGAGCATGCCAATGATCATCTCCGGGATTTGACACAAATCGACTAAGTTTGCTTACAGAAAAGGAGATGTCAGGCCTCATCGCGCTGGCTAAGTACATGAGCGAGCCAATAATTTGAGAATATCTCAATTGATCTTTAGCATTCCTTTGATTCTTTCGAAGTAGCACACTCGGATCGTAAGGCGTTGGAGAAGACTTGCAATCGTTGTACCCAAAGCGACTCAATATCTTTTTCCACATAGTGGGACTAAAGCAGTGTAATCCCACCATTGTCATCATTCAGTAGCTTGATGTTTAAGATTACATCAGCCACTCCCAAGTCCTTCATCTCAAAGTAGCGAGATTGGAACTCTTTGACCTCCTCAATAACAGCGAGGTTGGTCCCGAATATCAATATGTCATCGACATAGAGACACATAATAACTCCCTCGCCCCCACCATGGAGATAGTACACACACTTATCAGCTTTGTTTACAACAAAGCCTTCATCAGTTAAAGTTCTTTCAAACTTCATGTGGCACTACTTAGGAGCTTGCTTAAGACCATATAAAGACTTCACTAACTTACACACCTTTCCTTCTTGACCATCTACTACAAATCCATCAGGATGCTCCATATAAATTTCCTCATCTAGCTCTCCATTTAGAAAAGTTGTCTTAACGTCCATTTGATGAACAAGAAGACCATGTGAGGCAGCCAAGGATAGTAGTACTCGAATAGTGGTCAATCTGGCTACATGTGAGTAGGTATCGAAGAAGTCTTCACCTTCTTTCCTGGTATAACCCTTGGCCACAAGACGTGCCTTGTACTTTTCAATAGTACCATCAGGTCTAAGCTTTTTCTTAAACACCCACTTACATCCTATAGGTTTGCACCCATAAGGACGATCAGTGACTTCCCAAGTTCCATTAGCTAAGATGGAATCCATCTCGCTACCGACAACTTCTTTCAAGTTGTCAGCATCTTGAGATGGATAGGCTTCTGAAATAGAAGTGGGAGTATCATCCATAAGGTACACAATGAAATCATCTCCAAATGAATTTGCAGTCCTTTGTCTTTTGCTCCTTTTAGGAGCTTCATTGTCATCCTCCAAAGGTCATCATAGTGTTCTATCGACATAGTGGGTTCAGGAATTATAACAAATTCCTGACTAGATGAACTAGTCATCTCCTAATTTGATGAGCTAGGCATACATTTCATGGGAAAGATGTCCTCAAAGAAAGTCGGATCATTTGACTCCATAATCGTACCAACATGCATGTCGGATACCTAAGCTTTTACTATCAAAAATCTATAGCCAATTCTATGAAAAGCATATCCCAGAAAAACACAATCTATGGTTTTTGGTCCAAGCTTTTGCTTCTTGGGTATTGGAATATTGACTATAATATCCCTAAGTTCGTAAGTAAGAGAGTTTAAGCCTTTTCTTCTCCCATTCCTCAAATGGAGTCATGTTTTTATCCTTTACGGAAACACGGTTTAGGACATGCCACGTAGTCATTAGCGCCTCCCCCCACCATTCCTTGGAAAGACCTGATGTATCTAACATGGCGTTAACCAAATCAGTTAGCATGCGGTTCTTTCTTTCAGCCACCCCATTTGACTGAGGTGAGTAGGGAGGTGTCCTCTCATGGATAATACAATGTTCCATACAGAATGGATCAAATTCATTTGAAAAGTACTCTCTACCACGATCTGACCTTAGCCATTTGATTTTAAGATCAAGATGCTTTTTTGCTTCAGCTTTATAGTTTTTAAAGTAATTCAAAGCTTCATCTTTAGATTTCAGAAGATAAACGTAGCAGTATCTAGTGGAGTCATCAATCAACATCATAAAGTATCTTTTTCCACCTCTTGTCAACACACCATTGATACATCATAAATGTATCTATAATTTTTGATGTTCCATGCTTGTTTTATATCTACTTTCTTATGTTTTGTTCACACTTTGAGGTATTTTTATACATTTTCTGGAACTAACCTATTAACAAGATGCCATAGTGCCAGTTGCCTGTTTTCTGCTGTTTTTGGTTTCAGAAAAGCTAGTATAAAATATTCTCGGAATTAGATGGGACAAAAGCCAAAGTCAATATTTTACCCGAAGCAATACGGAGACCGAAGGAGAGACGAAGCGGCACACCAGGGTGGCCACACCTGGTGGCCGCACGGCATGGGGGGCGCGCCACCAGGGGGTGTGGGCCCCTGGTGCTCCACCTACCTTGCCCCTTAACCTATAAAAGCCTCCCGGGACAAAAACCCTAAGTACCCGATCAGAAATCCACGAAAGAGTCTGTAGCCACCGCCATCTCCATCCCTAGATCGGGGGATCCGAAGCTCTTCCCGGCACCCTGCTGGAGGGGAGAGATCATCCTGGAGGCCTCCTTCATCACCATGCAAGCCTCCGGAGTGATGCGTGAGTAGTTCACCCTTGGACTATGGGTCCATACAGTAGCTAGATGGTTGGTTCTCCTCCTTTGTGCTATCATGTTTAGATCTTGTTGAAGGAGTTATGCCCCAGAGGCAAATAATAAAGTGTATTATTTGATATATCTCCTATATGTTCATAATATGTTTCATACTATGCTATAACTGTGTTAATATGAAACATTAATACACGTGTGGTATATAAACAAACCGTGTCTCTACTTACCTCTAGCAAACTAGTTCATTGGTCATGAGGATGGTCTGGGTTTCAAGATCATGGGCATTTATGCCAATTGACAATGGGGTCATGTTATTAGTTGAATAACATGATAGACAAACATCTGACCATTATATCTTGAATGAGATCTAGTTACAAAGTTCACCGTTGATGATAAAACAAAGAGAACCTCGCAACCTGATCCTTTGACTGTGACGTAATGCAAATCACCATTACCGAGGAAGCTTAGATGGTTATCAAGAATCATCTCGTAACAGGGTGATCAAAAAGGTGCCACTTAGGTTTTCCAAAGGGATGCGTAGAGGAGTACATATCAAGACCAAGATTTGTCTAATCCATGTAATGGATAGATACATGTGGCCATCTCGGTGACGTTGCATTAATGAAGCTTGCAAGCATGTGACTTGGTCACGGAATGCAATGACTTGAAAACGAGTAAACAAGTTCATTGGTAACGAGACCAAACTAAGGTATGGGGATACCGAAGATCAAGTCTCGAATGAATTAGGTATCATATGACAAAGGGAACGAGAAACGACTATCTCACGGTTCGAGCGATTATTCGTGAAACGCACAGGGGTCACATGGCCATCCAGGTCCCTCTATTGATCATTGATGTGAGAGTAGTCTCGATCATGTCCGGAGTGTTTCCGAACCGAAGGATGTCACGCTTAAGGGTAGAGACGCTTAGGGTAGATGAGGTATCGTAGGAGAAATAGAGAAAGAGAAACCGGAATAGTTCCGGGTAACATCCGATGGAGATCGGAAGGGGTCCGAAAGGTGTTCCGGAGTGAAGGAATAATAAAATATATGTATTTGAATGTTAATTGGAGAATTAATATTAAATATATATTTTATTTTATTATTAAAGGCTTCATAGTGCTAATGGGCCTCACCCGAAGGGAGGCCCAATAGGGCATGGCGCCTAGGGAGAGGGGGCCAGCCGGCCTGGGCTTGGTGGGCCACCCCAGTGGGGCCCACCTAGGGCCAGCGGCTACCCCTAGGTGGCCAGCGGGTGTGGGGTTTAGTCCCACACCGCCTGGCCCTGGGTGGTGCGCCCCCCTCCCACTATATATAGGGTTCTCCCCTCTCCCTTTGGAATCATCTCATTCCCTCTCATTCTCCCTCTCTCATACACTGAGGACTTCTCCGTAATATTGGAGAGGACCTCGTGGGTGAGTTCTCCACCTTCACACCACCGTCGTGTGATCAGCGATCCAGCATCTACTTCTTCCGCTGCTCGACTGGATCGGAGTCCGGTTGACGTCTCCTACACCGGACGTGTGACAAACTTCGGAGGCACCACACATGGGTTGCTACTCGTCTTCATCAATATACGCCTTCCTTCTTTAGGCATGCCTCGGTCTTCAAAGGTATGAATACTATCTCTCTCCTCCGTTACTTATGTCTACATAGTATAGATCCTGGTATTAGTGTTCGAGTAGATAGATTTTTTTTGTTTTCTGCTACGGAACCCTTCAGTGGTATTAAAGCGGGTCTATGGGTAGACATGTCATATGGGTAGAACACATAGCAATATGTGGACATTGATTCTCTAGTTGCTACCCTCTTTTAATGTTCTTGTTCATATCGTGGCACTGTTTGATGAAGCGGCCCCCAACCGACCTCATGTGGTGATTCACGAGCCTGGTCCATGAATCAAAGTGGCTTAGGGGGGTGTCTGTCTCTCTGTATTAGTTGATATGGCATTGACATTGGAGGGCCCTAAAAAGGGAAGAAGAACAGCAATCATTGAATCCATGTTGTGGCTCCATGTTCATAGGTGGGAAGGGGTTCTACTGCGAAAGCCCTAAAGCCGCATAAAACTTGCAATATATAATATATAAGCGTCTATTTTTATTATTGCATAGGGACATGTATTATAACGTGGCAATGACAAGTTTATTAAACTTTCGTTGAAGCTATTGATGATTATCAAAATGCTATAACCATGTCATAACACTTTACTTTTTGAAGTATTACTTATTGTGCTGGTATAATTATATATTTGACGGTAGCATAATAAGATAATCCCTCATAGTATTCTAGTTATCGTATTCCCCTTGTGTGTGCACCACAAAGAAATTTCTTCGTTATGAGGCCGGCCGTGATGATCAGGGGTCAGACATATCTACATTCGCATATAGTGGGTGCAAGCCATGTTACACTGCGGATACACACAAGTTAGAACTAGCAAGCCTAGCATGTGTAGACATGGCCTTGGAATACAGGAGATTGAAAGGTCGAGCATGAATCACGTAGTTGATGTGATCGACATTAGGGAATGTCCACCTTTGATACTGGATTGATGGCCATGATGATCGGGGGAGGTGCAGGGGATTGGGATCATGTGATCACTAAACGGGTGGAGGGATGTTCGTTTGAGTGGGTGTTCTTTTGTTTTAAGTTTGATAACATAATTAAAACTTGAACTCATTATTATGAACATGGTCTAAACACTTTGCAAATCCATTGTAGATGTCTCGCCCACCCACCTTCAACCTTAGCACTTTCCTCGAGAAGGACAAGCTAAAAACTGATGGAACAAACTTCACCGCATGGTTACGCAATCTTAGGATCCTCCTAGTCCCCTACAAGTTGACTTATGTCATCGAGGCTGAGCTTCCGGCTAAGCCTGCAGATTCCGCCTCCCAGGATGAAAAGAATGTCTGGCAGTCCAAGGCGGATGATTTCTCCCTCATCTAGAGTGGGATGCTCTATGCCATGGAGCCGGAGCTTCAAAAGCGTTTTGACAAGATGAATGCTTTTGATATCATTGAGGATCTCAAGGCTATCTTTGCTCCACAAGCCTGTGCAGAGAGGTATGATGCTTCCGAGCTCTTCTTCTCTGCTAAAATGGAAGAGCATAGCAGTATTAGTGAGAACGTGGTCAAAATGTCTGGCTACGTTAAGCGTTTGAATGCCCTGGATTGCAAAATCCCGGAGGAGCTCGCAATTGATAGGGTGCTGTACTTGCTGCCCCTAGCTATAAGAGCTTTGTGATGAACTACAACATACAAGGGATGACTAAGACCCTTGCTAAGGTGTTCGCCATGCTCAAAACTGCTGAGGTTTAAATCAAGAAGGGGCACATAGTGTTGATGGTCAATAAGACCACCAATTTTAAGAAGTCGGGGCAAAAGGGAAAAGGCAAGGGAAAGAAGTCCAAGAAGGATGGCAAGATCTGCCAGTACCTCAAAGACCCCCAAGCCTGGCCCTAAGCCCAGCACTACGTGCTACTACCTCAAAGGGGATGGGCACTGGAAAGGCAACTGCCCCAAGTACCTTGAAGACAAGCGAGCCGGCAAGATAGCTGCCAAGGACAAAGGTATGTGTCATATACATTTTATTGATGTGTTCTTTACAAGCGCTAGGAGTAACACCTGGGTATTTGATACTGGTTCTGTTGCTCACATTTGTAACTCTTAGCAGGATCTGCAGAGTAGGAGGCACCTGAGGAAGGACGAGGTGACGATGCGCGTCATCAATGGTTCGAGAGTCGAAGTGATGGCCATCAACACCGTGCATCTCCGTCTGCCGTCAGGATTATTTTGGTTTTGAATAAATGCTACTATGTACCCACATTGAGTATGAATATTGTGAGTGGGTCTTGTTTGTTGCAAGATCGTTATTCGTTTAAATCAGGAACAAATGGTTGTTCAATTTATATGAATGATATTTTCTATGTTCATGCCCCTGTGTGTGATGGTTTATTCTTACTCGACCTTGATCGTAATACACGCATCCATAGTGTTGATGCTAAATGTTGTAAGCATAATGATGATAATTCCATGTTTATGTGGCATTGCCGTCTTGGTCACATTGGCATAAGACACATGAAGAAGCTTCATTCAGGAGGGCTTCTTGGATCATTGGATTTCGAATCCCTTGATACATGTGAGCCATGCCTCATGGGCAAGATGACTAGGACACCATTCTCTAGGACAATGGAGAGAGCTGTAGACCTACTGGAAATCATACATACGGATGTATGTGGACCAATGAGCATCTCAATACGCAATGGTTATCGTTACTTTGTTACCTTTACTGACGACTTAAGCAGACATGGATATATCTACTTAATGAAGCACAAGTCTGAAACCTTTGAAAAGTTCAAGGAATTTCAGAAAGAAGTAGAGAATCAACTTAATAAGAGAATCAAGCATCTTCAATCGGATCGAGGAGGCGAGTATTTGAGTTATGAGTTTAACATGCACTTGAAGGACTGTGGGATTATCCCACAGCTTACGCCAGCCGGAACACCACAGCGTAATGGTGTGTCGGAACGTCGTAACCAAACCCTATTAGATAGTGTGCGGTCCATGATGTCTTTAACTGATTTGTCTATGTCTTTTTGGGGATATGCGTTAGAAACCGCTGCTTTTATTTTAAACCGAGCACCGTCTAAATCCGTGGAGACAACCCCATATGAGATATGGTATGGCAAGAAGCCAGTGTTGTCATTTCTGAAAGTTTGGGGATGTGAGGCTTACGTCAAGAAACTATAGCCTAACAAACTCGAACCCAAATCAGAAAAATGCATCTTTGTGGGATACCCAAGGGAAACAATTGGGTATACTTTCTACAACCAGGCCGAAGGCAAAACGTTTGTCACGAAAGTCGGCACCTTTCTCGAGAAAGAGTTTCTGGCTAAAGGAGTTAGTGGAAGGAAAATTGAGTTAGATGAAGTTGTTGACCCTTCTCTCCAAATTCCGCGTAGCGCAATGGAAGTTGTTCCTAAACTGCTCTCCAACATGGAGGAAGAGTCAAATGATGATGATCAAAACAACAACGTCGAGACTCCTGAGGTTCGCAGGTCTACAAGAGTTTGTGCCACTCCTGATTGGTACAGTAGCCTTGTGATGTTTGTCATCCTAGATGAACAGGAGGAATCTGCAAACTACAAAGAAGATATGGATAGTGCTGACTTCGAGAAATGTCTAGAAGCCATGAAATCCGAAATAGGATCCATGTATGAGAACCAAGTTTGGACCTTGGTAGATCTTCCAGAAGGCCGCAAGGCCGTGGAAAATAAATGGATTTTTAAGAAAAAGACAGATGTGAATGGTAATGTGACCATTCACAAATCTCTACTTGTAGCAAAGGGGTTTTGACAAATTCAAGGAGTTGATTATGGAGAGACTTATTCTCCCATAGTGATGCTTAAGGCTATCCGGATTTTAATAGCAATTGCTACACATTTCGACTATGAAATTTGGCAGATGGATGTCAAGACCGCATTCCTCAATGGTCACATTGATGAAGAGTTGTATATGATGCAACCGGAAGGTTTTGTTGATCCTAAGGATGCTGGAAAGGTGTGCAAGCTTCAGCGGTCCATTTACGGATTGAAGCAAGCATCTCAGAGCTAGAACCAACGTTTTGATCAAGTGATCATGAGTATTGGATTTGTCCAAAATCAACAAGAGTTCTGTGTTTACAAGAAAGCGAGTGGGAGCTCAGTTGTTTTCTTAGTAGTATATGTGGATGACATATTACTCATGGGAAACGATGTGGATCTTAATGAGAAGCGTGAAAGCATATTTGAGTAATCAATTTTCCATGAAGGATCTAGGTGAAGCTGCATACATATTAGGAATCAAGATATATAGAGATAGATCAAGGCGACTAATTGCATTAAGTCAGAGTACTTACATCGATTTTCTTTTGAAGAGGTTCAAAATGGACAATACCAAAAGGGGATTTGTACCAATGATGAAGAATTGCAAAATGACTATGACTCAATGTCCGGTAACAGATGACGATAGAGAAAATATGTCTAACATCCCCTATGCCTCAGCCATAGGATCTATCATGTATGCAATGTTAAGTACGCGACCTGATGTGGCATTGGCTCTTAGTTTGATGAGCCGATACCAAAGTAATCCAGGACCAGATCACTGGACAGCTGTGAAGAATATCCTAAAGTATCTGAAAAGAACAAAGGATATGTTCCTAATCTATGAGGAAGTGATGAAGCTCTAAACGTAATGGGTTACATGGATGCAAGCTGTAACTCAGATCATGATGACTCGAAGTCTCAAACAGGATTTGTGTTCCTAGTGAATGGTGGGGCGGTAAGCTGGAAGAGTAAGAAGCATCCGGTGGTGGCGCAATCTTCAATGGAGTCTGAATACATTGTTGCGACTGATGCAGCGAATGAAGATGTTTGTCTAAGGAATTTCGTCATCGAACTAGGAGTTTTTCCAAATGCGCAAGACCCTGTGACGATCTATTGTGATAACACGGGAGCTATTGCAAACGCAAAGGAACCAATGACTCATTCCGCAGCCAAACACATCAATCTTAGATTTCACGTCATCTGGCAGAATGTTGATGAAGGTGAAGTCAAGATTTGCAAAGTAGATACGGAACTGAATGTGGCAGATCCTTTGACCAAGGCTCTCCATCAGGAAAAGCACGAACAACACCGAGATTCCATTGGTGTTAGGTTCCTGCCTATTGTAAACTAGTTTTATTTGTACTCTAGTGCAAGTGGGAGACTGAAGGAGTTATGCCTAGAGGCAAATAATAAAGTATATTATTTTATATATCTCCTATATGTTCATAATATGTTTCATACTGTGCTATAACTGTGTTAATACGAAACATCAATACACGTATGGTATGTAAACAAATAGTGTTGGGGGGATACCCCCAGGTAGGGTCACGTCGGGGTATAAAGGCCGAGTTAGCCGAGGTACGGCAAGGTTAAAGAAGGTGCTGGCCGAGTCACCTCAAGGCAGGCCGAATCACGGGGTAACCCGGACCAGGGGATGTCCACCTAACTGGGTCTCAGCCGACTTATGTCGTATGTCGGTAAGATGTATCTAACTTGTATGCAGGTACAGGTGTGGCCGGATCAACTAGGTACGATCCGGGTTATATCAAGCTTGTAAGAGAAGGAAGGTATCTCGCTGGTCAAAGGGTGACCACTGTATGCAGAGCGTGAGCAAAGCGGATAGAGGCCAGGACCACCGAGGCGTGGCCGACAAAGGTGACGATGCCTGTGTCGGATGACGCGGGCGCCGCAGAGGCTCGCGTAGCCTCTGCATGGATGACGCTGGGCAAAAGTGACCCGGTCGGCTTACTATTTTGGGAGGAGGTGGAATATGCCTCCACGTATGCCCTAATTGGAGACCTAGCTACCCCTATATAAGGAGGGCTAGGGCCTCTGTAGAAAGGGTTGATCTCTAGAGGGTTGTGTTTTACTAGTGTGTTCTTGAGGGCTAGCTAGTGGTGAGAGTAAGAGAGTTTCTCCTTCCTCCTCTCCCCAATACAGCTCAAGGAGCACTTGTAAACTCTGGAAGTGAATCAAATATAAAGCAAATGTGTGTGAAATCACCACACTATCCCTCCCTGGATTCCTCTAATGCATCTTGTCCCCACCTTTAGCCTATCCATGGCATCTGTCGTGACACGACCACGACAGTTGGCGCCCACCATGGGGCTAGCAGCGCTAGCAGGGTGAAAATCCAGACGGGAACCTTCATCGGCACCGGCGAACGCATCGTCTCCGGGCTCGTTCAGCGCTTTTGAGCGCTGGACTTCGTCAGCGACAACGCTGGCTGCTTTGGCAAGCGTCCTCTTCCGCGCAACGATCTCTTCATCAAGCTCGGCGCACACAAGATCTACGTCGCTGTCGATGTGTCGTGCGTTCATCCGCGGCACATCGTTGAGGGAGGCGAGCCACCCCTTAGCGCGGCTCGTGGGGTGCGTATCACTCGCTCCCCTGACCGTGCCGAGGTGATGATGACTGCGCCAGGCGCTGGCGCAAGCAAGGATCTGGCACCAGATCCGGAGGTAACGCCCAAGGCACCAAGGAAAAGTAGAGGTCCTCCTCTAGAAAGGCCAGAGAATGTGCTGTAGCAGGCGATGGATAGCTTGGCAAACCCAGTAGCAGCAGTAGTAGATCCGGCTCAGGCACAGGCCGAGCTAGAGGAGACTAGGCAAAAAATACTAGAGGGTGCGAAAAAGATAGCCGCGGCTCAGCAGTCGTTGAACATGACACTGCGTGAGTACACAAAGGCAAATAAGGTAGATGCTGTAAAAGTGAAGGGGAGAAACCTCATGAGTGAAATGAACAAAGAGGGTGATACCAGGATTGAGGAATCAGAGAACTACTTGTCCGTGGGGCTGCCGAAGTATAGTACCCTGGCAAAGAACCTTAGAGCAGCAGATGCAGCTGCATCCGAGTTAGAAGGTCTGACGGGTGAAGCCCGTTAGAGACAGCAAGATAGGGTTAATGAGTTGGTTCGGATCGCGAACAGGCAAAATGAGGAATTGCTCAGGGCTAACCCGGAGAGAGCTGGGGCCTCCAAGATCGTTCATTCGGCGGTGGGTAACCCGGAGAAATCCGCTGGAGCTGCATCGTCTCCTCATGGTGGTCCTAGAAGAGAAGAGGTAGTAACCTCGGTCAGGAGGAATAAGCAGATAGTCCCATATGACCCGGCAAGGGCAGGGAAAGGAAAAGAATTACAGAGAAATGAGAATCGACGAAGTGTGAGTCGAGGTGAAGCTGGCCGAGGTAACCGCGACCAAGGCAATGCCGGTCAAGGAACGCTGTAAACGGCAATGCCGTACAGCGTAATTCGGTAGGTGCAGGGCAACGACAGCAGCGGAATATACCACGACAAGAGCGTAGTGCCGGCCAAGGTATGCAACAGAGAGCAGCTCCACAAGAGCAAGATAGATACAATGATGGTGATTCGGAAATGGTGAACGTTGGGTATCCCAGGCCGGACTATCACGTGATAGGGTCAAGATTGGGAAGCAAGAATTTGATGCCTGATGATGCCAGGTTAAAACTGGATCGGCTGTATAGGTCGGAGCAAATTGAATGTCAAGGTCCTCCGGGTCCTGCGTGTTTTGGGCCCCGGATCATGAAGGAGCCACCGGTGCCTAACTTCTAGTTACCTAGAGGCACAAAAACGTATGATGGCAGCACAAAGCCGGAAGATTGGTTGATTAACTACGCTACAGCAGTGAAAATTGCTACAGGCAACTTGAGATGGGCTGTGAGATATGTATCCCAGATGTTGGAGGGGCCAGCGAGGGTATGGCTAAACAATTTGCCACCCGGAAGTATTAACTGTTGGACCAATTTTGAGGAAATGTTTGTCAGCAATTTCTCGAGTACGTATCAGAGGCTGAATAGGCCACATACCCTAGCAATGTGCAAGAAGAAACCGAATGAGACAGACCGGGAGTTCCTAACCCGATGGTGTACAGTGCGAAACTCCTGTGAGGGTGTAATTGAGTCATAGGCCATAGGAGGGTTTGCACAAGGGTGCAGATATGCAAGCATGTTGTGGCAAAGATTGCAAAGGGATATGCCAACTACATTGGCAGAGACAATCCGGATCGCTGATTCGTATGCCTTGGGTGATCCGACTCAACCTAGGCTAATGTCAAGTGAGTCAAACGAGGAATACTACCAGAGAGATGGAGCCGGGTCATCCCGGAGGAATGATTACCGGGGTAAAAGAAGAGATGACAGACCGGATTACCGGTACAGTTCGCAACAAGTTGCTGCTGTGAATCAAGATCAACCTGGTGCAGGAACCAACCAACGTCAGAAAACTAGAGGACAGCAATGGACACCAAGAAATGATGGCAAGAAAACTTGGACGCCACAACAGAAGAAACAGTGGCAAGAAAAGAAGGACTGTCCAAGGTATACTTATGAGGCAATGCTGGATCAGCCGTGTAAATTTCACACGCCAAATCCGAGTAACCCAGCGGGTCACACAACCAGGCAGTGTGAGTGGATGCGGAAGATAGAACAATATGGTTCGGGGAATGCACATGCACCTCGGAATGATCAACCTTGGCAGGAATTACCCCGGCAGCAATTGCTCTCCGGAGCAAACACGCAACAGTTAATGTTGCCTCCCCCTCCGCTGAGGTATGACAACCATGAGAGAAGGGACGCAGTGCATCAAGTGGAAGATCAGCATCAACCGGATCAGAGGTATCCCGAAAACGAGGGGAGGAATGAGTACAGAGAGCATCATCGAAAGATTCTCAGGTGTTTACCACGTAAGAGACAGAGAAAGAGTTTGCGGTACCGACACATGGAAGTAAATGCGGTAATGCCAAGAAGGATTTAGATATATGCCTTGGTCAGACCAGGAAATTACCTGGAGCATCAAAGATCATCCCAAGCTTATGCCAAGTCCTGGTTCGTATGCGCTAGTGTTGGACCCAACATTCATCAGGCCAAACATCAATGTGAGATTCTCAAAGGTGTTGATTGACAATGGCAGCAACATAAATATCATGTACTTGGACACGATGCGCAAATTGGGTATCTCGGAGAACATGCTCCAAGCTACAAGGACAACTTTCCATGGCATTGTGCCTGGCATTTCTTGTGAGCCCACAGGAAAGGTCCGGGTTGACGTATTGTTCGGCACAAGAGATAACTGTCAGATTGAGAATTTGGAGTTCGAGGTTGTCAATTTGGAGAGCGCATATCACGCGTTACTCGGCAGGCCAGCTCTGAACAAGTTCATGGCGAGTACTCATATCAGTTACTTGAAGATGAAGCTGCCCGTGCCAAATGGTGTGATCACCATAACTGGTGACTTCTGACGTTCCATTGAGTGCGCGTCAGCCGGGTCTAACCTGGTCGAGTCACTTGTGATTGCGCAAGAGAAGAGAAAAATCCAAGAGGTGGCAGCATTGGCTCAGTCCGCACAGCAGTATATGCCGGCGCTGAGTAATCCGCATGGTAGTGTTTCGTTCCAAGCGACAAAAGATACCAAGAAAGTGCATGTTGATGATATGTTCCTAGAGTGCACCGTAACAATTGGTGCTGGGTTAAATGACAAATAGGAAAGCGAGCTCGTCAACTTCCTCCGTGAGAATCGGGATATTTTTGCTTGGTCCACACAGGACTTGCAAGGTGTTCCGAGGGAGTTGGCCGAGCACTCTTTGTATGTGAGACCCGGAGCAAAGCTGGTGAAGCAACCTCTCCGCCGCTTCGCCAAAGATAGGAGAAAAGTCATAGGAGATGAGATAGCTCGGCTACTAGCAGCTGGATTTATCATGGAAGTACTTTACCCGGATTGGCTGTCTAATCCGGTGCTGGTGGAGAAGAAGAAGGACGATCCGAACGTGGCAGTGGTTTGGCGCATGTGTATCGATTACACGAACCTGAATAAGGCGTGTCCGAAAGATCCATTCCCACTGCCAAGGGTACACCAGGTCATAGATTCCACTGCTGGGTGTGAACTATTGTCATTCATTGATGCATATTCTGGTTTCGACCAAATACCTCTGAACCCAAGTGATCAAATAAAGACCGCGTTTATCACCCCATATGGGGCTTATTGCTATCGCACCATGCCTTTTGGTTTACGTAATGCAGGGACAACGTACCAAAGATGTATGCAGAAATGTTTGCACGACCAAATTGGTCAAAATGTGCAGGTATACGTGGATGATGTTGTTATCAAGACCAAGGAAAGCAAAACGCTCCTTGACGATATCAGGCAGACATTCGCGAACCTAAGGAGGTCCCGAATGAAGCTTAACCCGGAAAAATGCACCTTTGGTGTCCCGGCTGGAAAGTTACTCGGATTTCTTGTCTCCAGCTGAGGTATCGAAGTCAATCCAACTAAAATCCGGGCCATAGAGCGAATGGAACTGCCGAAGTGCCTTAATGATGTCCAGAAGTTCACTGGTTGCCTGTCATCCTTAAGTCGGTTTGTATGTCGGTTGGGAGAAAAGGCACTGCCTCTCTATCAACTCATGAAAAAGTCGGACAAGTTCATTTGGACGCCGCAGGCCAATGAAGCCTTTATCCAATTAAATAAAATGTTAGCCACTGCACCAGTGTTAGCCTCTCCACTATCAAAGGAGCCAATGTTGCTCTATATAGCCGCAACCAACCGAGTTGTAAGTGCAGTAATTGTGGTAGAGCGCGATGAAGATGGTAAGTCAGTGCAAAGTCCAGTATATTACCTAAGCGAGGTATTATCCTCATCGAAGCAAAATTATCCGCACTATCAGAAAGTGGCATACGGTGTGTACATGTCAGCTAAGAAGCTAAAACACTATTTTGAGGAGCACCCCATCAAAGTAATATGTGAAGCTCCCATATCTGAGATAATGAGTAACAAGGATGCAAGTGGCAGGATTGCAAAATGGGCAATTGAGCTAGCCCCTTATGCGCCACAATATGACAGAAGAGAAGCAATCAAGTCTCAGGCTATGGCCGACTTTTTTTGTGGACTGGGCCGAGGTGCAATATGAACCACCATTACCAGATCCGAATTATTGGAGGATGCACTTTGACGGATCAAAAACAAAAACTAGGTTAGGCGCCGGGTAGTACTTACCTCGCCAAAGAATGACCAGCTGAAGTATGTGCTGCAGATCCACTTCACAGCGTCAAGCAATGTCGCCGAATATGAGGCACTTGTACATGGGCTCAAAGTGGCAAAAGAAATTGGGATACGTCGGATCCAATGCTTTGGCAACTCGGATTTGGTAGTTCAGCAAGTTTCGGGGCTGTGGGATGCTCTTGATCCAAACATGGCATTATACAGATTCCATGTGCAGAAGATATCTGGTTACTTTGAGGGATGCGAATTTCACCATGTACCCCGGGTGGAAAATGAGGCTGCCGACATATTGTCGAAGCTCGGATCAATCCGACAAGCAATTCCACCGGGTGTAGCATTAGAACACATCAGAAAACCATCTACAGGCCGTCCCTAGAAACCGACTCAATCTATGTCCCGGAAGATCCGGAGTCCGGAGCCGTACCCATGGACATTGACGTGGGAGGTGGTACGCGAAACCCGGGGACTGCCTCGGCGAACCTGGGCGCTGCAGGACCCGGGATCGCCAGCGATCCGCCGAGAGGTTATGCCGGTGGATCGATGGAAATTGATGAGGATGTGTTCCTGCTGTACCAGCTTGGGCACTGCCCATATTTCAATTCCTGAAAGATGGAACCTTACCCGCTGAGGAGGTGCTTTCCAGGCAAACTCAGAGGAGAGCAAAAGCATACACGATCATCAATTCCGAGCTATACAAAAGGAGTGTGACTAATGTCCTCCAGCAATGTGTTGACCCGGAAGAAGGACTTGACATCCTCCGAGATATACATCAAGGGGAATGTGGGCATCATGCCTCGTCCAGAGCCTTGGTAGCAAAAGCTTTCCGTCATGGGTTTTACTGGCCAAATGCCTTGGAACAAGCAGAAGATCTAGTAAGAAAGTGCAATGGCTGTCAAAGATATGCGACAAAGACACATATGCCAATGTCGGAGCTCAAGACCATACCAATTACCTGGCCATTTGCCGTATGGTGTTTGGATATGGTTGGCCCCTTCAAACCAGCAAGAGGGAACATGACCCACATCTTGGTCATGGTTGACAAATTTACAAAATGGATTGAGGTGAAGCCAATAAGAAAATGTGATGGAGCTACCGCCCTGACATTACTCAAGGATATCATCTTGAGATACAGTTATCCTCACAGTATCATAACAGATAATGGCGCGAATTTTGCTGAAGGGGCATTTGCGTGATTCTGCCAGGATAAGAAGATCCGGCTAGACGTAGCCTCGGTAGCTCACCCCGCATCGAACGGACAAGTGGAAAGATCCAACTGATTGGTATTATCCGGGATAAAACCCCAACTCATTGAGCCGCTGTAGAGATCAGCGGGGTGCTGGATAGAAGAACTACCAGCGATACTGTGGAGTTTAAGAACAACTCTGAATCGATCAACAGGCTATACGCCATTCTTTCTGGTATATGGGGCAGAAGCTGTATTACCAGCCGACATAGAGCATGACTCGCCTAGGGTCACCCAATACACAGAAGCCGAAGTGCAAGAAGCCCGGCAAAATGATGTTGATCTGTTGGAAGAAGCGAGAGAATTGGCATTGTCCAGATCCGCCATATATCAGCAAAATCTCCGACGCTATCATAGCCGGAAAGTAAACCCCCGAGTTTTCCGGGAAGGTGATCTGGTACTCCGGTTGGTACAACATACTGCTGGCATGCATAAGTTATCCCCCCCATGGGAAGGGCCATTCATCATGAGCAAAGCATTGCACAATGACTCATATTATCTCATCGACGCAAAACCATAGGAGAAGAACAAGGCGGACAGGTCCAACGAGGAATCTAAACGTCCATGGAATGTAGCTCTACTTCGTCCTTTCTACACTTAGCAAAGAAGTGTATGAATCCGAGTCTCTCATATGTCGGTATGTATGCCGGCAATGAGCTTATCAATGAAATGTTGGCACCTCGAGCAGTAACTCGGAGACTGCCTTGATAATATTTGTTGTCTTCTGTATTTATTATTTATACGTCGGCTTGCGTAAGTTGTTTCTACTTAAGCCGGATTAGTAGTGTGTGAGCACCAAAAACCTAACTCTTCGAATTGCTGCTGTCCAACAAGATTTGGCTTCATGGCAAGCAAGAGAACAAGTTTGGAATTGCGTAACACATGAAAAACGACTAAGAAAAGGAATTTAATCGAGCCGACGTTTGTTTTTCGGACTAACCTTATGCTTATTTTATGTTTACTATGCTGAATTATTTTGAGCTAATGCTAGAGTTTCCAAGTATTGTTAAGTCAATTTTTGAAGCTCGGACTCGTAAGTCATAAAACCGAACCAAGGTAGACACGAGCCGAGCCAAGAAATTGGAGGAACAAGAAAATGAAACTTGGGGACTACGCCCAAGTTAATCCCGCACAAAAGCTTAGTAGCAAAATATCACTTATGTGCTTGATACAATTGCACCCGGCATACCGGGGATCTGATGAAATTCAAAGTGTTTCTAATCAAGGAGCAGCAGGAGGAGGTAATTCGGCACTAGCGGGTGCTGTCGTTGTATTGGGAACGGCAATACCTAAAAAGGTTAGATAGAGGTGTGGGGACTAGCAGGAAAGCTATCGACGGCGTCCGCAGGCGAGATTGGATACGAGCGAGCATAGCAGGACGCAAGAAGTACCCAGGTTCGGGGTCCTCGTGGTGAGGTAAAGCCCCTACTCCTGCCTGATCTGACTATGTAGAATATACGAGCTACAAGTGCTCCTCGAGCTGTATCCTTTAGCTACTGCCTTAAATGAACTGAGACCAACCCTTTCTACTGAGGCCCTCCCTCTCCTTATATAGGAAGAGAGGCGAGGGTCTCACTGGCTAGTCCGACTGGCGGGCCCCACAGGCGGGTCCCAGCCGGCTAGTCATCTACAGTACCCGGCATGGTATGTCACATCGGTGTATGAGCGATATGGCTGTCGAGGCGCGGACGCCAGGCGAGCCCGCCGTCAAGACAGCCATCGTTCGCGCTGCCACGCCAAGCCTTCGGTATGGGCGGGTGGTTGCCCGTCTTTGTCGCCAGACATGCATCTGCAATCGATACGCACGCCGCCCCGTCCCTCTGATTGGATCCGCCACGCCGTCAGATCCGCTATCTTCATGGTCCGCTACGGGTAGCCGTCCATCCTACTGTCCGGCCAGATCGTCACCGGCCGAGATCCGACCGTCCTGCTTATTCGGTGGGGTATCCGGGATCATCCCGACACTAGCCTCGAGCGCAGGCGGATTCCTCCTTGGGCGAAATCGCGCTCCCTTTGCTTTCAATTTTGATCCGGCTGAGCTGGCGGTTGCGCTACCCGTGGCGTCAGTCTTGGCCACGCTGCGACGCGCCATCATTGCTCGCGACGGTAGCGTAACGTCCGTCGCTGCCGTCGAGGCGCTTGTCCGGCCGGTTCCGCCCCAGATCTTCGCGCATCCCGCCCCAGCGCGCACGGGATCTAGGGCGGTTGGGATGTGGATCGCCCGGATCGCGCCACGTGGCCCCTGCCGGTTGCCCTTCCGATCCTTTAAAGGGATGCCGGGGGCGGTTCTTTCCTTCGCTCCCCATCGCAATCTTTCTCTCCTTCTCGCGCTTCTTTGCTGCTCGCCTGCTACGCTGCCCGCTTCGCCGCCGTCGACGCTACGGGCCACCGCCACTCCTCCGTTGCCGCTCCTTCTCCTCGGCCAGAAATGATCACTGACCGCGAGCTTGCGCCACCCCCTTCTTCCGACCTTTTCGCTTTCTTCCTCCGCCTCCCACTCAGCGCCAACGCCATCGAACGCTGGCGCACTTCATGGCGTTCTGCGAGAGTTACCTCGGGATCCAGCCGGATCTCGGGCTCTTCTGCCGGCTCTTCCGAGTTAAGCCGCAGGTCCAGTACACGAAGGGCCCGCTAGTCGTCTGCGGCGGCACCTCCATATACTCCCGCTCTCAATCCGTCTACCCGAAGTTCTTGCTCCAGGACACGGTACGGCTGTGGCAGCAGTCGTACTTTTACGTCAAGAACGTCGCCGGCATCGACGGATAAACCCGCCGCCTTCCAAGACGCCGAGTCCAGCCGGCAAACTGGACCTGAAGGTCTGGCGACAAGGCGGAGGCGACGCGATCTTTGCATGCGCTCCTTGTCACCTGCCGGCTAACCGGTGGACATCACCCTTAGCTGGATGTCCCGGTGATGATGCCGCTTCAGCGGGCACAAGATGTGCTTCTACTCCGGCCGGCTAGACCCGACCGTGTCAGCCCATGATCCCCGCTACCACAACTTGAAGGAGTGGTTGTGGACGATCAGCAAGGAGCGGCTGCCGGAGAACTGGAAGTTCAGCCTGGCGCCCTACAGCCGGGAGAACCACGCGCCCCGGGTAAGTTCTTGTAGCCGGAATTTTTGCTTATTCCCTCTGTTATCTCCCTGTTCTGTCTGGCTGACCTTTTGCATTCGCCAGATCTTCCCCTGCATCCTTCGCGAGGAGGGCGACGCTCCTCTCGAGGTGTTCGCGCCAGACTTGCCCAAGCCACGCGCTCGGCGACCCGGCGAGGAATCGGATGGGGACGGTGATGCCTTCCCCAGCCGGAATGACGAGCCGGTCGCTGACCCGCACGCGGAGGTGCACGAGGAGGAGGATGCCGGGCCGACCGTGCGCGGGCCTTGGTTCGCCGGGCGGACGAAAGAGCGCGAGGCTGTCCCGTTTCGCCTCCCGCTGCCCGCATGGAGAGCCGGATCCAAAGAGGGGCCGGACTAGCGCCCTGCCGCCAAGCCGTCTTGGCCAGAAGAAAGGGCCGCCCCCGGTTGTGCCGGGGTACGTTTTTCTCCCTCCCCCCTCGGTGCTTTCTGTTTGTTTTTCCTTGTCCTTGTTTTTCTGACTTTAGCCTGTTTTGCTCTTGTCTGTTCCTCTTTCCCTTTAGCGCACTGGTTTCTTTCGGCGCCACGAGCCCGACTCGGACGCCAGCGGTCGCCATTGCGTCCCCAACGATCCAACCGCGCGCCGCTTGTCACCTGCTCGTCAGAGAAGCTATGGGGAGTCGAATTCGATGTCGGCGGAGAGGATGGCTTCCGATCCATAGACCAGGAAGAATGGCGTGTAGCCGGTTGACCTATTCGGTGTGGTGCGAAGGCTCCACAGCACAGCCAGAAGTTCCTCGATCCAGCATCCGGGTGACCGCTCCAACGGCTCGATGAGACGTGGTTTGATGCCGGCTAGCACCAAGCCGTTTGCTCGTTCGACCTGCCCGTTGGACTGTGGATGTGCGACGGAGGCGAGGTCTAGCCGGATGCCCTTGTTGCTGCAGAACCGGGCGAAGGCCCCCTTGGCGAAGTTCATGCCGTTGTCGGTGATGATGCTATTGGGGTAGCCGAAGCGGTTGATGATGTCGGTGAAGAAGGTAACAACCGTCGCCCCATCCAGCTTCCGGATAGGCTTGACCTTGATCCACTTTGTGAACTTGTCCACCGCTACCAGCAGGTGGGTCATTCCCGCGCGAGCTCGCTTGAAGGGCCGACCATGTCGAGGCCCCAAACCGCGAAGGGCCAGGTGATCGGTATGGTCTTGAGCACCGAGGTTGGCATGTGCCTGAGCTACCCGAAGCATTGGCACCCATTGCACGCGCGGACCAGCTGCTCGGCATCCTCGAGGGCGGTGGGCCAATAGAAGCCATGGCGAAACGCCTTGGTGACTATCGCCCTTGACAAAGCGTGGTGCCCGCACTCGCCCTGGTGGATGTCCTTGAGTAGCCGGTAGCCCGTGTCTACGTCGACACATCTTTGGAAGATACCGGATACACTGCGCTTGTATAGCTCGCCGTTTATGATGGTGTATGTATGCGCCGGGCGCCGATTTGTCTGGCCTCCACCTCGTCATCCGGGAGTTCGCTGTTGGCGATGTAGTTCATGAAGGGCTGTGCCCAGGATGGCACTTCCCGGATGATGAGGACGCTCCTGTCCTCCGGCTGTCGGGTGTCGGTGGGCCGTCCGGGTGGGATGTCCGGGGCGGCAGCCCCTAAGCCACTGGGCGAGCCGGTAGCCCCCGGGTCCCGCGAGCCGGAGGGCACCGCCTGGCCGGAGTTGGCGCGAGTTTTCTTCTTTGGTGGCTCTGCCGGCTCCGCCTCCGCTGCCCCGGCTGCCGGGACGCTCCCCGCCCAGATGATGGAATCTGATTCTGGTGACGGGTTGATGGATGGCTTGCGCAGGTGCTCCAGGGAGACCCCAGGTGGGATGGCCTGCCTGGTGGACCCTATCTTGGAGAGCGCGTCGGCTGCCTCGTTGTTGGTGCGGGGGACGTGATGAAATTCACACCCGTCGAAGGAGGAGCTGAGGTTCTGGATGTGGAACCGGTAGAGGGCCATGTTGGCATCTCTGGCGTCCCATTCCCTGGATACCTGTTGTACCACCAAGTCCGAATCGCCGAAGCACAGGATCCGGTTGACGCCGATTTCTTTGGCCAGCCGGAGCCCGTGTACCAGTGCCTCGTATTCGGCTACGTTGTTGGAGGCCTTGAAGTGGATCTGCAACACATACTCCAGCCGGTCTCCCTTGGGTGAGGTGAGCATGATGCCGGCTCCCAAGCCCCGAGCATCTTCGACCCGTCGAAGTGCATCCTCCAGTGGTCCGAATCGGAACCGGTGGGAGATACTGGGTCTCGGCCCAGTCGACGAGGAAGTCCGCCATCGCCTGTGACTTGATCGTGAGCCGGGGCTCGTACTGGGTGGAGTAGGCGGCGAGCTCGATGGCCCATTTGGCGACCCGGCCGGTGGCGTCCTTGTTGCCGATGATTTCCGAAAGGGGTGCAGTGCACATGACCTTGATCGGGTGCTCCTGGAAGTAGTGCTTGAGCTTCTTGCATGCTAGGTACACGCCGTAGCACATCTTTTGGTAGTGGGGGTAGTTCTGCTTGGAGAGGGAGAGAACCTCGCTGAGGTAGTAGATGGGTCTCTGAACTTGCTGAGCCTTGCCTTCCTCGGGGCGCTCCACCACCAGGACGATGCTGACGACCCGGCTGGTGGCTGCTATATAGAGCAACATTGGCTCCTTGCTAGCCGGTGTGGCTAGAATCGACGCTATGGACAGCATGCGCTTGAGGTCGTGAAACGCAGGTCGCCGCTCACAAGTCGGAGAACTTGTCCGTCTTTTTCATCGGTGGTACAACGGAGTGCCTTCTCCCCAACGGTGACGAACGACTGAGGGAAGCCAGGCATCCGGTGAACTTCTGGACTCCAAGCAGGTCCTTGGGCGGTTGCATCCTTTCGATGGCCGCGATCTTCTCCGGATTTGCCTCGATGCCTCGCTGAGATACGAGGAAACCGAGTAGCTGGCCGGATGGTACTCCGAAGACGCATTTTTCCGGGTTCAGCTTCATCTGGTACTGGCGGAGGTTGCCAAATGTTTCTTCCAGATCTTCGAGGAGGGTGCGCTTTTCCTTGGTCTTGATGACCACGTCATCCACGTAAGCGTGCACATTTCAGCCTATCTGCGAGTGCAAGCATTTCTGCATACATCGCTGATAGGTGGCGCCTGCGTTCTTTAGGCCGAAAGGCATGGTTACATAGCAGAAAGCCCCGTAGGGGGTGATAAATGATGTCTTAATCTGATCAGCCGGGTTTAGCCGGATCTGATTGTATCCGGAATAACAATCTAGAAAAGACAACAAATCACAGTCGGCCGTGGAATCGATGACCTGATCGATACGGGGCAAGGGAACTTTCGGGCACGCCTTGTTTAGGCTGGTGTAGTCGATACACATGCGCCAGGTCTTGTTCTTTTTCAACACCAGGACTGGGTTCGCCAGCCAGTCCGGGTGGTACACTTCCATGATGAACCCGGCTGCGAGGAGCCGGGTGATCTCGTCACCGATTATCTTTCTTTTCTCTTCCGCGAACCGGCGCAAAGGTTGCTTGACCGGCTTGGCATCCGGACGCACATGAAGTGAGTGCTCGGCAAACTCCCTCGGCACACCCGGCATGTCTTTGGGAGACCATGCGAAGATGTCCCGATTCTCATGGAGGAAGTCGACAAGCGCGCCTTCCTATTTGCTGTCTAAGCCGACACCAATGGTGACGAACTTAGTCGGGTCGGAGGGGTCAAGCAGGATCCTCTTCGTCTCCTTTGCCGGTTGGAAGGCTCCTTCTCTAGCCGGTTTGCTGCTAGCCGGGACGTCCTGCTGGGCCATGGCCACATTGCGCATGATCGCGCGCTTTTCTTCGGCTATGATGAGGGCCTCTGCTAGTTTAGAACCGGCTGAGGCGCACTCCATCGATCGCCTGAAGCAACCAGCGACGGTGATCACGCCGTGGGGTCCTGGCATCTTCGTCTTGAGGTATGCGTAGTGGGGGACGACCATGAACTTGGCAAGGGCGGGGCGCCCGAGGAGAGCGTGGTAGGAGCTTGTTAAATTTACCACCTCGAACCAGATTGGTTCGCGGCGGAAGTTCTCCTCGGTCCCGAAGATGACGTCCAGCTGGATTTTTCCTAGCGGAGCGCAGGCTGGCCCCGGCAGTACGTCGTGGAACGTCGTGGTAGTCGGGCGCAGGTCGTTTTCGCGAATGCCCAGCTTCTCCAGCGAGGACTGGTAGAGGAGGTTGAGGCTGCTGCCTCCGTCGATGAGGACGCGCGAAAATCGACAGGTGCACGCGTTGGAGACGATGAGGGGGTCGAGCACCATGGCGTAGCCCCCGGGAGTCGGCAGATGCTCAGGTTGATCTGCCCGGCTCCAGGTGATGGGGGTTTCCGACCAGTTCAGGTACTGGGGGTTCGGAGAAACGATGGCGTTGACCTCCTTGGAGCGTCGCCTGCGGCTGTGCTTGTCGTCCTGCTCCGTCTCGAAGATGTGGTAGGCGGCATGCGGCTGGGGGTAGCCGTTGTTGTTGTTGCCGCGTTGCCGCCGTTACCATCATTACCGGCTCCCCTAGCCGGTGGTGGGGGTCCACCCGGTGGGGGAGGCGGGAGACGAGGCTGGTTGCCTTGGTCCTTTAGCTGGCGAGTCCAGCTACAGTTCCGGGTGGTGTCCGTAGCCAGTTTGAAGGGACCGCTATGCCACTTGCACGGGCCATCAATCATCTGGTCGAAGGTGAGCCGGGGCTTCTGCCTTCTTGTGTCGTTAGCCGGTGCGTCGGGCGCACCCTCTACGGCATTGACCTGCCGCGCATGGTAGCGAGGCTTCGTTGTTGTCTGGCGGTCCCGTGGAACCGGTTGTCGTTGCCGTGGCGTTGGAGGATCCGGCTTCACCAGCCGGATTGCTCGGACGGTCGCGAGCCGCCCGCGGGGAGTCGGACCTTCCGCGCTTACGGAGGGGCTTCTTCATGGCGGCATCCGCTGTGGCGTGCTGGTCGGCAACCGTCATGAGCTCCGCCATGGTTTTCGGCTCGTCACACAGTAGCCGGTGACGAAGCATGGTGCCCTCTCGGCATCTTTCGATGAAGAAACCAATGGCTTGGCTCAGGATGCCTCGCAAGTGTTGCGAGTTCGCCCACTTGGCGCAGGTACTCGCGGTCGGTCTCGTGGTCGCTCGACGCACAAGGCCAGGTCGCGGGCGCCTGGGCGCCAATGCGTGCCATTGAAGTTGCGGACGAAAACCTTCTCAAATCGGGCCAAGCATTGATGCTGTTGGGCGAGGTTATTGAGCCAGGTCCTGCCGACCCGTTAGCATGAGAGGGACGAACGCACGGCTATGCGCTTATTCCGTATGGCGCCGACCGCCGTGACATAGTCGGTCAACCAGTCTTCCGCTTCATTGCCGTCATTTTGGGGGTGTCCTCGGCAGGAGAATTTATCCGAAACGGCTCGCTCGGATGCGGGTCCAAACAAACTGGTCCGGTAGAATCTTCCTCCTCAGGACGCGCTTGAGCGAAAGCATCGCGGTCGCGGCATCCGGACAATCCGGGTTAGCGCCACCCGCCCGAGAGGCGGAACCGACCGGTCTAGGTGCTCCGGCTGGTGGGGGTGGAGGTGGCGGGTTGCTTGACCGCTCGCTTCGGCGCGGCTGGCCCTCGTTGTCGGAGCTACGACGCCGCTGCGGGCCCTAGCCGGCTGAGGGAGGACGCCTGCGCGGTCACGTGGTGCGCCTCGCTGTTGGCGGTAGCCTCTTCCTCCGAGTAGCTAAGGTCCTCCCGCTGCCGGTTGGCGCCGCCTGCTTGTCTGCTGACGCTGAGGAGCTCTCGACGCGAGCGGCCGGGCGGGCTCGCCTCGCCTCCGTGCTGGGTAGTTCTTCTGGCTGCGTTCGCCGCTGCAAGTTCTTGATGGGCGCTGTAGGTGGGCCGTAGGGGCAGCGCGGATCCGTTCTCCGCCCTTCTCCATCTCGCCGCTTAGCTCACCGCCTGACGCCGCACAGCCATGCTGCTCGGCTCCACGGTAGCCGGGTGAGGCCATGCGCAGTCATACCGCGCTTAGCGATCTCCAGCTGCTGGGGCTGCCAGCTCCATGGCCTCTGGAGGAGGATCTGCTCCATGGTGAAGTTGGCCTTTCCTCCGGTTGTCCCCGAGGGTAACCAGCGCCGAGCCGATCAATGGCATCCTCGACCAGGTTCCGAGGCTGCGAGGGAGCGGAAGTTCCGACTCGCCCACGCCGCCGCTCGCCGGGCGGGCGAGATGGACCCGGCCATCATGACCTCCACGCCGCAAGGTGCGGCGGAGGTGCCGCCGCTTGAGCATGGCGGCCCCGCTCTCTAGAAGATTTCCCTAGGGAAACGCTCCGAGACGGTGGCGATGTAGACGGGGAGATCGTCGAATAGCAGAACAGTGCCGTTTGCCGGGAAGGAAGTTCCGGCGAAGCAGGAGGCGTTATCAATGACGTAGTCGAACTTGCCGAGCGTGAGCACCAGGCCGGAGGCCACGCGCTCACCGGCTGAAGTGCGGGGTCCCGTGCGGAACGTGACTCCGGTCGAAGCCATCAGCCCCACGGTGGGCGCCAACTGTCGGTGTATTGGGAACGACAGTACCTAAAAAGGTTAGATAGAGGTGTGGGGACTAGCAGGAAAGCTATCGGCGGCATCCGCAGGCGAGATTGGATACGAGCGAGCATAGCGGGACGCAAGAAGTACCCAGGTTCGGGGCCCTCATGGTGAGGTAAAGCCCCTACTCCTGCCTGATCTGACTATGTAGAATATACGAGCTACAAGTGCTCCTCGAGCTATATCCTTTAGCTACTGCCTTAAATGAACTGAGACCAACCCTTTCTACTGAGGCCCTCCCTCTCCTTATATAGGAAGAGAGGCGAGGGTCTCACTGGCTAGTCCGGCTGGCGGGCCCCACAAGCGGGTCCCAGCCGGCTAGTCATCTACAGTACCCAACATGGTATGTCACATCGGTGTCTGAGCGTATGGTCATAGGTACAGTGGACGCCAGGCGAGCCCGGCCGTCAAGACAGCCATCGTTTCGCCGCCCACGCCAAGTCTTCGGTATGGGCAGGTGGTTGCCCGTCTTGTCGTCAGAGGCGTGCACTAATACGCACGCCGTCTCCGTCCCTCCGATTGATCCGCCACGCCATCGATTCGCTACTTCATGGTCCGCTACCGGGTGGTAGCCATCCTACCACCGTCCGGCCAGATCCGTCACCGGCCGAGATCCGACTGTCCTGTTTCTTATTCGGGTGGGGTATCCGAGGATCATCCCCCTGACAGGTGCAGCCCCAGCTTCGGCTTCAGCGTCATCTTCATCTTCCTCGACGTCCGAAGCTTCGTCCTCTTAGTCCCCACCCGAATCATCTTCAGCATTTTCAGCATTTTCGTCCTCGGCGACGCCTAGGAAGCTTGGTCCCTCATTCCATTGATGAATGGGGGCGTATTGGATGAGGCTATGAGCGCAAGCCTTGCGCCGAGCTATCCAATCCGGGTCATTGGACCACCTTGATCCGGTGCGCATGCGCTCAAGGAGATTGAAGTTGATCTTCTCATACCACGTAAGCACGTAGTGGAGAACGATCTCAGCTCTGGCGCGTCCGGTAGATTCTCTTCAAAGACCGAGCTGGGTCTCGCACTCCATTAACTTGGCGAAGAGAGCTGCGGTCCCCTCCGGAGTATCTTCATCAGGCCAAAAGGCATTGAAGATCCGGACTGCCACATCCAGGATGTCCTTGCCATAGTTCTTCACAATCTCGACATGAGAAGACAAGCTGACCAACAGGTCCTCCATGTCATAGGGAATTTCTCCAGCGCCAGGAGCAATTGGGGTACCCCTCTTCTGGCGGAACTTCGCGACAACAGTAGTTGCAATAGCATCGCCCTCTGGAAATTTTTCTGAAAACAGGACAGGTGAAATAAGTGAGGAAGGTTGACCCGGAGAGATTCATGACAGCTGAAGAAAAAGAACTTACGAGAAATGTGGCTGTGGATCCGGGTCAGCTCCTTGGTACACTTGTCACGCCTCTCCCGGAGTTGCGCAAGCTCAGCATTCGCCGACTCAAGCTTAGAGTCGACCTCCTTCAGCAGTTCTTGGTCCTTGGCGATCTGGAGGTTGAGGCGCTCGTGCTCTTCAGTAAAGTCTTGGCCTGCTTTCTCCAGTTCGGACTGGTGCTGCGCCTTGAGCTTCTCCATGTCTGCCTTAAGCTTGGAAATTTCATCATCTTTGGTTCGGAGGAGGGTGAGCTCATCATCTTTCTTCTTGAGTTCGGCCTGATGCTGCCCTGCTTGTTCGAGAAAATGCAGCATCATGTCAGGCATAGGCACACTATCTTCAAGAGAGGCTGAAATAGTTTGTTGACCCGGCAAAGCCGAGGTATGAATATTTGCCGAGCCAAGGAGAAAAGGAAATAGAGGGCGGAGGAAGGTTAAGCAAAAATGACTTACCCTTTATCTGCTCCAAATTCTTCCTCATGATAGTATTCTCGGCCTCCAACCCAGCTGCGAAATCCGAATGATGGATTAGTTCGGCAGAAAAAGACGAAGAAAAATGGAAAAATGCCAAGGAAAAAACTTACCCCTTTTCTCGTGTTCGGTGAGAAGTGCAGTATGTTTCGCGCGCAGCATCTTGTGAGTATCCAAGAGACGCCGAAACTCAGTGCTCCGGTGATTGGTGGTCACCTGAAAAGAGTATAAAAGGATAGCTTAGTCTTATGCATGTTTGAAGTGTACAAAATCCGGGCCAAGTGGAACTTAACCCGGCTCTAGGTGTGTGCATATTCGAAGTGTACAAAATCCGGACCAAGTGGAACTTAACCCGGCTCTAGGTGTGTGCATATTCGAAGTGTACAAAATCCGGGCCAAGTGGAACTTAACTCGGCTCTAGGTATGTGCATATTCGAAGTGTACAAAATCTGGGCCAAGTGGAACTTAACCCGGCTCTAGGTGTGTGCATATTCAAGTATAAAATCCGGGCCAAGTGGAACTTAACCCGGCTCTAGGTGTGTGCATATTCGAAGTGTACAAAATCCGGGCCAAATGGAACTTAACCCGGCTCTAGGTGTGTGCATATTCGAAGTGTACAAGATCCGGGCCAAGTGGAACATAACCCGGCTCTAGGTGTGTGCATATTCGAAGTGTACAAGATCCGGTCCAAGTGGAACTTAACCCGGCTCTAGGTGTGTGCATATTCGAAGTGTACAAGATCCGGGCCAAGTGGAACTTAACCCGGCTCTAGGTGTGTGCATATTCAAAGTGTACAAGATCCGGGCCAAGTGGAACTTAACCCAGCTCTAGGTGTGTGCATATTCGAAGTTATTAAGGAGCTACGTTAGTTCTCTAAGGAGCATCCGGCCGAGTAACAAGTTACTCCCCCAGAGGCTCGGGGACTAATGGCTATATCACTAATATCTACTACATGTTAAGGAAAAGGCGAAATAACATACCTCCATCATCCGACCTGCAAGGAATTGCCTTAGCAGCGGTATTCATTTAGGCAGCAAACTCGGCGGGCCCGAATTTCTCAGGGAGATCATCATTGTGGACGAACTCCGCCTTGTTCCAATTGTTTACAAACTCGATTGAGGATAACGTTCGCCGCTGAGCATGTGGGGAGCAACCAGACCCTTGGCATGGGCTTCCGTCCGTTCAACCTGGGAAACAGCAAGGCTAGTGTGCAAAATGAGTTGCGCATCAGCTGACCTGGCAGAGGTGTCCGTTGTCGGTGGGGTCTTCTTCGAAAGCATGGACGCAAGTGTATGCTGTCCAGCCTCGATTGACATTGCCTTGGCAGTGTCAGGAGCCTTTTTGCCCTTGGGCTGCTGCTAAGAAGTTGAAGTTGCTGCAGCGGATTTGCCCTTGGGAGCTGCCTTGGTACTGCTGGTGCCTTCTCGCCGAGTCTTGGAAGACCTCGAGGCGAGGGGCTTGGTCATTCTTTGGTGCTTTTGCTATTGCTGCTGGTGCTGGAGCTAATGCTGATGTTGATTTCTGTTTCGGCGGGGGTGCTGAAGGAACCTCGGTGGTGGATGGTTGCAGCGGTGCCGAAGAAGGAGAAACTGCACCCTCAGCAGAACCACTTCCCCCTGTTCCGAGGTTGCCCTCCTCTTGACGAGGTGGGCTAGAACCCAGAGCAGCCGCTGAACCCTCCTGAATGGGGCTCAACGGGCGTGAATCGTCGCCACGAGGGGGAGAAGGGCTATGTCGAAGCGGCGAGGCTATGTCGGATCCACTCCGAGGAACCTCCACCACGGCCTTGCTGAATCAGATCATGAATGATGAGAAACTTAAACAAAGGAAGAACAAGTGAATAGCAAAGGGAGAAGTGACTTACTCATCCGAGGTCAAGGGCTCCTTGGGCTTGCGAGCTCTCCGGGCTACGGCCTTGGTCGTGGACTTGGTGTCAGCTCTATCTGCGGACTTCTTTCGCCTTTTGGTTGGCTTGGAAGGTCGGGAGGAAGAGGCAGATGCGCCCCCCCGTTTCTTCGATGCGACTAGGACAAGTTCACCCATGGCAAGGGGAGGATCTTCATGGATCTGCCCACCGGGGTTAGCTGATGTCGGAAAAGCGTAAGACAGGGGGTAGTGTCAAATGCCTCCATCACCTCAATGTCGGATTCATCTTCATCGCTAGGCCAATCTCTAATGGAAGAGAGTTTACCGGTGTGTCGCTTGGTCGCATTAGCCATCGGTAGGAACATCTCCTGATCCGGTTCCTCCTCGTCCGAGGAATCTCGGTCAGGCACCCATTTAAGAGAAGGCTCGGTGCCATCCTCAATAGTTTACTGAAGAAACATCTAAGGGAAAGAAAAGGCAAAGGGATCAAATCTACAACAAAAACGGACATACGATTCAACTTGGAAAGAGATTGGGACACGAGACTTACCGCGGGAGGAAGCCTATCTCGGCAGAAGTGTTCAAACCCCCACACCCACTCGGCGGAGAAGTTCTTGTTGGTGGTAAAGAGGGCCTTGACCCGACGGTTGATCTCGGTGTTGCTTAACTCGAATGAGGAGGTCCGGTTGGGGTCACGGCCCCAGATCATGTGGCAGAGTTTGTGTGTGCGTTTCTGGAGGGGGAGATCTGGTTGCGGACGAAGGTGATCATTGCGTCCTTATTGCGCAATCTCTGATCCTTCAGCTCCTAGAACCGTTTATTGACCTGGTTCGCCAGGACAGTGGGCTTCTTGGGGACCTTGTCCCACAGATCCGGATTAGGAGGACCCGGAGCGTAGGGGCGCAGCCGGATCAGATCTTCAGTTGTGCCATTTCTGACATAAAAGAAGGATCGGGCCCAGCCCTTGTAGGAGTCAAGCCCCGTGACTCGGGGGAAAATGGACTATTTCCAAGGCGAGATAGAAGCTGCGCCGAACTGCGTGAGCTGCTTATCCTCCGGGTTAAGCTCTATATCCGGAATCACGTTGTGGTGGAGGCCAAAGAACCGGATCTAGAGCTCCTTTGTGGGCCACAGTCCGGTGTAGCCCTCGATGGTGGAAGCGAAGGCAGAGAGAGAGGTGATGGCGTTAGCCGGAAGATGATGCGGGTGAAGCTCATACGTGTTGAGCCAGTCGTGGAAAAAATCGCTAACAGGGAGACCGAACCCACGTTGGAAGTGGGAGAGAATACGACGTACTCACCCGGATTGGGTGAGGGGAAAGCTCCATGACGGCGAGGCGTGCGATGACACCCTCCGGCATACGCCGGGTGCGGTACATCCAGTCAAGATCATCCTAGCAAACCCAAGACCCAGCCCAAGCGCCGCGGTCGGTGTTCCCCGCATCCTCCTCCATTTCCCGCTCCACGACGGCGAGCTCCTCCTCTGTCATCTCAAGGTCACTGTCCTCACTGGCGCTAGCGGCGGTGGGAGGCACTGGTCTGGACTGGCGAGGACCCGTGGCGGAGGAGATATGCGAGTGCGCGAGTCTTGTGGAAGAGGTAGCGGCGCTGTGAGAAGGGGAAAGACCCAAGGGGCACGCCCCTCCCTTATTTAACCACGCCCTTGAGGGGTAGTGGGATCGCGTTGTGCGGACGAGCCACACGGTGTGGCCGTGTATGACCCGGATCAACCAATCAGCGACGAGCCACAGGAAGGGCCACAGGGCGCAGGAGATCCCATGACATGACGTTATGATACAGTTAACGAGGAGGCAGGCACGATGTGACATGTGCTACAGTAATATCTGACAATAACTGCGGCGGTTACTAGCGCATGTCCTTAAAATGAGGCAAAGTAATGATTAGCCTCCACGTGGGGAAGCGTACGAGAGAAGGAAGAATGACTCGGATGACTATTAGGTGACCCGGCCAGCGAGTGAAAACTCGGAATGTGCCAAGGGAAAGTAAACCTATGAAATCCGGACTATGAGGTAACTCGGAAAAGGAGCAAAAGGCTCGGTAAAATTGAACCTGTTGTGGCCTTACCGGCTAAGGTAGCTAAGACCACACCAGCTTCGGGGACTAATGTTGGGGGGATACCCCCGGGTAGGGTCATGCCGGGGTATAAAGGCCGAGTTAGCCGAGGTACGGCAAGGTTAAAGCAGGTGCTGGCCGAGTCACCTCAAGGCAGGCCGAATCACGGGGTAACCCGGACCAGGGGATGTCCACCTAACTGGGTCTCAGCCGACTTATGTCGTATGTCGGTAAGATGTATCTAACTTGTATGCAGGTACAGGTGTGGCCGGATCAACTAGGTACGATCTGGGTTATATCAAGCTTGTAAGAGAAGGAAGGTATCTCGCTGGTCAAAGGGTGACCACTGTACGCAAAGCGTGAGCAAAGCGGACAGAGGCCAGGACCACTGAGGTGTGTCCGACAAAGGTGACGATGCCTGTGTCGGATCACGCGGGCGCCGCAGAGGCTCACGTAGCCTCTACATGGATGACGCTGGGCAAAAGTGACCTGGTCGGCTTACTATTTTGGGAGGAGGCATATTCCTTGGAATATGCCTCCACGTATGCCCTAATTGGAGACCTGGCTACCCCTATATAAGGAGGGCTAGGGCCTCTGTAGAAAGGGTTGATCTCTAGAGGGTTGTGTTTTACTAGTGTGTTCCTGAGGGCCAGCTAGTGGTGAGAGTAAGAGAGTTTCTCCTTCCTCCTCTCCCCAATACAGCTCAAGGAGCACTTGTAAACTGTGGAAGTGAATCAAATACAAATCAATTGTGTGTGGAATCACCACACTATCCCTCCCTAGATTCCTCTAGTGCATCTTGTCCCCACCTTTACCCTTTCCATGGCATCTGCCGTGACACCACCACGACAAATAGTGTCTCTAGTTACCTCTAGCAAACTATATCATTGGTCATGAGGATGGTATGGGTTTCAAGATCATGAGCATTTATGCCAATTGGCAATGGGGTCATGTTATTAGTTGAATAACATGATAGACAAGCATCTGACCGTTATATCTTGAATGAGATCTACTTACAAAGTTCACCATTGATGATAAAACATAGAGAACCTCGCAACCTGATCCTTTGACTGTGAGGTAATGCAAATCACCATTCCAGAGGAAGCTTAGATGGTTATCAAGAATCATATCGTAACAGGGTGATCAAAAAGGTGCCACTCAGGTTTTCAAAGGGATGCGTAGAGGAGTACATATCAAGACCAGAATTTGTCTAATCCATGTAACAGATAGATACATGTGGCCATCTCGGTGATGTTGCATTAATAAAGCTTGCAAGCATGTGACTTGGTCACAGAATGCAACGACATGAGAACGAGTAAACAAGTTCATTGGTAACGAGACCGAACTAAGGTATGGGGATACCGAAGATCAAGTCTCGAATGAATTAGGTATCGTATGACAAAGGGAATGGGAAACGACTATCTCATGCTTCGAGCGATTATTTGTGAAATGCACGGGGGTCACATGGCCATCCAGGTCCCTCTGTTGATCATTGATGTGAGAGTAGTCTCGATCATGTCCAGAGTGTTTCTGAACCGAAGGATGTCACACTTAAGGGTAGGGACGCTTAGGGTAGATGAGGTATCGTAGGAGAAATAGAGAAAGAGAAACCGGAATAGTTCTGGGTAACATCCGATGGAGATCGGAAGGGTCGAAGGTGTTAGAGTGAATGAATAATATAATATGTGTATTTGAATGTTAATTGGAGAATTAATATTAAATATATATTTTATTTTATTATTAAAGGCTTCATAATGCTAATGGGCCTCACCCGAAGGGAGGCCCAATAGGGTATGGCGCCTAGGGAGAGGGGGCCAGCCGGCCTGGGCTTCGTGGGCCGCCCTAGTGGGGCCCACCTAGGGCTGGTGGGTGTGGAGATTTATTGCCACACCGCCTGGCCCCTGGGTGGTGCGCCCCTCCTCCCACTATATATAGGGGTTTCCCCTCCCCCTTTGGAATCATACCATTCCCTCTCATTCTCTCTCTCTCATCCACTAAGGACTTCTGTGTAATATTGGAGAGGACCTCGTGGGTGAGTTCTCCACCTTCACACCACCATCGTGTGATCAGCGATCCGACATCTACTTCTTCCGCTGCTCGGCTGGATCGGATTCCGGTTGATGTCTCCTACACCGGACATGTGACGAACTTCGGAGGCACCACACTTGGGGTGCTGCTCGTCTTCATCAATATACGCATTCATGCGTAAGGCGTGCCTCGGTCTTCAAAGGTATGAATACCGTCTCTCTCCTCCGTTACTTATGTCTACATAGTATAGATCCTGGTATTAGTGTTCGAGTAGATAGAATTTTTTTGTTTTGTGCTATGGAACCATTCACTTGTGAGCTCCGTTGATGATCAAGATCATCTATTTGTAATCCTATATGTTTTGTTTGCGGGGATCCGATGGATATTGAGATACTATGTCAGATTGATTATTGATTCTATTATGTCTATGTTATTTGTGATCTTGCATGCTCTCTCTTACTAGTAACTATCTTGGCCAAGTAGATGCTTGCAACTCCAAGAGGGAGTATTTATGCTCGATAGTGGGTTCATGCCTCTAGTAATCTGGGGAAGTGACAGAAATCTCTAAGGTTGTAGATGTGTGCTTGCTACTAGGGAGAAAACAACAATACTTTGTCAATGGGGCAATTGTATTGTTTACTTTACACACTTTGCTTAATGCAATTATCTGTTGCTTGCAACTTAATACTGGAAGGGGTTCGGATGATAACCTGAAGGTGGATTAGTAGTCATAGATGCAGTTGGATTACGGTCTATGTATTATGTTGTAATGCCCAATCAAATCTCGTAGGAGTCAAGATGTCTAGTATATGCATTGTTATGCTTTCTGAATCTGTCAATTGCCCTACTATAATTTGTTTACCCAACATGCTATTTATCTTGAGAAGAAACACCTCTAGTGAACTCTGGACCCTAGTCCATTCCTTTACCATTCATATACCATCAAATTGTTTACCGTTTACTGTTTACTTTCTGCAAGCAATTACTATCTTCCAAATACGTTTAATCCTTTGTTTTTTTAGCAAAACTAGTGAGATTGACAATCTCACTATAAGTTGGGGCAAAGTTTTGTGGTTGTGTTGTGCAGGATTCCAAGTTGTTAGCAACACCTTGGAGTTGTTTCCTTACTCCTACTGGTTCGATAACCTTAGTTTCATAATTGAGGGGAAACTTGCTACTGTGCTCATCATACCTTCCTCTTGGGGTTCCCAACGAGCTCTAGACATTTTGAGCCATCAGAGATGCGTGTGATAGACCGTGTCGATTAGGTTTAGCGCAGACGCTTATATAGTGCAGGTCAGGGGAGATCGTGGGACTAGCCCATTTCCGAGTCGGTAACAGCCCCACGTTCCAGAATGTCTAGAAACATCTAACTAATTAATGTGTGTTAATGACTCATAATTAATCCATGATTAATTTTCCTAAGCAACAAAAATAAAGCTCGGCTCGGCGAGATTCCCATGACGAGGCGAGACGAGGCGAGGTTGGCAGCATCGGAGGAGGAGTGCGTGAGAACTTCTCTTCTTCTCACACCTTAGTGAGTGGCGGAACAACCTAGTATATAAGGAGGTGCAAATCTCATTCAACTAGCAATGTGGGACTAAAATTTAGCACCACTAGCACAACCATATACTGCCATGCACAAATGGGCCAAAGAGATTTTCAGAATTTGTCTAATGGACCAAACAACCCAATACTCAACAAATTCCAACAGGATGGAGCATGAGAAGCGAACAAGGAAGCTAAAGGTTATGAGTCTAGATACACCAATTTTTTTCACCTTTTTTGGTATAATTTAGTGCTCTCTTCGTGCCAGAATATAAGGCGTAGTTTGACTTTCTAAATCCATGCCTAAAGAACTTGAAATTGGCTTGTGTCCCACTATATTATGTTGGATTATTAAGCAATTTCTGCATGAGATTAATTATCGAAATTAACATCATGTAAGAAAGCACTAGCAGATCTAAACACATGCCCCAAATAAGCACATCTAATAGATCTATAAATCTAGCAAGAACTAATGCAAACAAAAGGAGTAATAACACATACATGTAGACCGGGAAGGTCATCACCGCAGTAGTAGCCTGGTCTTTGTTGATGTCGCCCATGGTGCTGTTGAGGTCGTCGGTTGATGAAAAAGAACATGCACGGAGGTGATCAGTCGCGCCGAGATGCTCCACAAAAATCTTATCGCTCGTCTCCTGGTGCAGGATCTTGACAAAAAGGGCTTCGGAGGGCTGCTCTCCCGAACGGGAGTGCATGCAGTCACCGGGATGGGGAAGCCTAGAGAGCAGCGCAATAAGAGGAACAAGGCGAGAGACATAGAGAAGCAACAAGTTACTTCTTGATATATTTTGTATCTCTCTCTATCCACGCGGTGGAAGACGAGGACATGCGTAAAACATACACACGAATGTTAACACGTACCCAACAACTGGTGCATAGTCTTCCACAAAACAAGTTTCTAACTAGAAGATTCATGAAATGTGTCGCTCGTGCGGGCGAGGCGAGCGGAGGAGGATTGTGTGTGGACTCCTTCTCTTCTCACTTACATAGTTGGAGTGGAACATCTCACCTTATAAGATGGTCCAACTCTCTCTACTAGCAATATGGGACTAAACTTTGTCTCCCACACAGCTCCCAAGATGTCTTATTAGATGTGCCTTGAGATTTCAGGATTAATTAGACTACATGGATTGCCTACATAGGTCACAGCCCATATAAAACTAACAATCCCCCACCAGATATCAGAGGCACATCATATGGCACATTAGTTCCAATCACTATTTAATATACCCATAGTTCAGTGGAGACTGTTAAGTTGAACTTCCACCTAGACAAAGAGATACGGTTGACTAAAACTGAACTATGGACTAGGCCTTGAATTTGTCAGTCTTGTGTAGTAAGTTTCACGCAATGTCGTTACCGGTACTTGGCTGCTATAGGCTACTTCTTTGGTGGAGCTTATAAGTCATACTCCTCGACCTTTCATGAGCTTCCTAGAGATTTACCCAAGTCTCATACACTATGACCAACATAGTAGCTCATATAGGTGTGTTCTTTTAAGATCGCTCTGTAGGACATCGTCTTTGCTCCAAAGGAGAAAAATAGAACATATTAAGATGTAATAAACCTTCCTAACAGTATGTTATTATGTTATGAGAGAATTGCATCTGCAGGGAAGTGAGAGTATTAAAAGTTTCTCTCAACTCAATTGTTTCGGTTTATTTTTCCAGGTCCTAATTCATGGGATTTCTGATCACATAGGTTGGGTTACCCCCTTCACAACTCACGTGGGTCTCAAACCCATCACCCTCAATGCATTTTCTATCAAATTTCTTGATAGTCCTTTCGTAAAAGGATCCGCCAGATTCTTAGCCGCTTGTACATAACGCTACAAAGATACCCCCATACTCGGTGGATTTTTGGGACGACATAAGCGAAAAGAACCGGCAAAAGTTGGTTACGTGACGGATGAGCTACCATGGCACCATTTTGTTGCAACAGCCAATTATACGCCTTGGTAGGTCCGATACGGCAGAAAATTAAGCCATGATATGCGGGAAGGTGCAACAGTGTATAATAATGCCCTCGTACGTCAACAAGGGCATAATTGACTGCACCGCAGATTGGACTTACGTTTACATTAGTTCCCACAACAAAGACTAGTCAATCGTGCAACCCTAATGCGGCAAGCATGTCTCACTGACTTGTGTGGCCCACCACCGCCTAGGCTCGCGCATATATTAGCCTCCATGCCTCCCCTAAATGCATTCTATGTTCTACTCCGGCTAGTACTCTTTCCAAATCACTCTTGGAGAATCTTCAGGAATTGGCAGCGGAGTGCGAGGAGATTCTCTAGGCGGCGGTGCACGGAGTCAGCGAACGAAGATGGTGAAAGGTGAGGCATCATTCCTCTCCTCCGCGGCAGCATCGTAGACGCCAAGAATGGCAAATAGGTTTCTTGTATCTCTCTGATTAGGGTTTTCTTTTTCTGGGTTGTTTCGATCGATTTCTGTTTCTCTTATTGGGGTTATCTTCCTTCTGATTTTTGTTTTTTGATCTCTCTTTCTATCTAATTGATTGGGGTTTTATCTTATCTTATTTGGGGATTCTTTTCCCAGACCGTGCCACGATGGTTCAAATGAACGAATATAAAGGAATGGAGTGGTATCCAGTCCAGTAGCAGGCACTATTGTGGGTGTAGCCTAAATTGAAGCCGCATCACCGCATCGCGTACGCCGACATGGACACCGGCCACGAGTTCCTTGGGTGCCAATATAAAACTCTGATATGCAAGTACATTAGATGGATTGGTGATCCGCACGGTGGGAGGATGCAAGCAATGTTGCACTACAAGGAATCTGTTGATACATGACCCTCTATTTTCGTCACTGAATCTTCATTGTCTACAATATAGATATACACATCCTCCACTGGTGGAGGTGGCGGACCGGACGGAGGCGGCATCTCCACATCCGCTCGCGTATTGGCCCTCCCATGGGGGGGCCTTCTGCTTCTTCGCCTTGCCGGTGACGGCCTCGATTATCTGCCGCTTGGCTGCAGCGCTGGTGGCCGCGGGAGCCCTCTTCCCCTTCGCTAGCGGCTTTCCAGTGTTACCCTTGCTTGAATATGGCCCATCTTCGGTCGCCCTCGTCTTGAAAATGCCGCTACAGAGGGGCGGTGGTGTAGGTTTTGGCAGCGCGGTGGCGGAGGCTGTGGGAGGCGTCGATTCGGCTGCGGGAGGGATGGGTGACAAAGATCGGGCTCCGGAGAGTCCGTCCATGGTGTTCTAGTGGCCGGCGGCCCGAGGGGGGCGACGGAATGCGGGGCGACGTGCACATGCGGGAAGTTTCCAAGAGGAGGTTAGGAAGTGGGCGCGCGTGGAGGGGAGAAATGCGACAGCGCCTTCTATGTCACAAATTTGCAGCATGCGGGGGCTGTGCGGCAAAAAATATGCGGCACCAACCACCGACGGGGAACCTATTGGATGTTTTTTTTTGCCCCAACGTGCCCCATTTGGTAGCTTATATGGGGCATGCCCCAAAATGGTCTCTAGCAGATACCGCATCCGGCCATCCTGCAAACACGTTTGTAGTGTGAAAAAGTCGAGCGAAGTAGATGCCGCAAAGTGTACCACAAAACCGGATGTTCTTTTTGACGGGTCAGGTATGCCGTATCTATTCCACCCTAGCACGTGTACCACAAAAAAATTCGCATCAAAGAACACAATTTAGTGTTTGAACGAGAATTTAGAACAAATTTTGGCCATACATATTACTAATTAGGCGACATAATACGATGAGAAGCTGTTCAATCATAGAAATGACAAATGATTAAAGTGAAACCCTAATCCACAATTCCGCTTCCGTCGCTTCCGCTGTCATCTTCCGCACTGCCGTCCGCCTCCTCCTCCGTGTCGCTTCCGTTTTCATCAATCTCCATGATTCCGGCATTGTTCGCCTCCCTCCGGAACTCTTCCCGATGCACCTCGTCGATGGCAGTTAGAAGGTGCGGCTAGGAACGGTCCAGAATGAGCCTCCCTTTGGGGTTGCAGAGATCGAGGTGGACCTGCCGCCCGTGAACGACGCAGAGGGAAAGCGCCGCCATGTGCTCCTTGTCGAACCACTTCCTCTAATACAAGATCATCGGAGTGTACCGAGACATTTACCCTCTTCCACTCTGATAGTTGGTGGCAGCAATCATCGATTTGGCGAGCCAATTCGGCACGGCACAGAACCGGCGCCACCGGCACCCTAGTGTAGCTGAGTTCCTAGCCGGCTGGAAGCGTCAGGCAAGGCGGTGCGAGGATGTCATAGTGTGCGAGCATCATGGTCTCGTAGGTTCAGATTGGGTCTCGCCATGGCGACGGTGAGTGGAGAGAGAGTGGGGGTTGGGAGGAGAGGGAGAGAGGGGTGGAAAGGGCTGGCAACAGCAGATCGATGATGGCGGCGGCTAGGCGAGGAGTAGGGGGGGGATTTCCCTCGCGCCAACCGAAGCGTTTGGATGTGATGTACCGCATCGTGAGCCCTCCATTCGGCATATGTGCATTGTGGAAGCGCGCATTTGCGGTGAACCAAAAAACTGATGCGGTATCTAGAATGACCTTTTCTAGGCCTCGTGCCGCAATGCGCGGTTATTTTACGGTTTAGATGCTGCTAGATATGCTCTAAAAGCATCTCTAACAAGCCCTGTAAACGGCCCGAATTTGTAAAACTCAGGCGAGTTTACATGCCGATGCGCATGTTACCACTCTAGCGAGGCCCGTATACGCGACCCAGCCTGTAAACAATTTACCGCGGCCCATTTAGCCACCGCTTCGTCCGGTACATATAGTGGTGTAGTGAGCGAGTGAGGGTTGGAACCCGCACTCCTCCGTCATCCCAACCCTAGTGCCCGCGCCGCCAGCCCACCTCTCCGACGAGAAATTTCTCGCGATGTCCGGCCAGCGCACGAGCTTCTGGCTTGGGGGAGCAGCTATGGAGGCGGGGGAGCTCACTCCGACGCGTTCGTCCGCTCGGAGGTGGCGAGGAAGCGTGCGGCTCGCCGTTGGTCAAACCGCGACGAGTCGCCGCCAGGGAAGCTTCGCGCCTACGCGCTCCCCAGATTCCTCTCCGTGCGGGCTCGTGCGGCCGGTGAAATCTTCCCGTGGTCCCTCCTCGCACTCCTCTGCCATCCCTGCCGTGGTGGTCGCTCCGCTCGACGACTCCGACAACAAGTCCGACTACTGGAGCTCAACGACTCCGATAGCAAGTCCAACTCCGCGGAAGATCCCTCACTAGCCGCACGAGGCCACGATTTCAATGAGGAGTGCCTCGCCATGTAGATGGCCGTCCGCGAGTCGGAGATGGAGCGGCATGCGGAGAAGGAGATCGAGGTCGCGGACGCGCGCCGGGCTGTGAAGCTCGTCGAGGCGTGACTGGCGCGGGAGCAGGAGGAGGAGCGCCTCGCGAGGGAGCGCGCTGCCGCGCCGATCGTCAAGCTGGAGATGGCGGACCTGGTCGATGTCGACGCCGCCCCAAACGCCACCGCAACCTGCAACTCCGACCGTCGGCCAAGCTCAATTTTGGTCTAGGTTGCGGCGGCGGCCCTGTATAGGTTAATTTTGTTGCGCAGCTTTTAGATCGCTGCTAGTAGTGTAATTAATTGAATCACGAATAATCCCCTCCGTTGTTCTTCGATGAATTTTGCATCGAGTGTAAATATTCGAATGTGCAGTTCGTATTTGAAGTTTTCATTCTATGTTGTCTCGAATTTGACCTATATTCATGCTCGAGTTTTACAGTTCGCAAGGACTCGTCAGAGATGCTCTAAGCAGGCTGGGTTTTTTCCCGCAAACTTAATACAGCACACCGTTCTACAAATCAATCGATTGACCATGCATGGATATACAGCTCCGTATGAGAAGAAAAATACGGAGTGACTATTTCTCCCTAACATCTGTCACCACACCAGCACCCACATGATGCATGGGAGCCACGTTCCACCACCAAATAACTTCCCCAAGCTAGTCATTCACGACCTGCGATGTATTCAACAGTTTTTGTTATTTCCAACGGTATGGGGTCGTAAAAATCAAGCAGCCGCTACCATCAGCCTTCACCGTGTCGTCTACCACCGGGAATCGATGAGTCTCTACTTTTTCGCTTACCGCTTCGATGCCCGGAAGGGGTGAGAATTTCGGACCTATGCTCGATGTTGTAGAAAGATCTCTAGAGTTAGAGTTTGGTCAACTTGCACCATCTTTATGGTGGCTATGGCAGTACTGTGCGGGATAAGAATAAGATATACGCGTCTCTTTGTCCACCTTACCGGCGGTGATCTTGCTGGTGGCTTGACGAGGGCAGTGATTCGTGTGATCGCTGTTTTCAAGGAGTGATGGATCTCGTCTAGTCTTAGTGTGTTAGAGGTCCGATGTTAGAACGTACAGATCAATTCAAGAGTTCAATGGCGACGACAAGCGCTAGTTCTTGGGCACATGCCCACGAAGACTATTATGAACAATGTCATGCCCACTTCGGTAAAGAAGTGGCGACAGCGACGCGCTGGTGGCTCGCTCTGGCGGCAATAGTGATGGTTAAGCGGTCCAAGTATCTCGATGTCTACGTTCAGGGTGCTCTTCTTGTGAACTCGGGAAACAGATTCAGTCTTTCCTAGAAAAAAAAAGTTATGGGTTCGCACGTATATGGATGCAGTAATACATCCACGCGTCGACCTCACATAATTATAATATACTTACTCAAATCTAGAAATTTGGTACGTGCCGAATTACCAGTGCACTATCCCATCGGTCCAGCACCGACGTGTACCGGTCCGGTCTGGTTGGCCCATGCGATCGACGGCGACGCGCTTAACGAGCACTACCTAGACCGGTCAACCCTTTTACCCATCGAGCTCAAGGCAAAGGCAGCTAGCGTAGTAGCACGAGTAACGAGTTTTCCACATGCTCGAAACTCTCTTGGCGATGGTGAAAGGTCAGCGCCGCGCGCGCGTTCTCACAGGAGCCATGCATGCCCAGGACGGACCACAATACTCCAGCGTGGATTTTACGTACGCCATGCATGCATCCCCGGCCGAATTCCCAGAGAAAGTAAACGGGGTTGGCGTTGGACAGGCACCTCCATCCACCACATGACATGATGAGAAGAAAGAAGAACCATTCGCTCCCAAATCCCAAAGTCAACTCCGGCCTAGGAGTACTCCTTTAATTAATCAAATCATGTGGTAAAATAACCACTAGACCTGATTGGTAAAATGGGTGTAAATATTGTGTGGTCAAGTATACTACCATGTAAATATAAACAATCTGCCGACTAGACATGAATCGTGGCCTGCCTTTACAGGCACATCGCCGAACAATACGTTCTACTCTAGCAGGCCACATGAATTTGGCTAAGGATATAGGTTGACAAAAGTTTGTTATAGTTAGCATCGAAAGAATAATGGACAGGTTCTTGGTTCGCAATTCAAACCCTCCTTTTATCGAACGCCAATGGGCGAGATCATTCCGATAGTATTATCGTTGACATGTACATATGTACTCCCCTCGGTCCCTCTGTTCCACAATATATAACTTTTTAGCAAGTTAAAATAGTTTTCCATAAATTCTTATATTGTAGAACGAAGCGAGTAGTTCATACTTGGATCCGAATTGTTCGGACCTTTCTTTTATTGAACACCGCGGCGAGATCATTTGGATAGTATTATCGTTGACATCACGCACATACATACGTACTTTTGGATCCGGACTGGATGGATCTAGAGTGAAATATAAGGGAGATAAATAGTATATGCATGCTCATAAGGTCAGACGATTAGTGGACCAATGAGAGATGGTTAGGGAGACTAGAGCCTGGCGTGCACAGTATTTTGATTATTGACATGTATGAAAATATATCTACCCTAGGTAGATACTCCTTCTACCCCTAGATTTGGCGAAACTGTGGATCTACCTGCTGATCTAGTGTGACAATATATTTCAACAATTATTAAAAAAGATGTATAAACAAATCGTTGTCCAACTCAATCTAGGTGTCAAGCTCCTGGAGAAGTTGAGCATTTATTTATATGATCATTTTGTGGGGTTCAACAATTTGTATACGTGGGTGGCATCTATAATTCCATATGCATATTACCATTTCATAACCAGGCACGGAATGCATACATATTGTTTCCTGGTCTCCAAGTAGTTGTGAACCATTATCAGAATGTAAGTTCTTGAGACGAATTGATGTACACTTAACTTCCCGAGCACTTAAACATTATCAACTGAAAGCTAATTAAAGTCTGAAATACTTACCCAATACCTAACTTACACATAAAACGCTAGAGTCTTCCACGATAAATAAACTATACCATTTGACATCGTCATGGAGATCAAGGAGAACACATAGTGTTGGGTCAGTAGGATCTTACCAAAATCCCATTTCTATAGACATGGGATTTTGGTGGGTCCCACTTTACACATTAAGTCTAAACCATATATCCGGACGAGAAATACTACCTTCGTTTGAATGAATAAGGCACAAGAAAATTACGAACTACGGTTAAATTGGCCGAAAAGAGCAAGTAAGCCAATGCTAAGAGCAAGGACAATAGTTGTTGGGGGGATACCCCCGGGTAGGGTCACTCCGGGGTATAAGGGCCGAGTTAGCCGAGGTTCGGCAGGGTCAAAGCGGATGCTGGCCGGGTCACCTCAAGGCAGGCCGGATGCTGACCAGGGGGGGGGGTCGCCTAACATTGTCTCAGCCGACTTAGGGAGTAAGTCGGAAGTGCTTGTCTAACTTATATGCAGGAACAGGTGTGGCCGGATCTACTATGATCCGGGTCCCCTCTTAGCTTCTGGGAGAAGGAAGGAATCTCTCTGGTCAAAAGGAGGGTCCAGTACGCACTGCATGAGCGAAGCAAGCAAGGGAAGGACCACCGGGTCGTGGCCGACAAGGGTGGCGACGCCCATGTCGGCTGACGCAGGCGCCGCAGAGGCTTACGTAGCTAAAGCATGTATGACGCGGGGAAAAAGCACCCCGGTCGGGTTACCACTTTGGGAGGTTAGGAATATGCCTCCACGTATGCCCTAGGCAGGGACCGAGCCTCCTCTATATAAGGGGGGCTAGGGTTCCAGTAGAAGGGGTTGGTTGAGCTCCAGAGGGATTGGGTTTTCTTTGAGACTAGCAGAGCTAAGGTTCTAGGGAAAAACAGTAGGCAAGAGTAAGAGAGCTCCTTCTTCCTCCTCTCGCCAATACAGCTCTAGGAGCACTTGTAATCTGCAAAGGAAATCAATACAAACTTCTGTGTGGAGAATCACTCCACTATCCCTCCCTGGATTCCCCTAGCGCATATTAGTCCCCACCTTTAGCCTATCCATGGCATCTGCCGTGACACCACCACGACAGTTGGCGCCCACCGTGGGGCTAGCGGCGCTAGCAGGGGTGAAGATCCGGACGGGAAACCTCATCGGCACCGGCGAACACATCGTCTCCGGGCTCGTTTCGCTGGAGCGCTGGACTTCGTCACGACAACGCTGGTTGCTTAAGACGCGCCATTTCACAAGAACGCCTCTTCATCAAGCTCGGTGCGCACAAGGTCTACGTTGCGGTGGACATATCATGCGTTCATCCGCCGCCGTCGTCGTCTTGGGGAACCACCTCACCGTGGCTCATGGGCGCCATCGCTCGCTCCCCGGACCATGCGGAGGTGATGATGACTGCACCAGGGGCAGGCGCAAGCAAGGATCCAACACCGGACCCGGAGGTAACACCTAAGGCACCGAGGAAAGGTAGAGGACCTCCACTAGAGAGGCCTGAGAACGTACTGAGAGAAGCTATGGATAGCTTGGCTAACCCGGTAGCAGCAGTGGTAGATCCGGCTCAGGCACAAGCCGAGCTAGAGGAAACTAGGCAAAAGATACTAGAGGGCGCAAAGAAAATAGCCGCGGCTCAGCAGGCGCTGAACATGACGCTGCGTGAGTATGTAAAGGAAAATAAAGTTGATACGGTAAAAGTAAAAGGGAGAAATCTCATGAGCGAGATGAATAGAGAAGGTGATGATGGAGCCGAGGGGTCGGAGAACTATCTGTCTGTGGGGTTACGGAAGTATAGTACCCCAGCAAAGAACCTCAGAGCAGCGGATGCGGCTGCATCCGAGTTAGAGGGTCTGACGGGTGAGGCCCGTCAAAGACAGCAAGATAGGGTTAACGAGCTGGTTCGGATCGCGAACAGACAGAACGAAGAGCTACTCAGAGCTAACCTGGAGAGAGCTGGAGCTTCCAAAGTCGTCCATTCGGCAATGGATAACCCGGAGAAATCCGCTGGAGCCGCATCGTCACCTCATGGTGGTCCAAGGAGAGAAGAGGTAGTAACCTCGGCCAGACGGAACAAACTGATCGCCCCGTATGACCCGACGCGTGCGGGAAAAGAAAAAGAAACGCGGAAAAATGATGATCGACGAAGTGTGAGCCGAGGTGAAGCTGGCCGAGGTAACCACGACCAAGGCAATGCCGGTGAAGGGAACGCTACCAACGGCAACGCCGGACAGCGAAACTCCGCAGGAGCAGGACAACCGCAGCAGCGGAATATACCAAGGCAAGAGCAAAGCGCCGGCCGAGGTATGCAACAGAAAGGTGCGCAATAAGAGCAAAACCGATACAACGACGGTGATTCGGAGATGGTGAACGCAGGGTACCCCAGACCGGATTATCATGTGATAGGGTCAAGGTTGGGAAGCAGGGACTTGATGCCGGATGAGGCCAGGTTAAAACTGGATCGCCTGTATAGGTCGGAACAGATCGAATGTCAAGGTCCTCCGGGTCCAGCGTGCTTTGGACCCCGGATCATGAAGGAGCCACCGGTACCTAACTTCCAGCTGCCCAGAGGCACGAAGACGTATGACGGCAGTACCAAGCCGGAGGATTGGCTGATAAACTATGCTACGGGTGTGAAAATTGCCACTGGCACCTTATGATGGGTTGTACGATACATACCCCAGATGTTGGAAGGTCCGGCCAGAGTATGGCTGAATAATTTACCACCCGGAAGCATCAACTGCTGGATAGATTTTGAAGAATTGTTTATCAGCAACTTCTCAAGTACATATCAGAGGCCGAATAGGCTGCAGACCCTAGCAATGTGCAAGCAAAGACCTAATGAGACGGACCGTGAATTCTTGACCCGGTGGTGTACCATGAGAAACTCGTGTGAGGGTGTCATAGAGTCACAAGCCATAGCATGGTTCGCACAAGGGTGCAGGTACGGCAGTGAGTTGTGGATGAAGTTACAAAGGAAAATGCCAATTACGCTGGCAGAGATGATCCGGATTGCTGATTCGTATGCTTTGGGCGATCTGACTCAACCTAGGATCGCGTCGAACGAGTCAAACGAGGAATACTATCAGAGGGATGGAGCCGGGTCATCTCGGAGGAACGATTACAGAGGAAAAAGGAGAGATGATAGACCGGATCATCGCTACGGTTTGCAACAAGTTGCAGCTGTGAATCAAGATCAACCCAGAGCAGGGAGCAACCAATGCCAGAGAACGGGAGGGCAATGGACTCCAAGAAACGACGGCAAGAAAACATGGACTCTGGAGCAAAAGAAACAGTGGCAGGAAAAGAAAGACCATCCGAGGTATACCTATGAGTCGATGTTAGACCAGCCGTGTAAGTTTCACACGCCAAATCCGAATAGCCCGGCGGGTCACACAACGAGGCAATGTGAGTGGATGCATAAGATAGAACAAGGTGGTTCAGGGAATGCTCAGGCACCCCGGAATGATCAACCTCGGCAGGAGTTACCTCGGCAGCAATTGCTCTCCGGGAGAACACGCAACAGCTAATGTTGCCTCCCCCTCCGCCGAGGTATGACAACAATGAGAGAAGGGATGCAGTGCATCAGGTGGAAAATCAGCAACAGCCGGATCAGAGGTACCCCGGAAACGAGGGGAGGAATGAGTACAGAGAACATCACCAGAGCTATTGTGTGTTCACAACTGAGGAAACAGATAGGAAAAGCTTGCAGCGCCGACATATGGAGGTCAATGCGGTAATGCCAGCAGTGACGAGGTACATGCCTTGGTCGGACCAGGAAATCACCTGGAACATCAAAGATCATCCTAAGCTTATGCCGAGTTCAGGCTCGTATGCGCTAGTGCTAGATCCGACATTCATTGGACCAAACATCAATGTGAGGTTATCCAAGGTACTGATTGACAATGGCAGTAGCATTAACATCATGCATGCGGATACAATGCGCAAGTTGGGCATCTCGGAGAACATGCTCCAGGCTACGAGAACAACTTTCCATGGAATTGTATCAGGCATTTCTTGTGAGCCCATAGGCAAAGTCTGAGTCGACGTGCAATTCGCCACAAGGGATAACTGCCGAACTGAAAATCTGGAGTTTGAGGTGGTGAACTTGGAAAGTGCGTATCACGCGTTACTCGGAAGACCAGCATTGAACAAGTTCATGGCAAGCTGCCACATCAGTTATCTAAAGATGAAGTTGCCCGGGCCAAATGGAGTGATTACCATTGCTGGAGATTTTCGACGTTCCATTAAGTGTGCTTCAGCCGGGTCTAACCTAGCCGAGTCACTCGTGATTGCGCAAGAGAAAAGAAAAATCCAGGAGGTGGCGGCATTAGCTCAGTCCGCGCAATAGTATATGCCGGCGTTGAGTAACCCGCATGGCAGCGTTTCATTCCAAGCCACAAAGGACACCAAGAAGGTTCCAGTTGATGACATGTTCCCGGAGCGCACCGTAACAATTGGTGCCGGGTTAACTGACAAATAGGAAAGCGAGCTCGTCAACTTCCTCCGTGAGAATCGAGATATTTTTGCTTGGTCTACACAGGACTTGCAAGGTGTTCCGAGGGAGTTGGCCGAGCACTCTTTGAACGTAAGACCCGGAGCAAGGCCGGTGAAGCAACCTCTCCACCGCTTCGCTGAGGATAGGATAAAAGTCATTGGAGACTAGATAGCTCGATTGCTAGCAGCAGGATTTATCATGGAAGTACTATATCCGGATTGGCTCTCTAATCCGGTGCTGGTAGAAAAGAAGAAGGATGATCCGAACGTAGCAGTGGTTTGGCGTATGTGTATCGATTACACGAACCTAAACAAGGCGTGTCCAAAAGATCTATTTCCACTGCCGAGGATAGATCAGGTCATAGACTCAACCGCGGGATGTGGACTGTTGTCATTCATTGATGCATATTCTGGTTTCCACTAGATACCTCTGAACCCGGATGATCAAATAAAGACTGTGTTTATTACCCCGTACGGGGCTTATTGCTATCGCACTATGCCGTTTGGTTTGCGTAATGCAGGTGCAACATACCAAAGATGTATGCAAAAATGTTTGCACGACCAAATAGGTCAAAACATACAAGTATACGTGGATGATGTGGTTATCAAGACCAAGGAAAGCAAAACGCTCCTTGACGACATCAGGCAGACATTCGCGAACCTGAGAAGGTTCCGGATGAAGCTTAACCCGGAAAAATGTACCTTCGGTGTCCCGGCTGGAAAATTACTCGGATTTCTCGTCTCCAGCCGAGGTATCGAGGTTAATCCAACTAAGATTCGGGCCATTGAGCGAATGGAGCTGCCGAAGTGTCTTAACGATGTCCAGAAGTTCACTGGGTGCCTAGCATCGTTGAGTCGGTTTGTATGTCGGTTGGGAGAAAAGGCATTGCCTCTCTACCAACTCATGAAAAAGAAGGATAAGTTCGTTTGGACACCATAGGCTGATGAAGCCTTTGCCCACTTAAAAAGGATGTTGGCCACTGCACCAGTGTTAGCCTCTCCACTATCAAAGGAGCCAATGTTGCTCTACATAGCCGCAACCAACTGAGTTGTAAGTGCAGTGATTGTAGTGGAGCGCAATGAAGAGGGTAAGTCGGTGCAGAGGCTAGTATATTACTTGAGCAAGGTATTGTCTGCCTCCAAACAGAACTACCGGCACTTTCAAAAGGTGGCATATGGTGTCTATATGGCGGCTAAGAAGTTAAAGCATTACTTTGAGGAGCACCCCATCAAAGTAATATGTGAAGCTCCCATATCCGAGATAATGGGTAACAAGGATGCGAGTGGCAGAATTGCAAAATGGGCAATTGAGTTAGCCCCTTATGCGCCTAACACGGCTGAAGAGAAGCGATCAAGTCTCAGGCTGTGGCAGACTTTTTTGTAGATTGGGCCGAGGTACAATACGAACCACCGCCACCAGATCCGAACTACTGGAGGATGCACTTTGACGGGTCGAAAACCAAAACCGGATTAGGCGCCGGGGTTGTGCTTACCTCGCCAAAGAAGGACCAGCTAAAATACGTATTGTAGATCCATTTCGCGGCATCGAACAATGTCGCTGAGTACGAGGCTCTTGTGCATGGGCTCAAAGTGGCAAAGGAGATTGGCATACGTCGGATAATATGCTTTGGCGACTCGGATCTGGTGGTGCAACAAGTGTCCGGAGTGTGGGACGCCCTGGATCCAAACATGGCACTATACAAGTTTCATGTGCAGAAAATATCTGGTTACTTTGAGGGATGTGAATTTCACCATGTACCCCGAGTGGAAAACAAAGCTGCCGACATGCTGTCGAAGCTCGGATCGACCCGACAGGCAATTCCACCGGGGGTAGCATTGGAACACCTCAGAAAACCATCTATCAGGCCGTCCCCAGGAACCGACTCGATCTATGTCCCGGAAGATACGGAATCCGGAGCTGAGCCCATGGACATTGACACGGGAGGTAGTACGCGAGACCCAGGGACTGCATCAGCAAACCCGAGGACTGCCTCAGTAGACCCAGGGACTACCTCGCTAGACTCGAGGACTGCTCATCGTGATCCAGCTGAGGTTATGCCGGTAGATCAGATGGAAATTGATGAAGACGTATTCCCTCCACGAGCGATACCAGCTTGGGCACTGCCTATATTCCAATTCCTGAAAGACGGAACATTACCCGTTGAGGAGGTGTTAGCCAGGCAAACTCAGAGGAGAGCAAAAGCATACACGATTATCAATTCCGAGCTGTACAAACGGAGTGTAACCAACTTCCTCCAGCGATGCGTTGACCCGGAAGAAGGACTTGACATCCTCCGAGATATACACCAAGGATAATGCGGGCATCATGCCTCATCCCGAGCCTTGGTGGCAAAGGCATTCCGGCATGGGTTCTACTGGCCAAGTGCCTTAGAACAAGCGGAAGATCTGGTGAGAAAATGCAATGGTTGTCAAAGGTATGCCACTAAGACGCATATGCCTATGTCGGAACTCAAGACCATACCAATTACGTGGCCATTTGCTGTATGGTGCTTGGATATGGTTGGCCCATTCAAACCAGCGAGAGGAAACATGACACACATTTTGGTCATGGTGGACAAGTTCACAAAATGGATTGAAGTGAAGCCTATAAGAAAATGTGATGGAGCTACGGCCGTGACATTTCTCAAAGACATCATCTTGAGATACGGTTATCCACACAATATTATAACCGATAATGGAACAAATTTTGCGGAAGGAGCATTTGCGCGCTTTTGCCGAGACAAGAAGATCCGACTCGATGTAGCCTCAGTAGCCCACCCCGCATCGAACGGACAAGTGGAAAGATCCAACGGATTAGTATTATCCGGGATAAAACCCCGGCTCATTGAGCCGCTGCAAAGATCAGCAGGGTGCTGGAAAGAAGAACTACCAGCGGTACTGTGGAGTTTAAGAACAACTCCGAATCGATCAACAGGCTATACGCCATTTTTTCTGGTATATGGGGCAGAAGCTGTATTACCAGCCGACATAGAGCATGACTCGCCTAGGGTCACCCAATACACAGAAGCCGAAGTGTAGGAAGCCCGGCAAAATGATGTTGATCTGCTGGAAGAAGTGAGAGAACTGGCATTGTCCAGATCCGCCATATATCAGCAAAATCTCCGACGCTATCATAGCCGGAAAGTGTGCCCCCGAGTCTTTCAGGAAGGCGATCTGGTGCTTCGGTTGGTACAACGTACTGCTGGCATGCATAAATTATCCCCCCCATGGAAAGGGCCATTCATTGTGAGCAAAGCATTGCACAATGATTCTTGCTATCTTATAGATGCAAAGCCACAGGAAAAGAACAAGGCGGACAAGTCCGGAGAGGAATCTAAGCGACCGTGGAATGTAGCACTACTTCGTCCCTTCTACACTTAGCTAAGAAGTGTATATATCCGAGTCGTCTCATATGTCGGTATGTATGTCGGCAATGAGCTTATCAATGAAATAGCCGTGCCTCGAGCAGTAACTCGGGGACTGACTTAATAATGATTGTTATTACTTCTTATGCGGTAGCTGGAATGAGTCGTTCTACTTAACCTGGATTAGTAATGTGTGAGCACCAAAAACCCAACTCTTCGACTTGCTGCTGTCCAACAAGAATTGACTTCATGGCAAGTAAGAGAACAAGTTTGGAATTGCGTAGCACATGAAAAACGACTAAGGAAACGAATTTATTCGAGCTAACGTTTGTTTTTCGGACTAACCCTGTATTTATTTTCAAGTTATTATGCTGAATTATTTTGAGCTAAGCCTAAAAGTTTCTAAGTATTGTTAAAACAATTTTTGAAGCTCGGATTCGTAAGTCGTAAAACTGAATCAAGGTAGACACGGACCGAGCTACAAGATTGGACGAACAAGAAAATGAAACTCGGGGACTACGCCCAAGTTAATCCGGCATAGAAACATAGTAGCAAAATATCACATATAAAGATCTGATTGCACCCGCATACCGGGATCCGATAAATTTTCAACTTTTTGAACTAAGGAGCGGGAGGAGGAAGTTCGGTGTCGCCGCTGTCTTCAATATCTAAGGCATCATCTTCTTCGCCTCATCCGACCCATCTTCAACGTTCTCAACGTGCTCGCCCCAGCCGGATTCCGTGAAGCTCGGTCCTTCAACCCGTCATGGATAGGAGAATATTCGACGAGGCTATAGGCGCAAGTTCTGGCGCCGAGCTACCCACTCCGGATCATCGGTCCATCTCGATCCGCGCCATTGCGTAAGGAGGCTGAGGTCGATCTTCTCGTACCATGTGAGAATATGGTGAAGGATAGTATGTCGCGCTACCCAGCCGGATTCTCTCCAGAGATCGAGCTGGGTCTCAGTCTCCATTAGCTTCTCGACGAGAATCGTGGTGGTCTCCGGGCTACTCTCTCCGGGCCAGAACGTGTTGAAAATGCGAACTGCAACGTCGAGGATATCCTTGCCATAATTCTTGATGATCTCCACGCGAGATGACAAGCTGACCAACAGGTCCTCCATGTCATAAGGAACCTCCTCACCAGCAGGAGCGGCAGGAGTACCCCTCACTTGGCGAAAATCCGCAACTGCTGCCCTTGCAATAGTGATGCTCTCAGGAAATTTGCCTAGAAGCCAGACAAGGGAAGAAGGTAAAGAAAAGACATATGAAGCAACCCGGAAAAGTAGGTCGGAAGGAACTTACGTGATATGTGGATAAGGATCCGGGTTAACTCCTTGATGCAGTCATCGTGTCTCTTGCGAAGTTGCTCAAGCTCAGCGTTTGCCGACCCAAGCTGGATGTCGGATTCTTTGAGTAGCTCCTGGTCCTTGGAGATCTAGAGAGTAAGGCGCTCACGCTCTTCTATGAAGTTCTGGCCAACCTTTTAGAGCTCGGTTTGGTGCTGGGCCTTCATCTTCTCCATCTCAGCCTTGAGCTTGGCAATCTCGTTGTCCTTAGTCCGGAGGAGAGCGAGCTCATCATCCTTTTTCTTCAGCTCGGCTTGATGTTGTCCTGCTTGTTCGAGAAAATGCAGCATCACATCAGGCACGGGCACACTATCCTCAAGCGATGCTGAAATAGTATGTTGACCCGGCAGAGCCGAGGAGTGAATGTTTGCCGAGCCAAGGAGAAGAGGAAATGGAAAACACTACGAGGTCAGACAAAAGAGGACATACCCCGGATTTCCTCCAAGTTCTTCCGCATGATCTTGTTCTCAGCCTCCACCCCAAGCGTAAACCGAATGAGGAGATTAGCTCGTGGAAGAAGGTGAAGAAAAGCAGAGAAGTGCCGAGGGAGAAAATTACCCTCTTCTCATGTTACGCAATAAGTGCAACATGTTTTGCTGTAGCATCTTGTGGGTATCCAAGAGGCGTTGGAATTCAGCGCTCGGCGATTGGTGGTTACACGAAAAAGTATGAAGTGTAAAATTAGCTTGGTACATATTCGAGTGTACAAGATCCGGCCAAGTGGAACTTAACCCGCTCTAGGTGTGTGCATATTCGAGTGTACAAGATCCGGCCAAGTGGAACTTAACCCGGCTCTAGGTGTGTGCATATTCGAGTGTACAAGATCCGGGCCAAGTGGAACTTAACCCGCTCTAGGTGTGCATATTCGAAGTGTACAAGATCCGGGCCAAGTGGAACTTAACCCGCTCTAGGTGTGTGCATATTGAAGTGTACAAGATCCGGGCCAAGTGGAACTTAACCCGCTCTAGGTGTGCATATTCGAAGTTCACATGGAGCTACGTTAGTTTTCTAATGAGCATCCGGCCGAGTAACAAGCTACTCCACCGGAGGCTCGGGGACTAATGGTTATTATCTACAACATGTAAAGGAGAAACGACATACCTCCATCATTCGCCCTGCGAGGTTAATTGCTTTATCGGCGGTATTCATCTAGGCGGAAAATTCTGCGGGGCCGAACTTTTCCGGGAGATCGTCGTTGTGGACGAACTCCGCCTTATTCCAGTTCATGACGAACTCAATAAGACTCGGAGGGTACCGCTCACCGGTGGGCATATGGGGTGCCACCAAGCCCTTTGTGTGCGCTTCTTTCCTCTCAACCAAGGCAAGAGCTGGGCTGGTATGCAGAACCATCTGTTGCGCATCAGTTGGCTCGGCAGGAACATCCTTCGCCGCTGGAGCTTTCTTGGGAAGCATCGACGCTAGGGTTCGCTGCCCAGCCTCGACAGATGTAGACTTGGTAGCATCCGGAGCCTTTTTGCCCTTAGCTTGCTGGGAAGAACTAACTGTAGTGGATTTCCCCTTAGAAGCTACTGGAGTAGTTCCTCGCCGAGGTTGAGATGACTCGGACGAGGCGGAAGAACTTGGCACTGGAGCTCTTGTAGCTGAACTTGGAGCTGTTGTTGGTTTCCTTGGTGCCGGAATAGGTGGTCTGGCTCTTGGTCATTGTACCGAACTGCCGGTGCTGGTGTTGAGATCGACTCGATGGCTGCTGGTTGCGACGATGCCGAGGTGGTGGACGTTGTCGCCTCGGCTGGACCGACCCCTCCTGCTCCGAGGTCGCGTTCCTCTCGACGAGGTAGTGTGGAACCCAGAGCAGCCGCAGAACCCTCTGGAATAGGGCTCAGCGGACGTGACTCGTTGTCACGAGGAGGAGAAGGGCTGGATTGAAGTGGTGAAGAGATGCTTGATCGGCTCTGAGGGACCTCCACCGGAGGTCTGAAGAAGAGAATAATATCAGAGGAGAAATTGCCACGATGCAAGGAAAAGTGAGTTACGCAACGAAAAATGACTTACGCATCCGAGGTTTTGGCCTCCTTGGGTTTCCGAGCCCTTCGTGTCGGGGCTTTGCCTCCCCGCTTGGAGGCAGTCTTGTCTCCGGCCTTCTTTTGACTTTTTGTGGGCTGAGAAGGTTCGGAGGAAGAACTTGATGCGGCTCCGCGCTTCTTCTTTGATGCCACCGGAACCGGCTCGCCCGTAGCAAGTGGGGGATCCTCGTGGATATGCCCACCGGGGTTAGCTGATGCCGGGAAGGCAAAAGAAAGAGTGACAACCTCAACGGGTTCAATCACGTTGACATCCGAGTCATCCTCATCATCGGGCCAATCTCTAAGAGAAGAGAATTTACCGTTGGGTCGTTTGGTAGCGTCGGTCATAGGGAGGAACATCTCCTGGTTCGGCTCCTCCTCATCCGGGATTTCTCGGTCCAGCGCCCACTTAAGGGTCGGATCCGTACCATCCTCGAGAGTTTGCTGAAGGAACAGCTGAGAAAAAGTATGAAGAACAGAGTCAAAAATACAACAAAAACCGACACATATTTGATCCGAAATAAGTTTGCCCCGCAAAGCTTACCGCGGGAGGGAGCCTGTCACGACAGTAGTGCTTAGTTCCCCACGTCCATTCGGCAGAGAAATCCCTGTGGGTGGTGAAAAGAGCCTTAACTCGGCGAAAAATCTCCGTGTTGCTCAACTCGAAAGAAGAGGTCCGGTTGGGGTCGCGGCCGAAACTCATGTGGCACAACTTGTGGGTGCGCTTCTGGAGGGGAGATATTCTGCGCATTTAACGTGATCATAGCATCCTCGTTCGCAATCCGAGTTTCTTCGCGTGAACCTCTTGTTAACTTGATTGGCGAGCCGTGGGCTTCTTGGAGACCTCCTCGAATTCCGGTCGTGGACCCGGAGCATAGGGCAACAACCGAATCAAATCTTGATTGCCCTCATTACGGACATAGAAGAAGGTCCGGCCCATCCTTTGTAGAGTCAAGCCCGAACCCGGGAAAACGGAAAGTCTCCGGGGCGAGATGGAGGCAGCTCCGAATTGGGTGAGCTGCTTATCCTCCAACTCTACTTGGATGTTGGGGATGACGTTGCGACGAAGGCCGAAAAACCGGATCCACAGCTCCTTCGTGGGCCACAGTCCGGTGTAGCCTTCGATCATAGAAGCAAAGGCAGAGAGAGGTGATAGCGTTGGCTGGGAGATGGTGCGGCTGCAAGTGGTAGGTGCTGAGCCAATCCCGAAAGAAATCGCTCACCGGCAGACCAAATCCCCGTTGGAAGTGGGACAGGAACACGACGAACTCACCCGGATTGGGTGAGGGGGCCAGTTCGGCAGAGGGGAGACGAGCGACGATGCCGGCAGGAATGCGTCTGGTCCGGTAGAGTCAGTCAAGGTCATCTTGATAGACCCATGATCCGGCCCACGCGCCACGGTCCGCCGCGGCGACGTCCTCCTCCATTTCTTGCTCGGCGACGGCGAGCTCCTCCTCCGTCATCTCGTGCTCACTACCACTTTGGCGCCGGCGCGCGGAATCTGAGGCCTGGATTGGCGAGGACCCGTAGCGAAGAAGTTGCGCAGCGGTGGCTGCGATGCAGAAGCACGGGGAAAGTGCGGCGGCGGCGCTGCTGCTAGAAGCACTGGCGGCGGCACGGTCGCTAGGAAGACGAAGGAGAAAAGCAATGGACAGAGGGGCGCAGAAGTGGAAAAAATGCTAAGGGGTGCGCCCCTCCGCTACTTAACCACCCCCTGAGAGGGTGAGTGGGGTCGCGCTGAGCCAATGAGCCACATGGTGTGGCTGTGTATCGCACGCCTCAGCCAATCGTAGAGGAGCCACACAGAGGGCCACAGAGCAGAAGCAACCCCGTGACGTGATGCACGGATGCGGTAAACGAGGAGGCAGGCGTGACGTGACCCTCGCATGTGATAATCGACAATCACCGCGGTTACATGCGTGCCTTTAAAATAAGACGAGATAATGATTAGCCTCCACGTGGGTTGGCGTACGAGAGAAGGTAACAAGGCCCGGATCAAACCATGGTAACCATGGGATCCGAGCCAAAGTGGTAACCCGGCCGGCGATTGAAAACTTGGAACGTGCGAAGGGAACGTAAATCCATATAATCCGAGATAAAGAGCTAACTCGGAATAACATCCAAGGCTCGAACATAAATGAACCTGATGTGGCCTTAGCGGCCAAGGCAGCTAAGACCGCACCAGCTTCGGGGACTAATGTTGGGGGGATACCCCCGGGTAGGGTCACTCCGGGGTATAAGGGCCGAGTTAGCCGAGGTTCGGCAGGGTTAAAGCGGATGCTGGCCGGGTCATCTCAAGGCAGGCCGGATCACGGAGTAACCCGGACCAGGAGGGGGGGTCGCCTAACATTGTCTCAGCCGACTTAAGGAGTAAGTCGGAAGTGCTTGTCTAACTTATATGCAGGAACAGGTGTGGCCGGATCTACTATGATCCGGGTCCCCGCTTAGCTTCTGGGAGAAGGAAGGAATCTCTCTGGTCAAAAGGAAGGTCCGGTACGCACTGCATGAGCGAAGCAAGCAAGAGCAGGACCACCGGGTCGTGGCCGACAAGGGTGATGACGCCCATGTCGGCTGACGCAGGCGCCGCAGAGGCTTACGTAGCTAAAGCATGTATGGCGCGGGGGAAAAGCACCCCGGTCGAGGAATATGCCTCCACGTATGCCCTAGGCAGGGACCGAGCCTCCTCTATATAAGGGGGGCTAGGGTTCCAGTAGAAGGGGTTGGTTGAGCTCTAGAGGGATTGGGTTTTCTTTGAGAGTAGCAGAGCTAAGGTTCTAGGGAAAAACAGTAGGCAAGAGTAAGAGAGTTCCTTCTTCCTCCTCTCGCCAATACAGCTCTAGGAGCACTTGTAATCTGCAAAGGAAATCAATACAAACTTCCGTGTGGAGAATCACTCCACTATCCCTCCCTGGATTCCCCTAGCGCATATTAGTCCCCACCTTTAGCCTATCCATGGCATCTGTCGTGACACCACCACGACAATAGTATAGCCAGCTGCTGACTATAAGCCAAGTGCCATGTCATCTATAGTCAACTTAGAGCTAGTATGTACAATAGTGAGCTACAAAAATATACTATTTAAGCACTACATGGTCTACCTTTCACTCTCTCAAAGTGCCTAGGAGCACGTGCTAAAGCTGGCTCTTGCATGAGAGTCCGTTTTTTTTCTCTCTTCTCTTCTCTCTCTTCCGACTAGACAAGAAAATAATATTTTAATCTTTATAGACAGCTGACTGAGACTTATTGTACTTGCTCTAAAACCACTTCCATCTCTAGCTAGAAATACATAAGGTCACATCGATAAGATAGATCATAGCCTTTGAAAATCGGAATCCACGGAAAGATTCTGGAGGCGTATGATTTAAGAACTCAGCAGGGTGACAGATTGTACTACTCCAATCTGTCACCCTGCTTTAGTGACAGATTCCCGCAGATGGAGTAGTAGCAGATGGTGGGTTCAGATCAGGTGAAGCATTAAACAAGCCAGAATTAGGTGGTCAAAGCCTATGGGGGACGGGCACCTAATCGAGCCGCGGTGCGCACATCTCTAGAGATGGAAGAACATGGCTGCCTATGGGGGTCAGAGATCTGATTGAGTACTAGAAATAAACAAAACACGGTTAACAGGGCGCAGACAGCACGGATTTCTAAGCTTCTGCCTGATGCAGATTTTGTTAATGTCAACATTTTCTAGGTCAACAGTTGCAGCCTCCCCACTGTTCCGATCCATCGTCTGGCATGTGTTTCTTTGCGGGAAGAGACCTGTGGCTGGTTGTATTTCTGGAATAGCCCGTGGTGAATTCCAAGAAGATTGGAACTACCGATAGAACTCCTACCAAGTACTTGAGCCAAGCAATCGGTGGCTTCTAAACCTTGAACAGTTCACTACGTCCAGCTTGGCAGCTTATACTACCGTAGTTCGTGAGACTGAATCCGCACACCTAGTCAAAGCTCATGGGAGCAATGGACGAAAGGCCGAAACGCCGCCGTGAGTTGCCGTCGCCGGTTCGCCACCACAAAATTCATCACTGTTCCATACGGTTTTCAACGAAAACGAAGGAAGGAGAAACTTCAGCTACCACGACGCTGAACGAACGCTCGAGAAAGTCAGCCAAGGCAAATGTCAAAGAGTAATAACGGTTGGATTTGCAAATTCTGTCAACGTAGAGGGCCCAGCCGAAAGATGTGGCTCGCTCTGGCTCTGACCCCCGGCCGCGAGCGACTAGTAAACAAAGCGCGGGGCGGTGAGCTGGGGCATGTGATGTGTGGTGCATGTGAACACCACTACGACGACCAATACTAATCCCGACACCCCTTAAATAATCCGGCGACAACTGCTGCGCCTCCGCAACCCTCCCGCTCTCTCCGAGCCTAGCCGTCTTCTTCGTCCCAATTGCAAAGCCCATAGCTTGGAATTAATAACTGGAGGAGCTCCAGCTCGCGGACGCGCACCGGCCACGGGCCACCAACCGTCTTATATATTCGGCTCCCGCGCCCCACCGCCATTTCGTCAACCCGCGGCGCATTTCGTCGGACGCGTATAACGTATTATACGATCGAGCGAGCTAGCTCCAGGAGATCATGGCAGCCATGGCACCGCCGAGCGCGCCTCCCGCAGAGGTGCCGTCCTACTTCCTCTGCCCGATCTCGCTGCAGCTCATGCGCGACCCGGTCACGCTCCCCACCGGCATCTCCTACGACCGCGCCGCCATCTCGCGCTGGCTCGCGCCGCCCGCCTCCGCCGCCTCCAGCAGCAGCCGCACCTGCCCCGTCACGCGCCAGCCGCTCGAGCCGGAGCTCCAGCTCACGCCCAACCACACCCTCCGCCGCCTCATTGGCTCCTGGATCGCCACCCTCTCGCCCGGCTCGGGCGTCGACGAGGAGGAGGTGGCCGCGCTGAGGCCCGTGCACCGGGACGAGCTCGCGTCGCTGCTCTCCGACGCCGCCGCGGCCCAGGTAGGCGCGCTCAGGAAGCTCGGGGAGCTGGTGGCCGAGTGCGACCACAGGCGGGCAATGCTGGAGTCCCAGGACGGGGTGTTCGACGTGCTGTCCCGCGTCCTCACCGGCGCCAGCGCGTGCTCCACGGCGCGGGAGGAGGCCGTCGGGGTCCTCGCGTCGCTCCGGATCCCGGAGCAGGACCTGGTCCGCATCGTCTCCAGGCACGGCAACCTGGCCCAGTCCCTCACCGCCGTGCTCCGCTCCTCCAACCTGCAGTCGCGGGCGCAGGCAGTGCGGCTCGTGCGGGCACTCGCTGACGTGTCCGTTCCGGCCTGGGTGATCGGGCTGGACCAGGAGCTCCTCGCCGAGGTGATCCGCGTGGTCCGCGACCGCGTCTCGACGCGCGCCACCAAGGCGGCGCTACACGCGCTCTCCGCACTGTGCCCATACGGCAGGAACCGCGTCAAGATCGTCGGCGCCGGTGCGGTGCCGGCGCTCGTGGAGCTGTTGCTGGACGAGCCCGAGAGGCGGGTCTGCGAGCTCGCGCTGGCCGTGCTAGACCGGCTGTGCACGTGCGCCGAGGGGCGCGCCGAGCTAGTCGCGCACGCGGCAGGCGTGGCCGTGGTGGGCAAGAAGGTGCTGCGGGTGTCGGAGGCGGCGAGCGAGCGAGCGGTGCGCGTGCTGCGGTCCGTGGCGCGGCACGCGGCGACGCCCGCCGTGCTGCAGGAGATGGCGCAGGCCGGCGTCGTGGGCAAGCTGTGCCTGGCGCTGCGGTCGGAGCTGTGCGGGGTCAAGACCAAGGAGAAGGTGCACGAGGTGCTCAAGCTGCACTCCAGGGTCTGGAGGACCTCGCCATGCTTGTCTCCCAAGTTCTTGGCGCTCTACCCTTCATGACCATGAATTCCTCCCGTTTTTGTTCATCACAAACGCAGCTGTTCATTCATTCTTTTTCTTGTTGTTGCTACATTTTTCTTTCAAATTACTTGGATCCGGAGGGTACCTTTTTTGTGCCTACAAAACTGAAATACACGGCGTACTGAGCTTTTTCGGTTGCTCACTTATTCAATCTCTGTAGGGTAATCCCATTTTTTAATCAGAGATAAACGTTTTGCTGTCTTCGAATTCTCATCCTCTGGTACACGTACGCTTCGCAGAGATCGAACGATTCGAACATATTTTCCCACCCGAATGGGATTAATGGAAGCAATTTGTTTCTCTCCAACGCATGCAAGTTGTGCAGAGGTCTTAAATCTATGGGAACTCATAGAAAATAGATGAACACTACCTATCAACATCCTTGGTCTTAAATCTATGGGAACTCACAGAAAATAGATGAACACTACCTATCAACATCCTTGGTCTTAAATCTATGGGAACTCATAGAAAGTAGATGAACACTACTATACAATTAATGGAAAAACTCCAAGGATAATGCCATTTATTTTATTGGAGATAAATTATTTTACAAACTTTCTTTGTTTTCACAGTTTACTTACCCTATCTTCCACTCACTCATGGACTCAAATCATATTTTCTTTACCTATGTGGTATTAGTGAAATTTAACCGAAGCTTGTTTTGAACTTGCATATAAGTAGTGCAGTTTTTTTTTTTCAAAAAGAGAAGTGAAACCCCAGCCTCTGCATCGGTTGATGCACATATATAAGTCGTGCAGTGATCTTGGAAACATGAGATATTGCACAAGATCAATAAACACTACCATACCATGGATAAAGTCCAAGTTCTCTTGATCAAAGATACCAATATCCCCTATGTGACCAGTATCTGGTGGAGGGGTTTCATCACGACGCAAGTTCTTCTCCAGTGAAATCTATATTGGGGGACTTCTAGTGTTAATAAGGTATATTTAATGCTTTATGGCTATTAAAATGAAATAATAAAAAACTTCTCAAAAAACGTATACTCGTTACTCGTAGGGAGTAAATGATCAACTTATGTCGATCTAGGAGAAAGTAAGGAAAAGGTGTGAATGAACATGGTTCACATACACCCACTTTCTGTCCATGCATTTCTGCAACGCAATCAATGTGCAAAAATTTCTCCTTTTTAACCTAAGAAAGTAACATTTGACTTTTAAACTTTCCAAGTCAATAAAAACTTGGAATAACAATGTATGACTTCTTAAAATTCTGTATCTTATATAATATTTCTCCAGCATTTGTTAACCTGGAAAGTTTCAAGTACATATGTTATTTTTTTTGGGAGAAATGAAAAAAGAGGAAACACTAAGTAGTGATCTTAGTAAGCCCACAAAGATCTAGATGCAAATATGGACAACCTAGATAGACGGTGCACCATGGTGGGAGATGGAATATGGACCGAGTAGAGGAATGTGGAAGAAGGAAAAAGGACAATAAAGGAAAAAAGAATGGAAAATATGTTGAGAAAATGTGCCCTCGGCAATCCCCCTCTCTTGACAGATAAGCTAAGTTGACAAGGTTAAATATGTGTGGGCCTTGGCAACTTTCATTTTTCCGAAAAATGTAGTGTCGTCAATGCTCAGATGCATGTCCTAGATCCCCATCGTGTGCGTCCTAGTTTCCTCAAGTTCACGCGTGAGTGGCCTCCAAAAAGAATGGGTGAGGAGGGAGGAGGTTTACCAAACTACAACACACTCAAGACTCACGGAAGACTAGACATTAATGTTGGCATCCCTCCTTCGAGCTTAAATGGATCACCGAGAAGTGGCAGTTGACAAACAAGGGGATTGTAGGAAGACGATAGTGGGGAGGGGTAGAGGGTGAGGAGAGAGGTAAGGGGTTGGGGGTGGCAGTACATAGATGTGAACTAGAAATATACCCCGCACGTTGCAACGGGTATCTCTTTAAGAAATCTAATAAAATGCATGAAATTTTCTACTGAAATAGGCAATATTTAGGTAGTCATAGTGGCCTAGAGGCTAAATTTAGTTGTCATGAAATTGATCTGCATATGAGAATTTAAATGTTCTTATGATTGGGGGTATGCCTGATTGATGTATATAAGATATAATCAACGGGTTCAAGAAACGTATGGTGTGGATGGCTTGCATGAAGATGCCATGCTCATTGCCACATAATGTTTTTAGAAAATTTTGAGTTGTTATATATAGAAGAGCACATATATGATTTTCATCAATAAAAATACTTGGCGAAAAATTCACTTTGTTGGTGAAATTAATCTCGATGTTCTAATTGCACATGATTTACACGAGTGATCTTATCAATCAAATGGAAAAAAGGATGACGTGAAAATTTTGATAGATAATAGAATAGATTACATGGATAGCTTGCATGTAGAAATTAACAATAAGTAATGAATGTTAGTGGGATGAAGTGGATAATTGGTTGGCTAAAAGAAAAAGTGATGTTGATAGCTTGCATGTTGAGATAGACTAATATTAATAACATTTACTGGGGTTTTGTTTTATAATAAGTGTAGATTAGAGAAAGAAGGGGAACATAGGTAGGAGGAAGAAGTGTGCATGCGAGAAAGGCAATGGAAAGAGTTGTCATGGAGGAGGGAACAAAACGAGGCAGTGGGAGATAGGAAGCGAGCAGAATAGCGCAACAATAAAAAACATGGAGGATATATATAGGAGTCAATGAATGCACCCTTGTCATTTCTTATGAGCATTTTTTGTATAAACTCGTACATGCAAACCTCCACCAATGCAGTCCCAGTGATTAAGAGCATTCTCGTGTGCAACCCATAAAATAGAGATGTCATTTTATAGTTACACATTGTAATAAGAAGTGTTATTACATATAAAGTTTTTTTTATCTTGGAAGTGGTGCTAATTTTTGTTTCTTTTATCACCTAAACACAATCCTTTTAGCACTAGCACTAGCCAATTTTGTCACTCTAAGTATAGGGGCGCTATTTGTACTAGCATCATTTGTAAAGAGAAATGATAATTTTTTAAGAGGAAAAGGACCTCGCCTCAGCTCCATTCATTCCAATGAAACCAATGAGCAAGAAAAATACATTGAGATTTTTTATCTAGGAGTCCAAAAGAGACAAGTTCATCTTGGCTAAGTTTGGAATCCCTAACCCTCAAACTGAAAGGAATATGACCGAGAGACAATAATAAAGTGGTTATTATCTTATTCCATGTTTATGATAAATGTTTATTTATCATGCTATAATTGTGTTAGCCGGGAACGTTAATACATGTATGATTTACCAACAAAAGAAAAGGTTCCTAGTAATGCCTCTCTTAATACAAGCTTGTTGATTAACCGATGATCAAGGTTTTCTGATCATGAATATTGGATGTTGTTAATAATATGGTCATACCATTGGAGAATAATATGATGAACAGTCACCCGCAGTAGATTTAGCAATACGATCAAGTCCTCAAGTTTATATTGATATCGCATTCGTAGTAACTCAATGTCCTTAGACCATGAGATCACGTCAATCACTTCCACCTACTTTGATTCCATCAAACGTCACATCGTAACAGGGTGATTATAAAGGTCTCGTCGGGTACTTAGAAAGTTTTAGTTGAGGCTCCTGGATCAAGAGTCGGATTTGTCCATCTAGATGACAGAGAGATATACTCAGGGCCCTCTCGGTGATATCACATTGACATAGCTTGCAAGCCAGTGATTTAATCACTAGAATGGTATATCACGGGAACAAGAAAAGGAGTACTTGTCGGGAACGAGATTAAAAAGGGTATGGATGATACCAAATGATCGGATCTCGGACAAGTCAAATATCGTGAGACAAAAGGAATTTGATTACAGCAAAAAAGGTTCAGACGATCATTGGATTTTTGTGGAGCTAGTGGGAGATATTATGGATCTTCAGGTCCTGCTAATGATTATTGATCGGAGAGTCTCGATCATGTTCACATAGTTCTCTAAACCGTAGAAAGACACACTTAAGGGTAGTCGACACAATTGAGTGGATAGGAAACACAGGAGAAAGATACTGGACATCACAGAAATTGTTCTATCGAATCTGCCAGAACAGTTTCGGTGTATCGAAACAAAGCAAGGGAATAAAATGTTATTGTGTTTATTAAATGAAGTACTCATTAAATGAAGTGTTTATTAAATTGAGTTGCATTAAACCAAGATAATTAAAGTGCTTTAATGGAAAGACCTTTGTTTTTTAGTGGAGAATCAATGGGAGAAAGTGGAGTTTAATATTTTGTGAGTGGAGTGTACACCCACATAATTAGGGGAGAGGTGGGGGCACCACCATGGCTGGTGTGCCATTCCCCTTGGGGCTGTCCCCTCACCTATAAAAGGAGCCCCTCCTCCTCTCTCTTCCACACACACTTCCTCTCCTCTCATATGCCCTTTGGATGCCATCTTCTACCCTTGCTAGCTTTGTCCATTGCCAAGAGAAAGGTGCTTAGGCGAATCCCTGCTCGAGATCTTCCCCTCCACCACCTATACCATGATGTAGTGCTGATGGAGTTCCCGGGGATCCACTACTTCTGTTGTCTGGCTAGAGCGAGGGACGGAAGTCATCGGCACACCGTATGTGTGACCGATTACGGAGGCACTGCACTTGTGAAAGAACATTTCATGATATCTTGTGTTTTGTGTGTTAGATAACAATACCGTGGAGTTTCTCATGTGCGCTAAGTGCTGCAGGTAAGAAAAGGTGTTGTTGGGGGGCCGGATTATTCGCCCCCTTCAAGGGCCGGATAATCTGGCCTGACCCTCTTGGCCATAGTTGGTCGCGTGTGAGCTTCTGTCTAGGGGCGGATTTTCCCCCGGACAATACGAGGCTAGGGCGTATTTTCCCCCAGCCAGATAATCTGGCCTTCTCTTGGCCCGGATAATCTGGCCCCTAGAAGAAGTGACCAAGGGAAGATCGGCGCGACCTTCTATCTAGGGGTGGATTTTCCCCCGGACAATCCGAAGGTGGGGCGGATTTTTCCACCAGCCGGATAATCTGGCCTTTCTCTTGGGTGGCTCGGAGCGAGCTTCTGTTCGGGGGCGGATTTTCCCCTAGATAATCTGAGTCTAGGGCGGAGTTTTCCCTCGACCGGATAATCCCGCCCTTACTAGGCCGGATAATCCGGCCCCAGAATACTCCAACGGCTCAGTCTAGACAGGGGGTAGAAAATCCCCAATCACCCCTCCTATCAGATCTCTTGATTCATTTGAAAAAGTTCTGGCCTGTTGCAAAAGCTCTCATTCAAGATCTCCCACTTCAACCACCTGAAGGCTTCGATCTTTGGGGGAATTGAAGGAGGATACTTCATTCATCTTCATCACGAATCAAGCGCTTCAACTCCTCTCCATTCACTTGGAGAATTCCCGATCTAGTATTCTTGTTAATATCTAGATATTGTGTTTCGATATTGATAACGATTGTTCTTGTGGCAGCTTGTTGTCATTACGGGAGCCTCCAATTCGGTTGTGGAGTTATGCCCCGATAGTTGTGTAAAGGCATCGGTTCCCGCCTCGAAGGGTTCCAATAGTGGAAAGGTGGATCAGGCCTTTGATACATTGCAAATGTATCTATAATTTTTGATGCTCCATGCTTGGTTTTATCCACTTTCTTGTGTTTTGTCCACACTTTGGAGTACTTTTCATATGATTTCTTGGACTAACCTATTAACAAGAGCCACAGTGCCAGCTGCCTGTTTTCTGCTGTTTTTTGTGCCAGGAAAGTCAGAAAATGAATATTCTCAGAATTGGACGGGACAAAAGCCAAAGTGCCTATCTTCCAGAAGACTCTAGGAGCCAGAATACGAGACAGAGAAGAGCCAGGGGTGGGCACACCACCTGGTGGCGCGGGCCAGGCCAGGTCGCGCCAGGGGGTGGTGTGGGCCCCCCAGGCACCCCCTCGTCCTCTCTCTTCGCCTATAAGAAGCCTTCTGACCTAAAAACTTCAAGGGGTTCGACGTTTTTCCACGAAAAGTTCCGCTGCGCCGCCGCCACCGAAGGGGAGATTCGGGGGACAGAAAGTCTGTTCGGCACCTCAGGACGGGGAAGTGCCCCTGGAGCCATCTCCATCGATCTCCACCATCATCTCCATCGACCATCCATGTTTCCCCCATCTATGAGTGAGTAATCCCCCGCTGTAGGCTATGGGGATGGTAGGGATTGGATGAGGTCGTTCATGTAATGGCATCAGATTGTTAGGTCATGGTGCCTAGTATCTTTTATTAGTGCTTTATGACTTTGTTGCAACTTGTTGTGCTTAATGCTTGTCACTAGGGCCCGAGTGCCATGATTTCAGATTTAAACATGTTATTGATTCATTATGATAGTATTGTTCTTGGTCTTATCTGCAAGTTGTATACACATGTTGTTGTCCGGAACCTATGGCCCCGAAGTGACAGAAATCAGGATAACTAGAAGGGAAAGTCTTTGATGTGAGGATCACATGTGTTCATGGAGTGTTAATGCTTTGCTCTGGTGCTCTATTAAAATGAGCACCTTAATTGCCAGTAGTTCCCTAGAGGCCCTGCTGCAAACAGGCTGGCAGGACAAAAGCTGTTGTGCAAGTTCTCATTGCGAGCACGTATGACTATATATGGAACACATACCTAGGATTGTCCAGTACTTGGATGCTTTATCTTATTTATCTGCAATTGCCCTATGTTCTGATTACTATGTGAATTGTCTTATCCATGCAACGCCCGTCCATCCATCCCTATGCCTACCACACTCGAATCCCACTATTACTGCTTTTGTTACTACTGTCTTTGCTTTATTACTGCTGTTACTTTGCTATTCCTACTACAAAACTGTTGCTACTGATAAACTGCTGTGAGCAAGATTGTTTCCAGGTGCAGCTGAATTGACAACTCAGTTGTTAAGGCTTATAAATATTCTTTGGCTCCCCTTGTGTCGAATCAATAAATTGGGTTTCACTTCCCTCGAAAATACTACGATACACCCCCTATACTTGTGGGTCATCAAGACTATTTTCTGGCGCTGTTGCCGGGGAGCATAGCTTTATTTATCAAGTCCACTTGGATTCACTATTGTTCAAGCTAAGTTTATTTTCTCCTTGTTTGCTTGTTTCTTTATCAAAAATACAAAAAAAATTAGTTCCTACTCTAGTTGTTATTTTCGTTGGTCTGTTATTGTCTTGCTTTATCATGCTTGTTGTCAATGGTTGGTTTCTTTGAAACTGAAGCTTATTGGCAAGGTGGGTTCATGGAATATCAAAAATATTATTATAAGGAACACCGCTTGTCACAAAAAGGGAAACACTTATGGGAACAAATTGATAGATTATATACCATTGCTAGAAACGTGTGCTCTACTGATAATGTTACTTATTGTTGTGATGAGTCTTGTTGCAAAAAGAGGTATAAACACCTCCCTTTTCAATGTGAGTATAGTGATAATGATACCATATCTTCCTATGCTAAAGGAATTTGTGACTTTATGATGCGGAACAAATTGAAGAATTTATTGCTTGGAAGGGTGCTTTTGAACTTGCTAGTTTGCTTGAAAATATTGATGATTCACCTTATAAGTATGAGGTGTATGGTATACTTAAATTTTGCTTTGATAATTACAAGGATGAAAATAGCCATATCCTTGAATATTTTAATAGATGCTTTCCACAAATTGAAGAGACTAATGCCTTGCAGGACCCTATGGAAGAGACTAATGCCTTGTAGGCTCCTATGGAAGAAGAAATTGATGAACCTGAAATCTCATTAGATAAAAAAGAGGAGGAGAGTTATGAACAAAAGGAGGAAGAATGGATTAGCTACCCATGCCTACCTTCTAATGAGAGTAACTCTTTATCCCTTACATTATTTGATTGTCCTCCATGCTTACTAAAGGAGGATGAAAGTTATGTTCCCGAGGTTTCTTTTGAAGATGTTTATGATAAAGCTCTAGTGCTTGTAGATCATGAAAAGCATGCTTTTTGTGATAGTTATATTGTTGAGTTTATTCATGAGGCTACTGAAAATTATTATGAGAGAGGAAAATATGGTTGTAGAAGTTTTCATGGTATTGAAACACCTCTCTATGTGCTGAAAGTTTTGAAGTTACTCTTGTTTTATCTTCCTATGCCTGTCACTTTGTTCATTGTGAATTTATTTGCTTACATGATTCCTATGCATAGGAAGTGGGTTAGACTTAAATGTGTTTTGAATTTTCTTCTTGATGCTCTCTTTTACTTCAATTCTTATTTCTTATGAGAGCATCCTCTCAAACTATTATGCCTGAAGATGATAATATGTCTATTATTCTTGGGAGACCTTTTCTTAAATACTGCAGGAGCTGTTATTAATTGTAATCAAGGGAAGGTGACCTTCAATGTTAATGACAAGGAACATATTGTCTATTTCCCCAAGAAGATTTATGGGACTTATGGTTTTGAATTCAATTGAATATGTTGAGGGCATTCAAGTTGGAGAAATATATTGTCCCATACCAAGAGAAAAAATTTGAAATTATTATGATTGGGACCATTGCTATCAAGGTTGAGGTAACATAATCATTAGTGGAATACAAAGTTTTGTCTCATATGCAATTGTTTTGGTAACAAGACCTGATCAACCTTGTTAACAAAAGGATTTCATTGAACAAAACAATGTTTTCACCATGATTATCTCCGCTTACTTCTATTGTATCCATTTTTAGTTTTTGCTTATGCCTAACTTAAAGGCATTAAAGAAAAGTACTTATTGGGAGATAACCCAAAAGTTTTAGATGAGTCTTGGAAGTTATTACTTCAGTAATAACCGCTCCTTATCCTTTTTATTTGCTTTTTGTTCCAAGAGTAACCTCTAATGAGAGGGAAGTAATGATTGGGAAAGTTGCTGTCCCGAAATAGATTTTTGTGCTTCACCGTAAAAAATCGTGAGTGAGCTCTGTATGTCGGATTGAGCTGTAATTTTTTGTGCTTCTGCCCCAGGTTGTTATATAACTTTTTTTAGTTCAATACTTTTTGATTTGAGCAACAGAAGGTCTTCGAAAAAATTCGTCTTTACCTGCTAGTCTGTTTTGACAGATTTCTGCTATTTTCTGCATTTGCTTCTTGTTGGTTCCTTTTTGAGTTCTTTTGGGGAATTGAGCTTTCTGAGGGAAGTGGTACAGTATCTAGTGTTCTAATGGAAGTTTATTTGGTGTTAGAACTGAACCTTAAGACTTATCTATCTTGAGTGCACAAATGTTGCTAATAAAGATTGTGTGAAGTTTTGTATGAAGGAAAAATTTCAGGTGTATGGAAGGAATGAGTAATAAGATGAAGGACGGACTAAAGCTCAAGCTTGGGGATTCCACGCGTGTCACCCCAAGAAATATCCAGGAAGTACAAGCGTCAAAGCTTGGGGATGCCCAAGGCATCCCTTTCTTCATCAATAAAAATCCCAGGTTTCTTCCAAACGCTTCATTTTTATTGTTTCATGCACAGTTGTGTTGTTCTTGGAGCGTCTTCTTTTTCGTTTTTCGTTTTGGTTTTCGTTTGCTTGGTTTGCTGAATAAATTGGTTGGACCCCCTCTTTCATACATTGGTCTTCAAATAGTTTGGATTGGAAAAGAGTAGGAAGCTTAAGTGGTAAAGAGAGCTTGTTTTTGACTGTGGCCTATGCTTTGTCATGCCATGCTTGATATTGTTTTGGCTTTATGCTTAGTATTATTTGTTGTAGCATGACTTGTTATAAACAATTGAGATTGCTTAATGTGCTTTGGAAGAATCATGCGTTGTTTTAGCATATTAAAGCGTAGTATTATGGTATTCTCCTTTGATGCTTTATTTGGGTTGACTTGGCACATGCTCACACCATGTTATGACTATCCCAAGTCACCATAAGCCTTTATGATCCTTTAGTTTTCAACTTGTAGTATTACTTTATGCTTTGATCAATGAAGTTTTGTCACTCTGCATGATTATGGCCATTATTGTTCTCTTAGTTTGTCGCTCCCAGTCTTTTGCTAGCCCCCACAACAAAGTATGAGTTCCACTCATGCATCCAACTCCCTAAACCAAGTTATTCCAAAGAGTCCACCATACCTACCTATTAGCTTATGCTATTCCAAGTATGTTCATGCTTTTGTTTACCTTCCAAATTAAACTTGTTATGAGAAAACTAGTGATTAAAGCTCTCACGAACTTGATGGCACACTTTATTTTTCTTGCCCTTAATAAACTTGAACCATTGTGTCGTCTATGTTGTATATGCTTGCACTTATTTGTTGAGAATTAGCAGAACCATGCGTTCATGGGGAACGCTTTCAACATTGCACTTGGTACTTGTACCTAGTTGATATCATGCTCTTTTGTATATGGATGTCGTCGGTGTGAAATGAAAGGGGAGCTTGTAAGTCCATGGAGTTATGTATATGTGTTAGAGAAACGCTGGTCATTGGTCTAATCCATGCTGACATGGTGGAAACCTACAGCGTAACCATAATGAGCTGTCTATGAAGCATTCTTCTTATAAAAAAAGAGTCCTATATTGAGAAAAAAGAGAAAAGAAAAAAAGAGATACTATGAAAAGAGGAAAGAGATAAAAAAAGCACCATATTCCCATGGTAAATAAGAAGAATGCTGAGATGCTCGTTGTCTGCTTGCCTTATCATTTTGATATGGGGGTTCTTCCGTATCATCGGGCAAGGGGTGCCCCGTTGGCGGTTCTCAATGATACACATGTACTTACAATGACAAGAACTTACCGGTGACTAAACTTGAGTAGCGTGAGGAGCGGCCCTCGTATACAAGGGACATGAGATTTCTAACTTGTACTTTGTCAAGCATGTACACCATAGTTTGTTCACTTTAACCTTAATCACTTCAAGATGCTTATGATAGGGGCAATGAGAGCTGAAAGCTATTAAGTACCATAATTTTTGGAAGCTCTTTATGAGACTTGAATCCCTACTTCCTTCTATGAAGGCCTTTCTTCCACCATTATATTGAGTCTGCACCTTCTACCTTTATGCACCTACTTTGAGAGCATAGTGGCCATTCTTAGTTCTATGTACATTGTACCAAGACTAGTTGATTGATGCATAACTTGATATTGCTTGTTTTAAACTATTTGTATCTAGTCACTCTTATGAACTTTGAAGGTGTCCTTTGCATTTATATTTGCTACTCTATGAGGGACAAGATGAATACTATTATGCTATGTTTTCTTTATGTGAAACAAACAAACGTATTGCAAAGCATTGTTATCCATGAATCTTTTGTTTGTGCCTTTTCATGTTGCATCATAGTTTCTTTGCTTATTGCTAGAACTTTGTCTTTCATGTTATGATTGAAGTACTATGATCCCAGCTTTGAATGTTTTACAAATATTTTGATCAAGTCTTTGATGGTGCATGTCACCTCAAAAATTATTCTTTCTTTTTATCATTTACCTACTCGAGGACAAGCAGGAGTTAAGCTTGGGGATGCTGATACATTGCAAATGTATCTATAATTTTTGATGATCCATGGTTGGTTTTATCCACTTTCTTGTGTTTTGTCCACACTTTGGAGTACTTTTCATATGATTTCTTGGACTAACCTATTAACAAGAGCCACAGTGCCAGCTGCCTGTTTTCTGCTGTTTTTTGTTCCAGGAAAGTCAGAAAATAAATATTCTCGGAATTGGACAGGACAAAAGCCAAAGTGCCTATTTTTCCAGAACACTCCAGGAGCCAGAATATGAGACAGAGAAGAGCCAGGGGGTGGCCACACCACCTGGTGGCTGGCCAGCCAGCGCCAGGTGGTGTGGGCCTGCAGCACCCTCGGCCTCTCTCTTCTCCTATAAGAAGCCTTCTGACCTAAAAACTTCAGGGGGTTCGACGTTTTTCCACGAAAAGTTCCGCTGTGCTGCCGCCACCGAAGGGGAGATTCGGGGGACAGAAAGTCTTTGTTCCAGCACCCTGCCGGGACGGGGAAGTGCCCCCGAAGCCATCTCCATCGATCTCCACCATCATCTCCATCGACCATCCATGTTTCCCCCATCTATGAGTGTGTAATCCCCCGCTGTAGGCTATGGGGATGGTAGGGATTGGATGAGGTCGTTCATGTAATGGCATCAGATTGTTAGGTCATGGTGCCTAGTATCTTTTATTAGTGCTTTATGACTTTGTTGCAACTTGTTGTGCTTAATGCTTGTCACTAGGGCCCGAGTGCCATGATTTCAGATCTGAACATGTTATTGATTCATTATGATAGTATTGTTCTTGGTCTTATCTGCAAGTTGTATACACACATTGTTGTCCGGAACCTATGGCCCCGAAGTGACAGAAATCAGGATAACCGGAAGGTAAAGGCTTTGATGTGAGGATCACATGTGTTCACGGAGTGTTAATGCTTTGCTCCGGTGCTCTATTAAAAGGAGCACCTTAATTGCCAGTAGTTCCCTAGAGGCCCCGCTGCAAACGGGCTGGCAGGACAAAAGATGTTGTGCAAGTTCTCATTGCGAGCATGTATGACTATATATGGAACACATGCCTAGGATTGTCTAGTACTTGGATGCTTTATCTTATTTATCTGCAATTGCCCTATGTTCTGATTGCTATGTGAATTGTCTTGTCCATGCAACGCTCGTCCATCCATCCCTATGCCTACCGCTTTTCGAATCCTTTATTCTGCTTTTGTTACTACTGTTTTTGCTTTACTACTGCTGTTACTTTGCTATTCCTACTACAAAACCGTTGCTACTGATAAACTGCTATGAGCAAGATTGTTTCCATGTGCAGCTGAATTGACAACTCAGTTGTTAAGGCTTATAAATATTCTTTGGTTCCCCTTGTGTCGAATCAATAAGTTGGGTTTCACTTCCCTCGAAAATACTGCGATACACCCCCTATACTTGTGGGTCATCAGCCTTTGGTGGCGAGATCGATCGGAGAACAGGGTGAGGCCTATTGTGGCGTGGTGGTCTTAGTACCGCCCACCCCTCCAACGCAGATGTAGTTCCCTTAACAAGGAAGGAACTGTGGTAAACAAATCATGTGTCTCCGTGTGCTCCACTACGGTTTCCTCGTTCCTCACTCTTACCCGCCTTTACTCGCTAGTAGTTAGGTTTGCATATAGGGAAATTCTACATAGTTGCATATCTAGAGAATTTACCTTTTGTGTAAAGCCTAAATTTGAAAAAGTATTAAAATTTGAAGTAGCACCTATTCCCCCCCCCCCCCTCTAGGTGCCCATATGATCCATTTCAATTGGTATCAATCCCTGGCTCTTTATTCGGGCTTAACCGCCTAAGAGAAGTATGGGTACTAAGGAAAATGGGAATGAGGTTATGGACAAGGTCACAATGGATGGCCTCAAGACGTTGGAAACAACCTTGTTGAAATCCTTTGAGACCAAGATGGAAGAGATGCAGCAAATGATTGCTCGCCTCACCTCATCTACAACCCCATCTCCATCTTCCTCTAAGGCCACCACTCCTCTATCTAAGGATAAGGCTCATGCCGAATCTAAGGAAGATGAGGTGGTGGGTGAGAAAAATAATGGCTCCACCTCCAAGAAGGGAAGTGGTAAGGAGGATTATAATGAGGTCCCTCACTTATATTATCCCAACCCACCTATCCCTCATCCTCATATAAACAATAGGGGTGATCCACCCAAGCTTACTGCATCTTCATTTAATCAATGGCAATTCTTAATGAAATCTCATGTATGGAGTTCGTCAATTGAACTTTGGAGGATCATTGAAGATGATCTTCATATTAGAGACCCCACTAACTTGACTAGAAGACAAATTGTGGACAGTCAACTATATGCAACGGCTCTTCACATGATTCAGTTCGGAGTGGGTCCCAAAGACATGCCACATATTGAGCACTTCAACACCGCCAAAGAAGCTTGGGATGCTCTCACCGACCTATTCCTCGGAAATGAAAGCATGAGAAGAAATAGGTATGATGCTCTTAGCAATGAAGCTGAAGGATTTTACATGTTGGATGGTGAGGACCATGAAGACATGTGTAGAAGGCTCAAGAGCATTGCAACAACATTTAGAAAGCATGGAGCCACTCACATTGATGATGCTTGGATCAAAAGGAAATATGTGAGTGCCCTCATGCCATTTGAGCCAACGGACTTGAAGAGTTTGCAAGGTAGACACAACTACCACCAAATGACTTCCAATGAAGTCATGCAAGAAATGGCGGCCTTCAAAGTTAACACCAAGAATGCCGAAGACGCTCGTGCTCGAGCAATTGGGATGAAAAAGGGAGTTAATGTTGCTCTAAAGGCCAATGTTGTTGAACAAGATGAGGATGATAGAGGATACGATGTTGTCTTTTGGAAGCATGCTCATGGTGAGTACATGACCTTTGATGCAAGGAACTTTTGGAAGGACCCAGCCAAGGCTAAGTCTGAACTTGAGCGCAAGAATGGGTCAAGTGGGCGAAGAGAGAATGGCCCACAACTGAGGACTTGCTACAACTATGGGGACCGGTTGCACTTTGTGGCTGAGTGTCCTTATCAAAGTAGAGAAGATAATGGGGCAGGCTAATCCTCAAAGAAAAGTCCAAGGCACCTCAAAAGCAACCATTTATCAAGAAGAATGGCCCTTACAAGAAGCAACCTAAGATTGTCTTGGTGGCACAAGAGGAATATTCTTCTGCAAGTGAAGACAAAGAGGATGAAGATAGCTCTCGAGAGGTGGCTGCTATAGCCACCACATCTAGCCCCACATCGCTCTTCGACTCTCCAAACGAAAATTTCATCAACGACAACGTCACTTGCCTTATGGCAAGAGGGTCTGAGGTATCATCTTCTATTTCTTCATTTCCTAAGACTGCTATAAATATGGATATGGATGATCATACAAGTCTAAAGATAAAATAAGAAGTTATTGCTTTGGACAATTTTTCACTAACTTACAAGGTGAGCACAAACTTCATTTTGATGCTCTTATGAGTCAACTTGCTCATTCCGAAGAAGTTCTCGAAGAAAAGGGAAGAATTGAAAGAGAAGATGCCTTGGAGATAGCCTCTTTGAAGAATGCTCTAAAGGAAGAAGAGGAAGCTCGAGTCTCTTTAGAGGAGAAGCTCAAGTCAATTGAGGAGTCCCATGAAGATGTTGTTGCCCAGCTCATAAAAGAACGTGACAATGCGCTTGCTAAGGTATAAAGAAACTAAAGAAGGAGAATTGACTTTGGGGCTGCTCATGCTAGACTCTCAGAGAAGTTTGAGAAACTTGGCATTGCCCACAAGGAATTGGAGAGTGAACATTCTACTCTAAATGAGTCTCGTGATCAGCTCCAAACTCAATTGGACAAGTATGATATGCCTAGCACCTCCACATGATCGTGTGTACATGAAGATATTATTGAGGAAAGCACGAGATTGAAAGAAGAATTGGTCAAGGGATCTCAACCCAAAGGTAAGGAAGTCCTAGAAGAAATCCTTAGCAAGCAAAGGACAAATAATGGAAAAGAAGGTCTTAGATATGTTCCCAAGATAAATAAGAAGAAGAATAATAAAAAGAAGAAGAGCAAAACTGCTCAAGCAAAGACAAGCACCACAACTAATGACAAGACTAACTATGTTGGTTTTGCAGGGGCTAATAATCCGAATTATGAATTATTTTGTGATTATTATGGTTGTGTCTATGCTAGCTATGTTGGTCCATTTGATAGTTACATTTCTTGGTCTATTTGGGTTCCCAAGACCCTTGTCACTAACATGAGAGGACCCATTGAAAAATGGGTACCTAAAACCAAGAAGTAACTTTCTTGTAGGGCTATGCTTTCGGTGGGCCCAAATGGGTGCTCGATAGTGGGTGCACTAGTCATATGACCGGAAGCAAGGAGATAATATCGGAGATGTGACCAAATCATGATCACATAACCATCTCCTATGGTGACAAGTCAAAATCTGAGGTATTGGGTCTTGGCAAGGTTGTGGTTGCTTATGATATCTCTCTCGTGGATGTCATGCTTGTTGAGACCCTTGGTTACAATTTACTTTCTATTCGTGCCCTTGGTAAGATGGGCTTCACTATTTTTATTGATGGTGATTTGGTGGTACTCTTGTGGAGCAAGTCTCTAAAGGTCGCTTTCGTTGGATATGTCGAAAATGACCTGTACGTGGTGGACTTTTCGGGGAAAACCACTACAGGCCCGATGTGTCTTTTCGGAAAGGCCAACGCGGGATAACTATGGCATCGCCGACTAGCCCACATCCATATGAGAACTTTGCAAAGTTTTCACAAGGGTGGCCACAATCTTGGACTAAAATAAAATGTTTCCTTTGCCAAAGATCGTGTTTGCGGGGCTTGTGTTGAAGGGAAAATGCATGACTCTCCTCATCGATGGAAGACTACTATTTCAGCAGAGGATTTTGGAGCTCCTTCATGTGGACCTCTTTGGTCATCCATCTCATGCAAGCCTAGGTCGGAAGAAATATTGCCTCGTAATTGTTGATGATTATTCAAGATATACATGGGTCTATTTCTTCAAGTTGAAGAGCAAGACTCAACAAACGGTCATCGATTTTGCCAACGAGGTTCAACGTCAACACAATGTCCCCATTTTGGCAATTAGAAGCGATAATGGCTCTGAGTTCAAGAACTACACTCTAAATGAATTCCTAAGTGAAGAGGGGATAAGACACCAATATTCCGCTGTGTACACCCCTCAACAAAATGGTGTAGCCGAGAGGAAGAACCAGACCTTAATGTATATGGCAAGATCTATGTTGGCTGAATTCAAGTCACCATATAACTTCTGGCTGAGGAAATTTCTACCGCCTGCCACTCTTCCAACCGGCTCTACCTCCGCAAAATCTTGGACAAGACACCTTATGAAATACTTACCGGTAACAAGCCAAACATCTCCTACTTCCGGGTATTTGGTTGTAAGTGTTTCTTTCTTATCAAAGGAGTTCGTCTATCTAAATTCGAGTCTAAGGCTTTAGAAGGCATTTTTGTTGGTTATGGTGTCGAATCCCACACTTATGGAGTCTACAATAAGCTCTCCGGAACTGTTGTAGAATCTTATAGTGTGGTGTTCGAGGAAAATGAAGACTCCCGTGCGGGGCAAGTTGATGTTTGTGATGCAGATGTTGAAATACCCCAAGAAGCCATAAGAAGAATGGGCGTGGGATTTTTCCGCCCCGTTGAGGAACCCCTTGTGGTGGATCGGGAAGTACAATGCTCTACTCAAGTAGAGCCCTCATCGACACAAGCTCAACATGCTCCAACTATTGGAGAAACCTCTACACCAACACCTCAAACTGTTGAAGCTCATCAATCAACTGCTCCAGAAAGCTCCAAGCCAAATTATCTGGTGGACTCCGGATTATCCGGCCAACCTTCCTCGACTGGCAGAAGTGAACACAATGTCGAAGAACCTGCTAAAACTCCCAGGCTGGATTTTCCGGCTGACCATCGAATTATCCGGCCCCTCTGTAGTTCAAGCCAGAATTCTTCAAGACAGTGAAGATGGACCAAGTTCTCCCAGGCCGGATTATCCGGCCACTCCCTTGGCTAGATTATCTGGCCCTGAAAATTCTGACCAGCAGCAGCCTCCTGATATGTCCGCTGATCAAAATCAAGGGCAAGATTCATCATCTTCTATTCCTGCTGATCAAGCTAGAAATCAAGGCCAAGCTAATAATTTCAACAAAGACTCAAATGATGAAGTTATTCCTCCAAGAGACAACAAGTTGATTGAACTTCGTCTCAAAGCTCGTGCAGATAGGAATCTTGAATTAAGGGGACATATTCTTGATAAAGCTGTAGGTGATCCCAGATGAAGGGTGTCCACAAGAAGGGACCTAGCAAGCTTTGGTGAGCACCAAGCTCACATATCCGTGGTGGAACCCAAGAAAGTGTTTGAAGCCCTTGAAGATCCGGACTGGGTTGTTTCTATGCATGAAGAGTTAAATAACTTTGAGCGCAACAAGGTCTAGAAACTAGTAGGGAAGCCCAAGGATTACCGCAATGTTATCATCACAAAGTGGATCTTTAAGAATAAGCAAGATGAGAATGGAATTTGTAAGGAACAAGGCAAGACTCGTGGCACAAGGCTATTCCCAAGTTGAGGGCATTGACTTCGGCGAGACTTATGCTCTAGTGACTCGTCTTGAGTATATCTGTAACCTCCTTGCTTATGCTTCTCATAATAATTTTAATTTACAGCAAATGGACGTTAAGAGTGCTTTTCTTAAAGGTCCTCTACATGAGTTGGTATATGTAAAGCAACCCCCGGTATTTGAGGATCCTAACTTTCCGAACCATGTCTACAAACTCGATAAGGCACTCTATGGCCTTAAACAAGCCCCACGTGCGTGGTATGAGCACCTTAAAGAGCTTTTTCTAGACCGTGGCTTCGAAGTTGGGAAAATCGATCCCAATATTTTTACTAATAAGGTTAAAGGGGAGCTCTTTGTATGCCAAATATATGTAGATGACATTATCTTTGGCTCTACTAATAAAGCTTTTAATGATGAATTTTCAAAGGTTATGACTGACAGGTTTGAGATGTCTATGATGGGGGAGTTATGGTTCTTTCTTGGATTTGAGATCAAACAAATTAGAGAAGGAACCTTTATAAAATCAAGCAAAATACATCTAAGACATTCTCAAGCGATTCAAGATGACGGATCTTAATGGCGTCGCCACACCGATGCAAACTAAATGTCTTCTTGAACTCAATCCCCACGGTAAAGATGTAGACCAAAAGGTATACCGGTCCATGATCGGCTCTCTTCTTTACCTCTGCGCATGTCGTGGTGGTGTCACGGCAGATGCCATGGATAGGCTAAAGGTGGGGACTAATATGCGCTAGGGGAATCCAGGGAGGGATAGTAGAGTGATTCTCTACACAGAAACTTTGTATTGATGTTCTATCTCCAAGATTACAAGTGCTCCTTGAGCTGTATTGACAAGAGGAGGAAGAAGAAACTCTCTTACTCTTGCCTACTAACTAGCCCAGGAACCCTAGATCCACTAGTGCTCAACCAACTCGAATTCTGCCAACCCTGTATCCCAGAAAAACCCAACCACTCTACCAGAACCCTAACCCCCCTTATATAGTGGTGGTTCGGTCCTGGCCTAGGGCATATGTGGAGGCATATTCCTAAGAATATGCCCCCTCCCAAAGTAGTAACCCGACAGGGGTGCTTTTCCCTCGCGTCACACTTGCTTTAGCGACGTAGCCTCTGCGGTGCCCGTGTCAGCCGACGTGAGCGTCATCACCCTTGTCGGCCACGATCCGGTGGTCCTGCCCTTGCTTTATTCGCTCATCCAGTATGCACCGAACCTTCTTTTTTGACCAGAGAGATTCCTTTCTTCTCCTAGAAGCCAAGCGAGGATCCGGATCACAGTAGATCCGGCCACACCTGTTCCTGCATATAAGTTAGACAAGCATTTCCGACTTACTCCTTAAGTCGGACGAGACAACGTTAGGCGTCCCCCCTGGCCCAGGTTACTCCATGATCCGGCCTGCCTTGAGGTGACTCGGCCAGCATCCGCTTTGACCTTGCCGACCCTCGGCTAACTCGGCCCTTATACCCCGGAGTGACCCTACCCGGGGGTATCCCCCCAACATTAGTCCCCGAAGCTACTGCGGCCTTAGCGGCCTTGGTCGCTAAGGCCACATCAGGTTCATTCATATTCGAGCCTCGGACGTTTAGTTCCGGGTTAACTTCTTGTCTCGGATTATATGGATTTATGTTCCCTTCGCACGTTCCAAGTTTTCACTTGCCGGCCGGGTTACCACTTCGGCTCGGATCCTATGGTTTTACTTTCCCTCTGCATATTTCAAGTTTTCACTTGCTGGCCGGGTTACCATTGTGGCTCGGATCCGGGCCTTGCTTCCTTCTCTCATACACCAACCCACGTAATGGTTTAATCATTACGTTGCCTCATTTTAAGGGCCTGCACAGTAACCGCCGTAGTAACTGTCAGTGATTACTGTGCGTGGGTTACGTCACGCCTGTCTCCTCGTTTACCGCAACTGCACGTCGCGTCATGGCATCATATTTATTCTGTGGCCCTCGGTGTGGCTTCTCTCTGATTGGCTGATGCTGGTGATACACGGCCACACCGTGTGGCTCTTCGGCGCAGTGCGACCCCACTCATCGATCACTGGGGGCAGTTAAATAGGGGAGGGGCGCGTCCCTTAGCACTTTTCCATCTCCGCGCCCCTTTGCCCATTCCTCTTCTTCTTCCTCGCGACCGTGCCACCGCCAGTGCCTGTTGCAGCAGCGCCGCCACCGCACCTTCTCCGTGCCTCCGCACCGCAGCCACCGCTGCACAACTGCTTAGCCACGGGTCCTCGTCAATCTAGACCGCAGAGCCCTACCGCCGCTAGCTCCAGCGAGGACAGCGGATTTGAGATGACAGAGGAGGAGCTCATCGTCGTCGAGCAGGAGATGGAGGAGGACGTCGGCGCGGCGGACTGCGGCGCGTGGGCCGGTTCATGGGTCTGCCAGGACGACATCGACTGGCTCTACCGAACCCGGCGTATTCCCGCCGGCGTCGCCGCTCGTCTCCCCTCCTCGGAATTGGCCCCCTCACCCAATCCGGGTGAGTTCGTTGTTTTCCTATCCCATTTCCAACGGGGATTTGGTCTTCCGGTGAGTGATTTCTTCCGGGACTGGGTCCAGACCTATCACTTGCAACCACATCATCTCCCGACGAACGCCATCACCTCTCTGTCCGCTTTCGTCTCTTCGATCGAGGGCTACACCGGACTATGGCCCACGAAGGAGCTGTGGATCCGGTTCTTGACCTCAACGCGTCGTCCCCAACATCCACGTTGAGTCGGAGGACAAGAAGCTCACCAGCCGAGCTGCCTCGATCTCGCCCGGAGATTTTCAATCTTTCCTTTGGGTCACCGGGCTTGACTCGCACAAAGGATGGGCGGACCTTCTTCTACGTCCGGAACGAAGGTACCGAAGGCTTGATCCGGTTGCTGCCCTACGCTCCGGGTCCTCCTGACACGGATTTCTGGGAGGAGGTCGCCAAAAAACCTACAGCTCTGGCCAACCAAGTCCACAAAAGGTTCGCGGAGCTGAAGAAGCTCGGATTGCGCAACGAAGATGCCATGATCACATTCGTGCGCAACCGAATCTCTCCCCTCCAGCGGCGCACTCACAAGTTGTGCCACATGAGCTTCAATGACCCCAACCGAACCTCCTCGTTCGAGTTGAGCAACACGGAGATCTTCCACCGGTCAAGGCTCTTTTCACCACCCATAAGGATTTCTCCGAATGGACGTGGGGAATCGAGCATTACTGCCGTGACATGCTCCCTCCCGTGGTAAGCTTCGCGGGGTAAACTTATTCCGGATCAATTACGTGTCGGTTCTTATCATATTTTTGACTCTGCTCTTTGTGCTTTTTTCTCAGTTGTTTCTCCAGCAAACCCTCGAGGATGGCACGGATCTGACCCTTAAGTGGGCCCCGGACCGAGAAATCCCGGATGAGGAGCCGGACCAGGAGATGTTCCTCCCCACGACCGACGCCACCAAACGACCCAGCGGTAAATTCTCTTCTCTTAGAGATTGGCCCGACGATGAGGATGACTCGGATATCGACATGATTGAACCCGTTGAGGCTGTCCCTCTTTCTTTTGCCTTCCCGGCATCATCTAACCCCGGTGGGCATATCCACGAGGATCCTCCACTTGCCACGGGCGAGCCTGTTCCGGTGGCGTCGAAGAAGAAGCGCAGATCCGCGTCAAGTTCTTCTTCTGAACCTTCTCAGCCTACCAAAAGGCAAAAGAAGGCTGGAGACAAGACTGCCTCCAAACGGGCAGGCAAAGCCCCGGCACGGAGGGCCCGGAAACCTAAGGAGGCCGAGACCTCGGATGCGTAAGTCATTTTCATCAACACACTTCCTCCTGCATCGGGGTAATTTCACTCCTGACATCATTTTCTTTTGCGGGGCTCCTATGGAGGTCCCTCAGAGCGGATCGAGCATCTCTTCTCCCCTTCGGTCCGGTCCTTCCCCTCCTCGTGACAACGAGTCACGCCCGCTGAGCCCTATTCCGGAGGGCTCTGCGGCCGCTCTGGGTTCCGTAGTACCTCCTCTAGAGGAACGCGACCTCGGATCAGCAGGGGTCGGATCGGCCGAGGCAACGGCGCCCGCCACTTCGGCATTGCCGCAACAAGCAACCACCAAGTCTACCGCAACTCCAGCACCAGCAGCAGCTCCAGCACCAGCCACCGAACCAGCGCCTGTCCCGGCTCCGAAGAAACCAACAGCAGCTCCTAGTCATGCTACCAAAGCTCCCGTGCCAAGTTCGTCTGCCTCGTCCGAGTCATCCCAAGCTCGGCGAGGAACCACTCCAGCAGCTTCCAAGGGCAAATCCACTGTGGTCACATCCTCCCAGCAAGCCAAAGGCAAGTCTACCTCCGTCGAGGCCGGGCAGCGAACCTTGTCGTCAATGCTTCCGAAGAAGTCACCAGCAGCGACGGATCCTCCTGCCGAGCCAGCCGATTCGCAGCAGATGGTTCTTCACACCAGCCCAGCTCTTGCCCTGATTGAGAGGAAGGAAGCTCACGCAAAGGGCTTGGTGGCACCCCACATGCCCACTGGCGAACGGTACCCTCCGAGGCTTATCGAGTTCGTCATGAACTGGAATAAGCGAGTTAAATCTAACGACGATCTCCGGAAAAGTTCGGCCCGCTGAATTTTCGCTCGAGATGAATACTTGCCAAGGCCATTAACCTCGCTGGGCGAATGATGGAGGTACGTCGTTTCTTCTTTACATGCTGTAGATAATAACCATTAGTCCCCGAGCCTCCGGCGGAGTAACTTGTTACTCGGCCGGATGCTCATTAGAAGATCAACGTAGCTACATGTAAACTTCAAATATGCACACATTTAGAGCTGGGTTAACTTCCACTTGGCCCAGATCTTGCACACTTCGAATATGCACACACCTAGAGCCAGGTTAAGTTCCGCTTGGCCCGGATCTTGTACACTTCGAATATGCACACACCTAGAGCCGGGTTAAGTTCCGCTTGGCCGGATCTTGCACCTCGAATATGCACACACCTAGAGCCGGGTTAAGTTCCGCTTGGCCCGGATCTTGCACACTTCGAATATGCACACACCTAGAGCCGGGTTAAGTTCCGCTTGGCCCGGATCTTGTACACTTCGAATATGCACACACCTAGAGCCGGGTTAAGTTCCGCTTGGCCCAGATCTTGCACACTTCGAATATACAGACACCTAGAGCCGGGTTAAGTTCCGCTTGGCCCAGATCTTGTACACTTCAAATATGCAACAAACTAATTTTAAACTCCTGTACCTTTGTCAGGTAACTACCAATCGCCGGAGCGCCGAATTTCAGCGCCTGCTTGATACCCACAAGATCTTGCGCGCAAAACATGTTGCACTTGGCGCGGAGCATGAAAAGAGGGGTAATTTCCTCCCTCAACACCTCTCCGTTTCACTTGTTTCCTCTGGACTAACCTCCTCATTTGGTTTTTTGCAGCTGGGGTGGAGGCTGAAAACAAAATTATGCGGAAGAACTTGGAGGAAATCCGAGGTATGTCCACTTTTCGCTCAACCTTGTTGTGTTTTCCATTTCATCTTATCCTTGGCTCGGCAAAAATTCACTCCTCGGCTTTGCCGGGTCAACATACTATTTTAGCATCGCTTGAGGATAGTGTGCCCGTGCCTGATATGATGCTGCATTTTCTCGAACAAGCAGGACAGCATCAAGCCGAGCTGAAGAAGAAGAATGATGAGCTTGCCCTCCTCCGGACCAAGGACGACGAAATAGCCAAACTCAAGGCCGAGATGGAGAAGATGAAGGCCCAACACAAAACCGAGCTCCAAAACGTTCGCCAGAACTTCACCGAAGAACGTGAGCGCTTTACCCTCCAGATCTCCAAGGACCAGGACCTGCTCAAGGAATCCGAGGTCCAGCTTGGGTCAGCGCTCGCTGAGCTTGAACAACTTCGCCAGAGACACGACAGTTGTATCAAGGAGTTGACCCGGATCCATCGCCATATCTCACGTAAGTTTCTTCCCCTTGTCCGACATAGTTTTCCGGGTTAGCTCATATGCCTTTGCTTCAGCATCTTCCCTTTCCTTATTTTCAGATCACTTTTCGGAGGGTACTCCCATCGCCAGTGCTGCCATTGCCAAATTCCGCCGAGAGAGGGGTACTCCCGTCGCTCCTAATGGTGAGAGCGTCCCCTTAGACATGGAGGACCTGTTGGTCAGCGTGTCAGCTCGGGTGGAAACCATCAAGAACTATGGGAAAGATCTCCTCGATGTTGCGGTCCGGATCTACAACACTTTACGTGCCAGCGAGGCGCTCGAAAGGATCACACTCCTTGCTGAGAAGCTATTGGAAATCGAGACACAGCTTGATCTCTGGAGAGAATCCGCCAGGCGTGCCGCAGCAGATACCCTCCTCCATCATATCCTTACATGGTACGAGAAGATCGACCTGAGCCTCCTCACACGCCGGCGCACCGGATCCAAATGGACCGATGATCCGGAGTGGGTAGCTCGGCGCCAGGCTTGCGCCTATAGCCTTGTCGAATATTCTCCCATCCATGACTGGGTTGAGGGGCCGAGCTTTCTGGAATCCGGCGAGGAGGAGAAGATGGAGAACGTGGAGGATGGGTCGGGCGAGGATGGAGAAGATGCTGCTTCAGATATTGAAGAGGTTTGCCACTGCTGCCACCGGGTTTGCCAAGCTATCCATAGCTTCCCTCAGCACGTTCTCAGGCCTCTCTAATGGAGGACCCCTAGCTTTCCTCGGCGCCTTAGGTGTTACCTCTGGGTCTGGCACTGGATCCCTGCTTGCGCCCGCACCTGGAGCAGTCATCATCACCTCTGCATGGTCCGGGGAGCGAGCGATACGCGCCCCGCGAGCCACAGTGAGGGGTGGTTCTCCTGCATCGACGATGCGACACGGATGAACGCAAGACACATCCACAACAACGTAGACCTTGTGCGCACCGAGCTTGACAAAGATGCCGTTGCGCGGAAGGGGGCGCGTGCCGAAGCAGCCAGCGTTGTCGCTGACGTAGTCCAGCGCTCCAAAGCGCTGAACGAGCCCGGAGACGATGCGTTCGCCGGTGCCGATGAGGTTTCCTGTCCGGATCTTCACCCCTGCTAGCGCCGCTAGCCCAGTGGCGCCAACTGTCGTGGTGGTGTCACGGCAGATGCCATGGATAGGCTAAAGGTGGGGACTAATATGCGCTAGGGGAATCCAGGGAGGGATAGTAGAGTGATTCTCTACACAGAAACTTTGTATTGATGTTCTATCTCCAAGATTACAAGTGCTCCTTGAGATGTATTGACAAGAGGAGGAAGAAGAAACTCTCTTACTCTTGCCTACTAACTAGCCCAAGAACCCTAGATCCACTAGTGCTCAACCAACTCGAATTCTGCCAACCCTGTATCCCAGAAAAACCCAACCACTCTACCAGAACCCTAACCCCCCCTTATATAGTGGTGGTTCGGTCCTGGCCTAGGGCATACGTGGAGGCATATTCCTAAGAATATGCCCCCTCCCAAAGTAGTAACCCGATAGGGGTGCTTTTCCCCCGCGTCACACTTGCTTTAGCGACGTAGCCTCTGCGGCGCCCGCGTCAGCCGACGTGAGCATCGTCACCCTTGTCGGCCATGATCCGGTGGTCCTGCCCTTGCTTTATTCGCTCATCCAGTACGCACTGAACCTTCTTTTTTGACCAGAGAGATTCCTTTCTTCTCCTAGAAGCCAAGCGAGGATCTAGATCACAGTAGATCCGGCCACACCTGTTCCTGCATATAAGTTAGACAAGCATTTCCGACTTACTCCTTAAGTCGGACGAGACAACGTTAGGCGTCCCACCTGACCCGGGTTACTCCGTGATCTGGCCTGCCTTGAGGTTACTCGGCCAGCATCCGCTTTGACCTTGCCGACCCTCGGCTAACTCGGCCCTTATACCCCGGAGTGACCCTACCCGGGGTATCCCCCCAACAGCGCATCTAGACCCAATATTGTGTTGAGTGTATGTGTGTGTGCAAGGTATCAAGCAGATCCTAAAGAAAGCCACTTAGTGGCGGTCAAGGGAATCTTCCGATATTTGGTTCATTCACCTAATTTTGGTCTATGGTATCCCAAGGGCTCCAATTTCTCTCTATGTGGCTATACTGATTCAGATTGGGCTGGTGATAAGGATGATAGGAAATCAACTTTTGGAGCTTGCCAATTCTTGGGAAGATCCTTGGTTTGTTGGTCTTCTAAAAAGCAGAATTGTATATCTCTCTCCACCGCCAGGCTGAATATGTGGCTGTTGCTAGTGCATGTACTCAATTATTATGGATGAGGCAAACTCTAAAGGAATACGGTGTCAATTGTGACAAAGTGCCTCTTTTGTGTGATAATGAAAGTGCAATCAAAATTGCGTACAATCCGGTGCAGCACACGAGAGCGAAGCATATTGAGATTCAGAATCATTTCATTTGGGACCATGTTGCTCGAGGTGATATTGACCTATCTTTTGTGAGCACGAAGAATCAACTTGCTAATATTTTCACGAAGCCACTTGATGAAGCAAGGTTTTGTTACTTGAGGAATGAGCTAAATATCGTTGATTCAAGGAGCTTGTCTTGAATACCCATGCACTCACTCTTATATCTCCTCCGTATTTGGTCTAGGTGTGGGCATGGATATAGGGGGAGTGTGGTCCTAATTAATTGGGCTAACCCTCCCATCATAATGCCGAACGCAAGTAAAATCATTCCTCTTAATATCATTTTGTGACATGCGAGCTTTTTGATGAGTATTGGTCATGAACCCAAGATATATCTTCGTGGTGTCATACCATGCACTCCAACAAGGTGGCCTCGGCCACCACCCTCTTCCGTGAGAAGAGTTGGTTCTATGTGGATCTTTTTGGTTGTTATTGCTCATCTCTTGTTCTTATGAAAATCACACTCAATTTTGGCTTTTAGTTGATTTGAATCTTGCAATCTTGAGTGTGTAGTACCATCTCAGGTTGGTTGTCTAATCCCAAGCCTCTCTCTATCCCTAAGCCATCTCTTCTAGCACACAAGTCCATTGTTCATCTTGTGGGGGTTTTGTTTGGGGACGCGCAGGCATGAACCTGTGTATAACAGTAATTCAAAATTCAGGCCAGATAATCCGGCCCAAGTGGTTGCCGGATAATCCTGCCCTGGCGGATTTAGTCTATTAAGGGTTGGACGTTAGGGGGAAGGGCTCACACAGAGCAGTTCTTCTCTCTCGACCCCTCTCCATCTCCCCAGCCGCCGTCCTCTGCCCTCACCCTCCCCGGAGCCCTTCGTCCACCGGATTCTCGGGCCTCCCCCGGATCTTCTTCCCCATGCCTCTAGGTACCTTCTCCTCCGCGTTCTTCCTTCAGTGAGTGAAAGTAACTCCCTCTCTCCCATATTTTGTGTTGATGTGATACTTGTTGGTGGAATGTGGTCTAGGAGTTTCCTTGAGGTTGCTTTTTTGTGTAGAAATCGTAGTCTAGCAATTCCTATGCCCGATCTATGTCGTTGCACTTAATCTTGCAGGATCTGAAAAAATTTGCCAGGGCCAAATTATCTGCCCCTGGCCAGGCCGGATAATCCGGCCTGACAGACTCACCTCTGCTTCAGTTTTCTGTAGAGTGTTACACGATGTATGTGTGGGTTGTGGATTATGTGTCTACTATTTCTACTTTCTCTTTGGGACTTGTGTGTGTGCTTATCCCCATGCTATCCATCTTATTTGTTTCACAGGTGGTTCCAGTGCTCCCAAAACCTACAAGCATCGTCCCCGTCTACTTCCGGGACAACGGTGAGGGTGGTCTCGTGGACGAGGTTGAACTGAGGAGAAGGAACAAAGAGGCTAACCGCATGGCTGAGCAGGCAAAGAGGGACAAGAGTATGAAGGGTGTGTCTAAGAAAAAGGGAAAGGCGCCAAAGATCAACTATAAGAAAATGGATATTCTCACCTACTCCTCCATTCGCCATCGTGATCTGTTTGCGAACTCTGAGCAAGATACTGAGCTTGGTGACTCCCGCTTTTGGTGTGCTGACCAAAAGTCTATTTATGAAGATGTCTATGCTTTGATGAAGATTCGCCCTATGCATCCTATGATCATTGCTGAGGCTATGGAGAAGCCTCAACTTGCTGATGCCATGGAGGTGACTGAGCGGATGGGGCTGCACCATCTTATGGCCCTTCAGTGTTCCTATGACTCCGAGGTGGTGAAGCAATTCTTCTCCACTTTGTTCATTTGTGGCGATGAGTACCGAACCATGAAGTGGATGACTCATGACATGCCAATGCAAACTGATTTTTGGACTTTTGATGAGTTACTTGGATATCCTTTCCGCAACAGGGACCGTGCTAGTGGCTATTGCATCATGACTCAACTCAAGCCAAACAAAGTTGTTGTTATCTCTCCTTGCACGGTTGACAATGGTATTGTGGGCTCTTTTGCTGGTCTCTCCCCTCTTTTTGCTAACTTCATGGGCATCTTCCGTGACTATATCCACCAAGTGGAGGGAACAATGACAGTATTCGTGGTCACTTGGTTCAGTTGCTGGCATTTTCTCATGAGGTGGCCTCCTGTGAATATGATTATGTTGATTACAAGCTGGATATGATAGACTTCATCTATCATGAGTTGACTGATGCAATGTTCAATAGGCTCTCCATCCCGTATGCGCCTTACATTATGATGTTGATCAAGCACTTGCTACCCAATGGAGAGTTCAACATTGATTCTGTGCATAAGGCCAAGAAGATCTACAATAAGGCGAGGAAGATCTCTCATCCATCTTCTGCTTTTGAGGGCTTTATGAGGGATGATCGTGCCAGTGCTCGTAGGCCCCCAGTGCCTCCTATTGCTCGTGAGGTGAAGCAGCTGAACTGGTTCTAGCGGAACATTCTATGCATGGGGGTGGACACTCGCAAAGGGCAATATGCAGCGTATAAGCAGCGCCACGAGATGGCCCATACTCAGCAGCTCATTCTCCACCACATGTCCAGGGCTTCCGGTGCTCCTCCTGCTCCTACCGCTCCCACACCATATGCCTAGTGGAACTCTTCGTATGGCCTCAACTATGGAGATCTTGAGCGTCACTTGTTTCCTACCATAGCCACTTCTGATGAGGAAGGAGAAGACACCGAGGAGTTTGATGATGGAGACGAGGACGAGGAGGACAATGAGGACTCTGAGTGATCTTCTAGGGCGCTAGCATCGCTCTTCTCTCTTTTTGGCGTTTCGATGCCAAAGGGGGAGAAGTAGTTCTATTAGGTCTTCGTGGATTTTCATGGGTCGGGCACAAGAATTTGCACTTTATTGTTTCGGTCTCTATCTCGCTTGTGCCCATTTAGCGTTGAACTTATTTGTGATTTGCTTTGTATGAGACGATGTTTATGTGTGGCTCTGGAATTATCTCATGGATTATTCTCTCATGACTATGGATCTATCGTATTGGCTATATTGGTTATCTATCTCTCGTGGAAAGCGTTCATAATGGTTATCACATTGGTTATTCATATACTATATTGAGGACGCCTCTCTCACGGTGGTATGATATCCTTTTAAGCTAGTCCAGCATTTATGTGTTGTTTTTGTTCCAATGAAATAGACTTGTGCCTACTTGTGTGCATTTGTATTCAAATGCAAATTTTTATTATGCACACATTGAGGGGGAATCTTTTTCATTCGTTAAATGATGTTGTTATTAGAGCTATCTTGCAAATCCTAGTATTGTCATCTAACACCAAAAGGGGGGAGATTGAAAGAACATTTCATGATCTCTTGTGTTTTGTGTGTTAGATAACAATACCGTGGAGTTTCTCATGTGCGCTAAGTGTTGTAGGTAAGAAAACATGTTGTTGGGGGGGCGTATTATCCGCCCCCTTCAAGGGCCGGATAATCTGGCCTGACCCTCTTAGCCAGAGTTGGTCGCGTGTGAGCTTCTGTCTAGGGGTGGATTTTCCCCGGACAATCCGAGGCTGGGGCGGATTTTCCCCCTAGTCGGATAATCCGGCCTTCTCTTGGGCCAGATAATCCGGGCCCCAGGAGAAGTGGCCAAGGGAAGATCAGCGCGACCTTCTATCTGGGGGCGGATTTCCCCTGTACAATCCGATGCTAGGGCGGATTTTTCCGCCAATCCGGCCTTTCTCTTGGGCCGGATAATCTGGCCCCCAGGAGAAGACGCCAAGGGTGGCTCGGCGCGAGCTTCTGTTTAGGGGCAGATTTTCCCTCGGATAATCCGAGTCTGGGGCAGAGTTTTCCCCTGGCCGAATAATCTGGCTCTCACTAAGGCCGGATAATCTGGCCCGGAATATTACAACAGCTCAGTTTGGACAGGGGGTATAAAAGCCCCAATCACCCCTCCTGTCAGATCTCTTGATTCATTCGAAAAAGCTCTAGCCTGTTGCAAAATCTCTCATTCAAGATCTCCCACTTCAACCACCCGAAGGCTTCGATCTTTGGGGGAATTGAAGGAGGAGACTTCATTCATCGTCATCACGAATCAAGCGCTTCAACTCCTCTCCATTCACTTGGAGAATTCCTGATCTAGTATTCTTGTTAATATCTAGATTTTGTTTTTCGATATTGATAACAATTGTTCTTGTGGCAACTTGTTGTCATTATGGGAGCCTCCAATTCGGTTGTGGAGTTGTGCCTGATGTCTATGCACTTCTAATCTTGTAGACAGTTATTGGGCCTCCAAGTGCAGAGGTTTGTAGAAGAGCAGCAAGTTTTCCCTTAAGTGGATTACCCAAGGTTTATCGAACTCAGGGAGGAATTGGTTAAAGGTATCCCTCTCAAGCAACCCTGTAATCAAGATACAAGAAGTCTCTTGTGTCCCCAACACACCCAATACACTTGTCAGGTGTATAGGTGCACTAGTTCGGCGAAGAGATAGTGAAATACAAGTGGTATGGATAATTATAAGTGGTAATGGTGCCAGAAATAGCTTTGATGGCGTGTGGTTGACGTGGGAAGAGACTAAAGGCAATCTGAAATAAAGATAGAAGCAAGCAAACATGTAACAGATCTAATTGCAAACGGTGTTTCAATGCTTAGAAACAAGGCCTAGGGATCATACTTTTACTAGTGAACACTCTCATATAAATATCTTCTCTTTATGATACTACTCTTAACTACTCTTCGGTTGGACACTCTAATCCATGGTAGGGCTATAACAGCACACCTCAAAGTAAGCCTTTCCCATCTAAATAACCCCACACTGTCACCTTGAGCTCTAGATGGTTCCAACAAACACCACAATTTCATAGAAACATCTAACTCCAAATATAACTCATAACAAGTATTTGTAATCTCTAGCCTAAGTGCCACCATGGTGTGCACGCTGTCACTTTCACACACATGGGGAGAGCAGAGATCTATTAAAGCACTTGAGTAGCAAGGCAGATCTACTTGATTACAAAGCTCATGATCACAATATGATCATGCATAGAGGGAGAGATGAACACATAGCTACCGGTAGAACCCTTAGCCTAGAGAAAGAACTACTCACTCATCATCATGGGAATCAGCAACAACGATGGAGATGGTGGTGGAGATCGATGGAGATGGCTCCGAGGGCACTTCCCGTCCAGTGGGGTGCCGAACAGACTTTCCCTGAATCTCCCCTTCGGTGGCGGCGGCGCTTTGGAACTTTTCATGGCTGGAGGCTGGTTGATTTAGGGTTTTTGCATTGGGAGGCATCTTATAGGCGAAGAGGCAAGGTCGGTGGGCGGCCAGGGAGCCCACACCATGCCCTGGCGTGGCCTAGGGTTGCCCGCGCCAAGGGGGTTTAGCCACCCTGTGGCCCCTCTCCGTCTCGTCTTCTGGCTCCGTGAGTCTTCCGGTAAAATATCGACTTTGGCTTTTGTCCGGTCCAATTCCGAGAATATTCATTTTCTGACTTTTCTAGAACCAAAAACAGAAGAAAACAGTCAACTGGCACTCTGGCATCTTGTTAATAGGTTATTCCAAAAAAGTGTATAGAAATACTCCAAAGTGTGGACAAAACATAAGAAAGTAGATATAAAACAAGCATGGAACATCAAAAATTATAGATACATTTGCAACGTATCAACATCCCCAAGCTTAACTCCTGCTCGTCCTCGAGTAGGTAAGTGATAAAAAGAAAGAATAATTTTTGAGGTGACATGCACCATCATAAACTTGATCAAAGTATTTGTAAAACATTGATAGATGGGATCATAGTACTTCAACATAGCATGAAAGATAAAGTTCTAACAATAAGACATAGCAACTATGTTGTAACATGAAAGGATACAAACAAAAGATTCATGAATAACAATGCTTTGCAAGACGTTTGTTTGTTTCACATAAAGAAAACATAGCATAGTGGCATTCAGCTTGTCCCTCATAGAGTAGCAAACATAAATGCATAGGACACCTTCAAAGTTCATAATAGTGACTAGATACAAGTAGTTTAAGAACAAGCAATATCAAGTTATGCATCAATCAACAAGTCTTGGGACAGTGCACATAGAACTAAGAATGGCCACTATGCTCTCAAAGTAGGTTCATAAAGGTAGAAGGTGGAGACTCAACATAAAAGTAAAAGAAAGGCCTTCATAGAAGGAAGTAGGGATTCAAGTTTCATAAAGAGCTTCCAAAAATCATGGTACTTGTTAGCTTTCAGGTCTCATTGCCCCTATCATAAGCATCTTTAGGTGATTATGGTTAAAGTGACACAACTAAGAGGATATGCTTGACAAGTTATAAGCTGAAATCTCATGCCCCATACCGACGAAGACCGAACCTCATGCTACTCAACTTTAGTCACAAGTAAGCTCTTGTCATTATAAGTACATATGTATCATAAAGAAGCGCCAACGGGTACCCCTTGCTCATGATACAGGAGCTATCCCATAATCAAAATGACAAGGCAAGTAGACAATGAGCATCTCAGCAATCTTTTTATTTGCTATTTGCATAGGTTTTTATTGAGGATGCTTCATACAGTGCTCATTATGGTTATGCTGAAAGTTTCCACCATGATTAGGCATGGCTTAGGCTAGCGGCCCAGGCGTTTCTCTAACACAAATACAAACTCCATGATCTTACAAGTTCCCCTTTTATTTCACACCGCCGGGATCCATAAGCAAAAGAACATGATATCAACGGGGTACAAAGTACAAGTGCAATGTTGAAAGCGTTCCCCATGATACATGGTTCTGCTAACTCCAACTTATAAAGCGCAAGCATATACGCAACAAAGATGGACGCAATGGTTCAAGTTTATTAAATGCAAGAAAGTAAAGTGTGCCATCAAGTTCGTGAGAGCTTTAATTACTAGTTTTCTCATAACAAGTTTAATTCGGAAGGTAGACAAAAACATGAATATACTTGAAATAGCATATGCTAATAGGTAGGTATGGTGGACTCTTTGGAATAACTTGGTTTTAGGAGTTGGATGCATGAGTGGAACTCATACTTGGTTATCGAGGCTAGCAAAAGACTGGGAGCGACCAACTAAGACAGCAATAATGGCCACAATCATGCAGAGCGACAAAACATCATTAATCAAAGCATAAAGTGATACTACAAGTTGAAAATTAAAGGATCATAAAGGCTTATGGTGACTTAGGATAGTCATAACATGGTGTGAGCATGTGCCAAGTTAACCCAAACAAAGCATCAAAGGAGAATACCACAATACTATGCTTTAATATGCTAAAACAACGCATGATTCTTTCAAGGAACATTAAGCAATCTCAATTGTTTATAACATGTCACGCTACAGAAAAGAATACTAAGCATAAAGCCAAATCAATATCAAGCATGGCATGATAAAGTCTAAGTCACAGTCAAAAACAAACTCCTTTTATACCACTTAAGCATGAACTTTCCTACTCTTTTCCAATCCAAACCAAACTATTTGAAAACCAATGCATGAAAGAGGGGCTCCAACCAATTTATTTAGAAAACTAAGAAAACCAAGCAAACGAACACCAAAAAAAAGACGCTCCAAGAACAACACAACTGTGCATGAAACAATAAAAATGAAGTGTTTGGAAGAAACCTGAGATTTTTATTGATGAAGAAGGGGATGCCTTGGGCATCCCCAAGCTTTGATGCTTGTACTTATTGGATATTTCTTAGGGTGACACACGTGGCATCCCCAAGCTTGAGCTTTAGTCCATTCTCCATCTCATTACTCATTCCTTCCATACACCTGAAATTTTTTCTTCATACAAAACATCACACAATCTTTATTAGCAACATTAGTGCACTCAAGATAATAAGTCTTTGGGTTCAGTTTAAACACTAATAAAACTTCCATTAAAACACAATCTACTGTAGAACTTCCCTCAAAAAGTTCAATTCCCCAAAAGAACTCAAAAAAGAACCAACAAGAAGCAAATGCAAATAATGGCAGAAATCTGTCAAAACAGACCAGCAGGTAAAGACGAATTTTTTCGAAGACCTTCTGTTACTCAAATCAAAAAGTGTTGAACTAACGAAAGTTAGATAACAACCTGGGGCAGAAACACAAAAATGCACGCCTCAAAAGGACGTACAGATATTTTACAGGAATTTTTACGGTGAAGAATAGAAATCTGTTTCGGGACAACAACTTTCCCAAGCATTATTTCTCTCTCATTAGAGGTTACTCTTGGCACAAAAATCAAATAAAAAGGATAAGGAGCGGTTATTATAGAGGTAATAACTTCCAAGATTCATCTAAAACTTTTGGATTATCTCCCAATAAGTACTTTTCTTTAACGCCATTAAGTTAGGCTTGATAGTTTGAGAAGATGCTCACATAAGAAATATGAATTGAAGTAAAAGAGAGCATCAAGAAGCAAATTCAAAACACATTTAAGTCTAACCCACTTCCTATGCATAGTAATCTTGTAAAGAAACAAGTCATGAAAGCATAAAGCAACAAGCATAGTAAAGCAAAACAAGTGCAACTTCAAGACTTTCAACATAAAGAGGGGAAACTTAATATTATTGAGATGCATAAAACCATGTTTCCCTCTCTCATAATAACTTTAAGTAGCATCATGAATAAAATTAACAATATAACTATCGCATAAAACATTCTTATCATGAGCCACATGCATAAAAGAATTAATACTCTCCACATAAACATAGTCATTCTTATTAATTGTAGTGGGAGTAAATTCAACAAAATAGCTATCATTATTATTCTCATCACCATAATCATCAAATATAGGAGGCATATTGTAATCATAATTAATTTTCTCCTCAATAGTAGGTGGACTGAAAATATCATATTCATCATTGTAATCATCATATATTAGAGGTTTGGTATCATCATAAGCAATAGAATAGCCATCTTCCAAAGCTGGGGAACTAAAAAGATCATTTTCATAAAAAACTAGCTTTCCCAAGCTTAGACTTTTCCATAGCATTAGCAATAATGGGCGCTAGAAAATAGCTTGATGTCTACGCACTTCTAATCTTGTAGACAGTTGTTGGGCCTCCAAGTGCAGAGGTTTGTAGAATAGCAGCAAGTTTTTCCTTAAGTGGATTACCCAAGGTTTATCGAACTCAGGGAGGAAGTGGTCAAAGGTATCCCTCTCAAGCAACCCTGTAATCAAGATACAAGAATTCTCTTGCGTCCCCAACACACCCAATATACTTGTCAGGTGTATAGGTGCACTAGTTCAGTGAAGAGATAGTGAAATACAAGTGGTATGGATAATTATAAGTGGTAACGGTGCCAGAAAATAGCTTTGATGGCGTGTGGTTGACGTGGGAAGAGACTAAAGGCAATCTGAAATAATGATGGAAGCAAGCAAACATGTAACAGATCTAATTGCAAACAGTGTTTCAATGCTTAGAAACAAGGCCTAGGGATCATACTTTTACTAGTGAACACTCTCATATAAATATCTTCTCTTTATGATACTACTCTTAACTACTCTCCGGTTGGACATCTAATCCATGGTAGGGCTATAACAGCACACCTCAAAGTAAGCCTTTCCCATCTAGATAACCCCACACTGTCACCTTGATCTCTAGATGGTTCTAACAAACACCACAATTTCATAGAAACATCAAACTCCAAATATAACTCATAACAAGTATTTGTAATCTCTAGCCTAAGTGCCACCATGGTGTGCACGCTGTCACTGTCACACACATGGGGAGAGCAGAGATCTATCAAAGCACTTGAGTAGCAAGGTATATCTACTTTATTACAAAGCTCATGATCACAATATGATCATGCATAGAGCGAGAGATGAACACATAGCTACCGGTAGAACCCTTAGCCTCGAGAAAGAACTACTCCCTCATCATCATGGGAATCAGCAATCGTGATGGAGATGGTGGTGGAGATCGATGGAGATGGCTCCGGGGGCACTTCCCCGTCCCGGCGGGGTGCTGGAACAGAGACTTCATGTCCCCTGAATCTCCCCTTCGGTGGCGGCGGCGCTGCGGAACTTTTCATGGCTGGAGGCTGGTTGATTTAGGGGTTTTGCATCGGGAGGCATCTTATAGGCGAAGAGGCATGGTCGGTGGGCGGCCAGGGGGCTCACACCATGCCCTGGCGCGGCCTAGGGTTGCCCACACCAAGGGGGGTGTGTACACCCTGTGACCCCTCTCCGTCTCGTCTTCTGGATCTATGAGTCTTTCGGTAAAATATCGACTTTGGCTTTTGTCCGGTCCAATTCCAAAAATATTCATTTTCTGACTTTTCTAGAACCAAAAACAGAAGAAAACAGGCAACTGGCATTATGACATCTTGTTAATAGGTTAGTCCAAGAAAGTGTATAGAAATACTCCAAAGTGTGGACAAAACATAAGAAAGTAGATATAAAGCAAGCATGGAACATCAAAAATTATAGATATGTTTGCAACGTATCAGTTGCCCGCTAGTTGTGTAAAGGCATCAGTTCCTGCCTCGAAGGGTTCCACTAGTGGAAAGGTGGATCAGGCCTTTGGGGGCGAGATCCATCGGAGAACAGGGTGAGGCCTATTGTGGCGTGGTGGTCTTAGTACCGCCCACCCCTCCAACACATATGTACTTCCCTTAACAAGGAAGGAACTACGGTAAAACAAATCATGTGTCTCCGCGTGCTCCACTACGGTTTCCTCGTTCCTCACTCTTACCCGCCTTTACTCGCTAGTAGTTAGGTTTGCATATAGGGAAATTCTACGTAGTTGCATATCTAGAGAATTTACCTTTTGTGTAAAGCCTAAAATTGAAAAAGTATTAAAATTTGAAGTAGCACCTATTCACCCCCCCCCCTCTAGGTGCCCATACGATCCATTTCAACTTGTTGTGTTGATCATCTGCACGTCCTTGAGGACGGTCGTGTACACTCTACTATAACCACGTTTGTTTGCGGGAATGTTATCCCTCTTACGGTCTTCAAGGGTGAGTCCTTATGAAACCGTTACAAAGTATCGCCTAGATTTGATCTTGGCAGTTGCAACCGTAGGGATTTTTTTGTTTTCTATGCAACGAACCCATCAATGGTATCAGAGCTATGTCTATGTGTAGATGCTTTGTACAGTTAGAACAAATGGAGATGTGGGTGTTGATGATCATGTTATTACAAACTTTTGTGTACTTTGGATATTAGCGGCATAGTGGGATGAAGCGGCCCGGACAAACTTTACATGTCCTCGCACATGAGACCAGTTCCACGCTTGACATGCAACTCGTTTTGCATAAGTGGCTAGTCGGTGTCTATCTCTCCCACTATAGTTAATATCTAATTTACAACGGTTTGCTAATAATTTGATTATCTCAGTTGTGGTTGAAGTTCGCAGGTAGAACAATTCTTTCCTAGAAAGCCTACAACCACGTAAAACTTGCAAAAGATAAATTAGAAGTGTCTAGATTTATTTTTGTTGGGCATGTGACATGGGTATGATTAATGGGATGCTCATTATTCGCTACCCTACATTGGGTAAAAGGCCTGCGGCCCATAAAGATTCCAGATAACAGCCTAAGGAATCAACCGACAAAGACTTTTACTGTATTAGGAAAGAAACCACGAACCGACATTATGTTGGTATTGTAATCACGCGTGTATGAAACTTGTCCGCATACAGCTTTGAGACCCAGCCTATTATATATAGGACGGGAGAAGCCCAAGCGAGGGGTACCCGGAAATCTAGAGGACAACTTGTAATAGAGTGTTTTTTCCAATATTCAGGCGACTTTGATTCCATTGTTTTCCCTGACATCCGACGAAATCCCCAGTGTTCTCTTTTCCGCGAAACCCCAAGTCCATCACTTTGGGCATTGCCGAGGTTACCCCTCATCAATTGGCACCGTATGTGGGAAATATGAACATTGGAAGCACGGATTCGGCGGAACGCTCTCCACCAAGCATCAACTCAACGAAAGAAAATCCACGCCCACTCACCCGAACAGCTACGCCAACAGAAGTTTAGGAAACTTCCATCGGATCCTCAATGGAAGACGAAGAACAGATCGAAGAAGGCAACGAAAGCAGGCAAATCGACACGAACCTGGGGGATCTTGATGGTCTTTATGACAATCTCTCCTTTGGGTCGGTCCCGCCATTTACACCACCATGTGAAGTATCTCTAGCCAATTCGGAATCGGAAGAAAATAGTGAAAGCATCGACTTTGGAATTCGGATGGCGAAAATCTATCCATAGCAAAAACTAATGGACTTCACTAGCTCATCCGATAGTGTCTCCATTGACGAAAACGACAACATTACCAGCCCATACGCCACTCAGCACCAAGTGTGTGTGATCATCAGAGACGCCACGACCAAGCAAGACTCCAACGGTAACCCAATTCTTAACCCCGATGATATTCTTTCAAGCCATAGTGCAGGAAGTAATGACAATGAAGGAAGTCAAGGAAACGGGGCAGACCCAACAATCGACCAGGAAAATCGGGTAGAAGAGCAACCATGTGAAGATGAGAGGCGAAGCCTTAGCCTACCAGCCAGTGCATGGGAAAAAGCGAAAGCAGCAATCTCGGGTGCGGTCCCAATGACAACAGATGCCATCCACAAAGATCTATTGGCATACCAGTATCTGCTGCACTGCAAAAAGAGAGAAATCCTCAGGATGCAAAGGCAGCTCGACGAAAGGAAAAGGGTAGCCAGTGAATCTAGCTTACGATGGGCACAGCTAAGTCCCACCCGAGGATCAAGAAGCATCACACGAGGAGCATCGCCAAGAAGAGGAACATCTAGATTACGAGGTATACCCGAAGAAGAGAGAAGCGGATTAATTCGAGACCTTGATCTCTCGCTTATGTCGATAGATCAAGATGGAAATATCAAAGCAAAGACAGCCCATGCAACTATTGTGGCTGCACAAACATACCTAATCACAACACAACCTGCACCCGACGATCCTCGTGTAGCCCTCCATCGATCTGCCTTGATAAACCTCGGCTTGGTGGGAGAAACTCTCGTGCAAGCACATAAAGAAACCACGAGGCAACATGACCGGTCCCCACACCGTCACAACAGCCCTCGGCAAGGAGGTCACACCCGACGATCGTGGTCGCCACATCGGGTCCACTTTTCCAAACAAGAGTCGTGCAACAACGCAAGAAACGACATCACCCAGTGAAGTATTGATCGATCACGAGAAGAGCGCAGCACCCGAGGGTACCGTGACGGTGAAAGTGAGGACAAACAAGAATTATGCGGAGCCAGCTGCTTTACTCGATGGGTTCGCAAAACTCCGGTGCCGAAAGATTTTAAGCTACCCCAAGATCGACAAAAATACGATGGCCTCCAAGAACCCGAAGCTTGGCTGACAGATTATCTGCCGACTGTCAGATTACAAGGCGGATCCAAAGCCACGACAATGCAAAGCCTACAGCTCCACCTAACCGGTGCAGCACGCTCCTAGCTGAAGCAACTACCAGAAGATTCCATCAGCAGTTGGAACGATCTTGAAGACAAAATCATCAGAAACTTTCAATCTACATACAAGCGACCCGCATCTTTAGAGCAATTGCATGCCTGCAAGCAAAATCCAGGAGAATCGATACGAGCCTTCATCCAACAATGGAACATTGCCAAAAAATCAGCTGAAGCAATATCCGACGAAAGAGCAATCGACGCCTTCAATGATGGTCTCTGTCGATAGGAGTTCATTGAAGAACTAGGACGAACAAAGCCAACGACAATTTCACAGCTGATGGAAATAGCCAATCATTGGGCCGACAGAGAGGATGCAGTACACAACAAAAGGGCTCGTTCACCCGACGACAGGGACTGGCGTAACAACGAACGGAGACGATGAACCAGTGATGGATACCATACACCCAGTTACGTCGCAGTGGACTTTTCTGGAACGGACAACCGATGAAGTGATGACTACAATAGCGGATATCATGGTAGTAGGAACAACATCGGTGAAAGTCAGCTATGGCAACGATACCAGCCGACGAACCGAGACCCACCAATGTCAGCAGGAAAAATGTTGGAAGGACCCTACAATATGCATTACTACGTTGAATCAACCAGGAAAAGGCGATCAAATCAGCTCCTAAAATACTGCCGGACATTCCTAAGGATGCAAGAACTATGCAATGGAAAGGCAGCCGAAGCGACAAACAGAAACTACGCCCCTACACCTGGCACCTTGGCCATTGGCGCTCCACCTCCACCACGAGGGCCTCCACCAGCGGGATAGCCACAAAATACAACATACCAAGACAACGAATATCCCAGGTCAAAAGGAGCGATGGCAATGATCCAGAAGGGTCCACCCTCTAATAAAACACATAAATTGATCACCAGGCAAGTAAATTTGGCGGTAACAAAGCCACCTCCTACACCAGAGTATCTCCATTGGTCAGAACAAGAAATTACTTTCAGTAGAGCTGATCATCCATTACGGGTCCCTCAGCCAGGCCAGTCAGCGCTAATAGTAGAAGCGCAAATTGGTGGGTTCGACATGAGCAAGGTTTTCTTGGATGCAGGAAGCAGCATCAACCTGATTTATGCCAAAACTCTGCGGGCCATGAACTGGTCCATAACGAACCTAACACCAACCGACACAACCTTCCACGGGATAGTTCTTAGAAAAGCCGAAATCCCATTGGTCAAAGTTCACCTCTACGTAGTTTGCGGATCAAAAAGTAACTTCAAACGAGAAAAGCTAGAATTCGAAGTTATGGACTGGCCATCTCAATACCACGCGATCCTGGGATGACCAGCTTTCGCCAGGTTCATGGTAGTAACTCACTACGCATACCAAATGCTGAAAATGCCAGCTTCAACGGGTCATCATACAAAGGAAGCTTCAATTGCACATAGCCACGATCAATATCGAAATGCCAGCCCCCAACGGGGTCATCACAGTTAAAGGAAGCTTCAGCCGCGCAGACAGCTACGATCGATAATTCAACAAAATCTCAGAGTCTTTCGGGATGGAGGCAAAGCTTGGGCAGCTAAAATTGGCGGATGAAGATTCGACACACGAAGGGCACACCCGCAAGAAGAAAATATCGGAAGAACAAGCACGCAACAACCTCGCAAAAAGCAACGTATGCAGCCTCCAATAACAGTCCCGCATAAGAAGACCCACTGATTGCAGCCAAAGTCCCTTCAGAAAATTTCTATTTAGATACACCTTACTTTAAATAAAGGACAACGGCCAGGCAATCGCGCCACCACAATGTACTTTCACCCATTGTTATGAATAACTAAAGAAAGTATTCCGTGACTTCTATGGCACATCAGTTCGCCAGATTCCCCCGTAAGAGAATACAACATACAATCAAAATCTCATATAAAACATACGACCTTTTTGACAAGTATAAAGTGGTTCTATACAAAGTACAAAGGCGAAGCAAGTAAATAATCAGATAGGGAAATTTACAAAAAATTCTTCATCTGCCTCCAAACATTTTCGGACAATTCTAACGGCAGGTCTACGAGCAGCGACGTAATGAGGCACCATATCAATAAGAACACCATCGGAAGGAGAAGGTAGCCACAAAGATACATCGTCCAAGTCTAGCGTCGGATGATGCACATGCACCGAGGAAAGCGTGAGCTTAGCACCCGCCACAAGTTGAAGCTTCACAAAATGATGGATCTTCTCACCCTGTTGGAACTTCGCAATCAAGTTCGCCAAGGTTTGAGGCTAAGGATCCCGAGGAAACATGGCATTATAAGTAACGGCCAGAGATCTGCGGCATCACTCGACGAATTGCTCCAACTCCGACAGGCGATCCTGAAGCAAGGATACAATGTAAGAGCGGCGATGATCAGTCCAAAAGTCTGTCTCAGAACTTCGGGAAGTAGCCACAAGATCTTGCATTCGATTGCACAGATGCTGGGTCTCATCCCTCTCGCACAATCGAATGCCTAGAAATCAAGAAGACAAAAATTCAATTTCCCGCAAGACGGAAAAGGCAACCAAAGAAAAAAAAAAGAGCACAAGTACTTACACAACAGCCTCTCGCTCACCCTGGAGATTTCTTCCAAGAAAAAAGCCTCACAATTGAGAGCTTGGCTATTTTTGACTGGGAAACATCCACCATCGATTGAACGATCTGAAGTTTTCCTTCAAGTTTTTTCACATGCTCTATCTTTTCGGCATACAATGGGAGGTCCACCGTACGCACAATGGCGGAACTGGTTGCGCCTAGTACGGCAAAGGACGAAACAACATCCGACAATTGCGCGGGTCTAGAGGGAGCCGAAGAATCATTCAAGATCTGACAAGACAAAAAGATGCGAAACATTTAGCATACAAAAGCAAGCATGAACACATATATTCAAAAGTTGCCTCCTTGCAAAAAGAAGCAAGGGGAAAGCCGGATAAAGTCAAGGTTCATTACAATAAGACATGACAAATGATTACAAAACAAGGCCTATGAGGCTGCGTCCTTCAAAGACAAGGTGGTGCTAGAAGAAGGAGCACTAGCTACAGCAGCGGTAGGAGTAGCCGAAGAAGGAGCCCCCATCGCAGTAAGAGGAGCTGAGGAAGGGGCAGCTAGTTTCCCTAAACCCGAGACAAGACCCAAGAGTAGCCGAGAATATTTTCTAGCCTTTTTAATATGCGGATTCAGGTCAACTGCTCTGCCACTAGGGTGACCGGGACAGAGGAGCTAACCTTCTCCCAGTCGACCTTCTCGCCGTGCGCCATCGCCAGGGCCATCGAAGTTTCGGCACCGCTCCTTGACTACGTCAAACTATAACCAACAAGGAGGGCGGGATCAACACCAAAAACAGCGACAAGATCATTCAGATCCTCCGTCACATCCGTGGTTGGAAATACTTCAGCATGGAGCTTCTTGAAGGCGCGGCGCAAATGGACAAGAAGATTGCGCCCACAAACGTTGTTAGCCTCCAAAGTGCTAACAACATCCAACAAAGGATTAACCTTCTTATCATCATCCAGCGTTAGGTTCTGGCTAGTCAGTTCTGACAAACAAAAGAGAGAATGAGAGGTTGACAACCAAAAGAAAGAAACAAAACAAAAACATGCACATATGAAAACTTACGGATCAGCGAGTTATTTAGGGCCTCTAGGTGCTGCTGGCTCGTGGTTGATGTCGAGCTCGTTTGGGAACCCAATAGGAAGGTATGATGAGCACAGCAGTAAGTTTCCCTCAGTTATGAAACCAAGGTTATCGAACCAGTAGGAGCAAGGAAACACCTCCAAGGTGTTGTTTCCAACTTGGAATCCTGTACAACACAACCATAGAACTTTGCCCCCAACTTACAGTGAGGTTGTCAATCTCACCGGTTTTGCTGAAAACAAAGGATTAAACGTATTGTGTGGAAGAAAGTAATAGCTTGCAAAAGTAAATGCAAAGCGATGCAGATTGTAGATTGATGGTAAAAGAAAGGACCGGGGTCCATAGTTCACTAGTGGTGATTCTTCTTAAGATACATGACATGTTGGGTGAACAAATTACAACGGGGCAATTGACAAACATCGAGAAAGCATACATGCATATACTAATCATCTTGACTCCTATGAGATTTGATTGGGCATTACAACATTATACATAGACCGTAATCCAACTACATCTATGACTAATAATCCACCTTCAGGTTATCAATCTGAACCCCCTCTAGTATTAAGTTGCAAGCAACAGACAATTGCATTAAGCATTGCGTGTAAAGTAAATAATACGATTATTCTATGAACAAAGGATTGTTGTTTTATCCCTAGTAGTAACAGCACATCTAGTACCTTAGAGATTTCTATCACTTCCCCAGATTACTAGAGGCATGAACCCACTATCGAGCATAAATACTCCCTCTTGGAGTTGCTAGCATCTACTCGGCCAAGATATCTACTAACAACGGAGAGCATGCAAGATCACAAATAACAAAGACATGATAGAATCAATAATCAATCTGAAATAGCATCTCAATATCCATCGAATCCCCGCAAACACAACATGTATGATTACAAATAGATGAGCTTGATCATGAACGGAGCTCACAAGATCTAGACATGATAGCACAAAGGAGAAGAACCAACCATCTAGCTACTACATGGACCCGTAGTCCAAGGATGAACTACTCACGCATCACACCGGAAGCTTGCATGGTGATGAAGAAGGCCTCTAGGGTGAATTCTCCCCTCTAGCAGGGTGCCAGGAAGATCTTCAAATCCCTCTCGATCTAGGGATGGAGATGACGGTGGCTACAGACTCTTTCGTGGAATTTTGATCGGGTACTTAGGGTTTCTGTATCGAAAGCATCTTATAGGCGAAAGGGGAGGCCGAGGGGGTGCCCTAGGCGTCCACACCACCCCTTGGCGTGGGCCAGGCCTGGCCGTGCGGCCAGGTGGTGTGGGCAGCCCCTGGCCCCTCTCCGTCTCGTATTCTGGCTCCGTGTCCCCCTCGGTGAAATATTGACTTTGGCTTTTGTCCCGTCCAATTCCGACAATATTCATTTTCTGACTTTTCTGAACCAAAAACAGCAGAAAACAGGCAGCTGGCACTATGGCATCTTGTTAATAGGTTAGTCTAAGAAAGTGTATAAAAAGTACTCCAAAGTGTGGACAAAACATAAGAAAGTAGATATAAACCAAGAATGGAACATCAAAAATTATAGATACGTTAGCAACGTATCAACATCCCAAGCTTAACTCCTGCTCGTCCTCGAGTAGGTAAGTGATAAAAAGAAAGAATAATTTTTGAGGTGACATGCACCATCATAAACTTGATCAACGTATTTGTTAACATTGATAGCTGGGATCATAGTACTTCAACATAGCATGAAAGATAAAATTCTAACAATAAGACATAGCAACTATGTTGTAACATGACAAGGCACAAACAAAAGATTCATGAATAACAATGCTTTGCAAGACGTTTGTTTGTTTCACATAAAGAAAACATAGCATAGTGGCATTCAGCTTGTCCCTCATAGAGTAGCAAATCATAATTGCATAGGACACCTTCAAAGTTCATAAAGGTGACTAGATACAAATAGTTTAAGAACAAGCAATATCAAAGTTATGCATCAATCAACAAGTCTTGGGACAATGCACATTAAACTAAGAATGGCCACTATGCTCTCTCAATAGGCGCATAAAGATAGAAGGTGGAGACTCAACATAAAAGTAAAAGAAAGGCCTTCATAGAAGGAAGCAGGGATTCAAGTTTCATAAAGAGCTTCCAAAAATTATGGTACTTATTAGCTTTCAGCTCTCATTGCCCCTATCATAAGCATCTTTAGGTGATTAAAGTTAAAGTGACACAACTAAGAGGATATGCTTGACAAGTTATAATTTGAAATCTCATGCCCCTTACTTACGAGTACCGAACCTCATGCTACTCAACTTCAGTCACAAGTAAGCCTTGTCATTGTAAGTACATATGTATCATAGAGAACCGTTAACAGGGTACCCCTTGCACATGATACATGAGCTATCCCATAATCAAAATGACAAGGCAATCAGACAATGAGCATCCAAGCGATATTTTTATTTGCTATTTGCATAGGTTTTTATTGAGGATGCTTCAAAAAGTGCTCATTATGGTTATGCTGCAAGTTTCCACCATGATTAGGCATGTCTTAGGCTAGCGGCCCAGGCATTTCTCTAACACACATACAAACTCCATGATCTTACAAGTTCCCCTTTTATTTCACACCGCCGGGATCCATAAGCAAAAGAATCATGATATCAACAGTATAATAAGTGCAATGTTGAAAGCGTTCCCCATGATACATGGTTCTGCTAACTTCAACTTATAAAGCGCAATCATATACGCAATAAAGATGGATGCAATGGTTCAAGATTATTAAGTGCAAGAAAGTAAAGTGTGCCATCAAGTTCGTGAGAGCTTTAATCACTAGTTTTCACATAACAAGTTTAATTCGGAAAGTAGATAAAAACATGAATATACTTGGAATAGCATATGCTAATAGGTAGGTATGGTGGACTCTTTGGAACAACTTGGTTTTATTTGGAGTTGGATGCATGAGTGGAACTCGTACTTGGTTATGGAGGCTAGCAAAGAGCGACCAATTAAGAGAGCAATAATAGCCATAATCATCCAAAGCGACAAAACATCATTAATTAAAGCATAAAGTGATATTACAAGTCGAAAACTAAAGGATCATCGAGGCTATGGTGACTTGGGATAGTCATAACATGGTGTGAGCATGCGCCAAGTCAACCCAAATAAAGCATCAAAGGAGAATATCACAATACTATGCTTTAATATGCTAAAACAACGCATTATTCTTTCAAGGCACATTAAGCAATCTCAATTGTTTATAACATTTCATGCTACAGCAAAAATCACTAAGCATAAAGCCAAGACAATATCAAGCATGACATGACAAAGCATAGGTCACAATCAAAAACAAGCTCCTCTTACCACTTAAGCATGAACTTTTCCTACTCTTTTCCAATCCAAACCAATCTTATTTGAAAACTAATGCATGAAAGAGGGGGTCCAAGCAATTTATTCAAGCAAACTAAGAAAACCAAGCAAACGAAAACGAAAATGAAAACAAAGACGCTCCAAGAACAACACAACTGTGCATGAAACAATAAAAATGAAGTGTTTGGAAGAACCTGAGTTTTTTATTGATGAAGAAAGGGATGCCTTGGGTATCCTCAAGCTTTGACGCTTGTACTTCTTGGATATTTCTTGGGGTGACACGGGTGGCATCCCCAAGCTTGAGCTTTAGTCCATTCTTCATCTCATTACATCATTCTCTTCATACACCTGAAAATTTTCCTTCATACAAAACTTCACACAATCTTTATTAGCAACATTAGTGTACTCAAGATAATAAGTCTTTGGGTTCAGTTCCAACACCAATAAAACTTCCATTAAAACACAAGCTACTATAGCACTTCCCTTGAAAAGCTCAATTCCCCAAAAAGAACCCAAAAAGGAACCAACAAGAAGCAACTGCAAATAATGGCAGAAATCTATCAAAATAGACCAGCAGGTAAAAAATAATTTTTTTGTAGACCTTCTGTTACTCAAATCGAAAAGTGTTGAACTAAAGAAAGTTAGATAACAACCCGGGGCAGAAGCACAAAAATTCACGCCTCAAAATGACGTACAAAGATTTTACACGAATTTTTACAGTGAGGCACAAAAATCTATTTCGGAACAACTTCAGATCAAGGATCAAAGACTACAGGAGCTCAAAGTTATTGTCGCACACTTCCATCTATTCTAGGAGATGCATGTCTGTGCTATCCCTTGGATTTAGATTATAGCCTAGGAGATCGATTGGCAGGCCTTGTTCTATGAAAAGAGTATCCTTATGGTTTAGGAACCCCAACATCTATTGAAAAGTCTTCTGCACCCCTCTTTCCCAATCATTACTTCTGTCTCATTAGAGGTTACTCTTGGCACAAAAAGCAAATAAAAAGGATAAGGAGCGGTTATTACAGAGGTAATAACTTCCAAGACTCATCTAAAACTTTTGGGTTATCTCCCAATAAGTACTTTTCTTTAACGCCTTTAAGTTAGGCATAAGAAGCAAGAAAAAGAATCAAGTGCTCTCAAATGAAGAAGCATTAAGAGCAAATTTTGTTTTCATAGGAGAGGCAAAAGGGATCTTCTCTCTTTTCTTAGGAAAGTGTTCTATACCTTTCTTGAGTGGGAGTTGATATTTAATGGTGCCTTCTTTCATATCAATAATGGCACCAACAGTTCTAAGAAAAGGTCTTCCCAAAGTAATAGGACAAGAAGCATTACATTCAACATCCAAAACATAGAAATCAACGGGGACATAGGCATTGTTAACCATAATAATAACATCATTAATACTCCCCATGAGTTTATTTTTAGCATTATCATCAAATGGGACATTTAAATAGCAATCTTCCAATGGTGGCAAATCAAGCATTTCATATATCTCTCTAGGCATAATAGAAACACTACTATCAATCACATAAAGCTTTAAGATCAAAATCATTCACTTTCATATTAATCATGGGTTCCCAACCATCTTCTAGTTTCATAGGAATAGAAGTTTTATGTTTCATCTTTTCTTCTTTAATTTTTATGAGAGTATCAGTAATGTGTTTTGTAAAGGCCGTATTCATAGCACTAGCATTAGGACTTTTAGCAAGCTTTTGTAGGAACTTAATTACTTTAGAGATATTGCAACCATCAAGAACAAAATCATAATTATCATCTAAAGTAGTAGAGCTATTACTAGCTTCAACACTAGTGGTAGTGATAGTAGAAACACTAATATTTCTAGCAATTTCATCTTCTCTTTCCCACTTAGCATGCAATTCAGCTAATAGTCTAACATTCTCATCAATTCTAACTTGTATGGCATTAGTACCAGCAAAACGGTTTTCAATAGTTTCAGGTTTAGCGGCCATTTTATTAATCAAAGAGGATTGTGCTTCAGACAAAGATGATATATTTCTTTCAGCATTAGAAAGTTTCAATTGCAAACTAGAAATTCCCTATTTAAACTCTCAAGTTGAGACAAATATTTTTCAAAATAGTAGATTGTTCCTCCATGGTTTTAGTAAATAACTTATTTTGCTCATATTGCATTTGCATGAAGTTTTTAGTGGCTCTTTCAACTTCTAAAATTCTTCCTTCACTAGGTATTCTAGGTTTGCCATGATAACCATAAGTATTATTAGGAGGGTAAGGCCTATAATTGTTATTACCATAAGCATTGTTACCAAAATTATCGTCAATTGGCATCGTCTGTGGGAAACTTGAACTCTAGAACCATGGATTCGGCAGAACTCTCTTTCCCAAGCAGCAACCCAACAAAACCCGTTCCACACCCACCGACCCCTGTGATAGTACCCGCCGAATTCAATGGCGGATCCGATCTAATCATCGGAAGCTTCCACTTCCAAGTAGAAAACCCCCAAGAATCACACCCTTCGGCACTGATTACATCAGAACCGTCGGTGGAAAAGACTACGCTTACAGCAATACCAGCATCATCTGTCGGATCCTCCATGGAGGTCATGGCAGAAATCGAAGCATTAGAAGGAAACAAGCAATATGAGACAGATTTGGGGGATCTTGATGGTCTTTACGACAATCTCTCCTTCGGGTTAGATCCCCCACTAACTCCACCATAGGGAACAAGCCCAGCAAACTCTGAAACCGAGGAAAGTAGTGAAAGCATCGACTTTGGGATAAGGATGGCAGAAATCTACCCAGAACAAAAAATAATGGACTTCACTGATCCACCCGACAGTGTCTCCCTCAATTCAGACAACGATGTCACCAGTTCATATATTACCCAGCACCAAGTCTGCATGATCATCGGAGATGCCTCGACTCAGCAAGACTCCAACAGTAATCCTATTTTTAATCTTGACGATGTCTTATCAAGCGACAATGTCGGAAACCACGGAAACAAAGAAAATCGTGGAAACAGGGAAGACCCAACAAACAACCACGTAACCCCAGGAGGAGGAGAACCACGCGGAGGCGAGAGGCAAACTCTCCGGCTACCAGCCGAAGCATGGCAAAAAGCAAGAGCAGCAATTTCGGGTGTAGTCCCCATGATAGCTCACGCCACACGTGAAGATCTACTGGCATATCAATACTTGCTTCATCATAAAAAAAGACCTACTAAGGATGCAAAGGCAGCTCGATGAAAGGAAAAGGCTTGTCGATGAATCCAGCCTACGACGGGCACAACTAAGCTCTACTCGAGGATCAGGAAGCGTAACAGGAGGAGCACCACCAAGAAGTGGAACATCTCGACTGCAGAACATCCCCGAAACAAAAAGAATCGAACTGATCTGAGACCTAGATCTATCGTTTATGTCAATAGATCAAGCAGGAAATATCAAGGCAAAAACGGCCCAAGCAGCAATTGTGTCCGCACAAACATATCTGATCACAACTCAACCCTTACCCGATGATCCTCGTGCGGCCCTCCACCGCTCCGCCCTGATGAACCTCGGCATGGTAGGAGGATCTTTCGCACAGGCAGAGCAGAGAACCATGCGGCAACCCGACATATCCCCACACCGTCACAATAGCCCTCGGCAAATAGGTCACACCTGACTATCACGATCGCCACATCGGGTTCACTTCTCGGGATCAGAGCCATGGAATGATGCAAGAAATGATATTACACGGTGAAGGATCGATCGATCCAGGGAAGAGTGTAGTAGCCGAAGATATTATGATGGTGAAAGCAAGGAAGATCAAGAACTATGCAGAGCCAGTTGCTTTACCCGACGGGTTCGCAAGGCTCCAGTACCAAAAGATTTTAAACTACCTCATGATCGTCAGAAATATGATGGCCTCTAAGAGCCTGAAGCCTGGTTAACAGATTATTTTGCAATAGTCAAGCTACAAGGCGGCTCCAAGGCACCGCAATGCAAAGCTTACAGCTACACCTAACTGGTGCAACCCTCTCCTGGGTAAAAAAACTACCCGAAGATTCTATCAGCAGTTGGAATGACCTTGAGGACAAGTTTATCAGGAATTTCCAGTCCACATTCAATCGGCCAGTGTCTCTGGAACAAGTGCGAGCCTGCAAGCAAAAGCCAGGAGAATCAATATGATCCATTGTCCAGGGGTGGAACATTATAAAAAAACTCGGTTGAATCCATATCCGACGAAAGAGAAATCAACGCCTTCAACAATGGACTTCGTTAGCAAGAATTCATTGAAGAACTGGGACGAATCAAACCAAAGACAATTTCACAGCTGATGGACATAGCCAATCGTTGGGCCGATGTAGAAGATGCATTACACAACAAAAGAGCCCGGTCACCTGAAGAAGATAGTGATAGCACAACAAAGATAGAAGGCAACGAAACAACGATGGGTATAACACACCAAGTTATGTTGCATCTAGTTTTTCTGGATGGGACAATCGACGAAGCGATGACTACAACAATGGGTACCGCAGTAACTAGGGTAGTGCTGGTGGAAGCCAACCGCAGGAACGGTACCGGCCAACAAATCGAGACCCACCTATGTTAGCAGGACAAATGTTGGAAGGGCCATGCAATATGCACTTCTACGTAGACTCAATAGGGAAAAGGCGATCCAATCACCTCCTAAAGGATTGCCGAACATTCTTAAAAATGCAAGAGCTATGCAATAAAAGGGCAATTGAAGCAACAAACCGAGGTTACGTTACTACACCTGGCGCTTTTGCTATCGGTGCACCACCACCACCACTGGGGCATCCGCTAGCAGGACAACCACAAGACACAACAAACCAAGAAGATGAGTACCCCGGGTCAAATGGAGCAATGCCGATGATCCAGAAGGGACGACCATCTAATCGAACACAGAAGCTGATCACTAGACAAGTGAACATGGCGGAAACAACACCACCTCCTACACCAGAGTATCTTCATTGGTCAGAACAAGAAATAACCTTCAATAGAGCTGACCACCCACTTCGGGTCCCATGACCTAGTTAATCAGCACTCATAGTGGACGCTCAGATCGGCGGGTTCGACATGAGCAAGGTTTTCTTGGATGCAGGGAGCAGCATCAACCACATTTATGCCAAAACTCTACGGGCAATGAATTGGTCCCTGACAAATTGATACGTTGGAAACGTATCTATAATTTTTGATGTTCCATGCTTGTTTTATATCTACTTTCTTATGTTTTGTCCACACTTTGGAGTATTTTTACACTTTTTCTGGAACTAACCTATTAACAAGATGCCACAGTGCTAGTTGCATGTTTTCTGTTGTTTTTAGTTTCAGAAAATCTAGTAAGGAAATATTCTCGGAATTGGACTGGACAAAAGCCAAAGTTAATATTTTACCCGAAGCAACACGGAGTCCGGAGGGGATACGAAGTGGCACACCAAGGCGGCCACACCTGGTGGCGGCGCGGCCTGGGGGGCGCACCACTAGGGGTGGGGGGCCCCTGGCGCTCCACCGACCTTGCCACTTCACTTATAAAGACCCCCCAGGACGAAAACCCTAAGTACCCGATCAAAATTCCACGAAAGAATCTGTAGCCGTCATCTCCATCCCTAGATCGGGAGGGATGTGAAGCTCTTCCCGGCACCCTACCAGAGGGGAGAGATCACCCTGGAGGCCTTCTTCATCACCATGCCTACCTCCGGTGTGATGCGTGAGTAGTTCATCCCTGGACTACGGGTGCATGTAGTAGCTAGATGGTTGGTTATCCTCCTTTGTGCTACCATGTTTAGATCTTGTGAGCTCTGTTCATGATCAAGATCATCTATTTGTAATCTTACATGTTGTGTTTGCGGGGATCCGATGGATATTGAGATGTTATTTCGGATTGATTATTGATTCTATCATGTCTATGTTATTTGTGATCTTGCATGCTTTCCGTTGTTAGTAGCTATGTTGGCCAAGTAGATGCTAGCAACTCTAAGAGAGAGTATTTATGCTCGATAGTGGGTTCATGCCTCTAGTAATCTGGGGAAGTGACAGAAATATCTAAGGTACTAGATGTGTTGTTACTACTAGGGAGAAAACAGCAATCCTTTGTCCATTGGGCAATCGTATTGTTTACTTTACACACTTTGCTTAATGCAATTATCTGTTGCTTGCAACTTAATACTGGAGGAGGGTCGGATGATAACCTGAAGGTGGATTATTAGTCATAGATGTAGTTGGATTACAGTTTATGTATAATGTTGTAATGCCCAATCAAATCTCGTAGGAGTCAAGATGATTAGTATATGCATGTATGCTTTCTCGGTGTCTGTCAATTGCTCCGCTATAATTTGTTCACCCAACATGTCATCTATCTTAAGGAGAATCACCTCTAGTGAACTATGGACCCCGGTCCATTCTTTTACCATCAATCTACCATCTACTATTTACTGTTTACTGTTTACTTTCTGCAAACAATTACTATCTTCCACACAATACGTATAATCCTTTGTTTTCAGCAAAACCGGTGACATTGACAACCTCACTGTAAGTTGGGGGCAAAGTTCTATGGTTGTGTTGTGCAGGATTCCAAGTTGGACACAACACCTTGGAGGTGTTTCCTTGCTCCTACTGGTTCGATAACCATGGTTTCATAACTGAGGGAAAACTTGTTGTTGTGCTCATCATACCTTCCTCTTGGGATTCCCCAACGAGCTAGATATATTTTGAGCCATCAAGCCATTTTTCTGGTGCTGTTGTCGGGGAGTCAAGGACATCTTCACAAGGGGAGTCCTCATAACCAATCTTTTTACTTTGTTTTTTTTTGCTTAGTTTATTTCTGCTTTGTTTGCTTGTTTCTTTTATCAAAAACACAAAAAAATAGTTGTACTAGTTTGCTTCTTTATATAAAAAACACACAAAAAAATAGTTTCTATCTCCAGTTGCTATTATGTCTAGCATTGCTCCAATCACTATGTCACCTGAGGAAATGATTTTTACTTTCAAACAAGGAATTGAAGAGAATTTCAATGAAGCTTGGTCTAGAATCTCTGATTTACATGAAAAAACTAAACCTAAAATGACTATAAGCTTGTTTCTTAGCAGTTTTTACTTTGGAACTGCCCTTTGCTATAGATATGCTTTGGATGATATAGTAGGAGGAGATTTCCTCCAATGCAATGAGGGTGAAGCTTTTAATGCCATAAAAAAGTTGGTTGTAACATATGACTTGCCTAGCAAATCTGTTTCCTCCATTATAAACATTATGGCTAGACTGAACACTCTTGGGACCCACACAACTAGTTTAAAAGAATGCTATAACATGCTTATAGAGCATCATGAATATGTTCCAATAAATTATGAATCTTCAAAATGGCTTCCTACAGTAAAAATTGTTATAAATAATGAAACTTTTTATACTCGTTGTGATATCATGTCTGAATTCTGTCTTATGCCTAAAGATATCTATGAATCTTTGAATCTTTGGGGACTTTCTGAAGGGGGAGAAAAAAATATCTCTTACTAATAGTGCCACAATATAACCCATTGGAATAGCTGAAGGAGTGTTTACAAAGATTCTAGGGAAAGTGGTGTCTACTGATTATCTTGTTATTGAATGTGTAGGAAAAGGACAAATTACACTTGGAAGATCCCTACTAAAACTCCTTGGAGCAATAATAGATGTGGAAAAGATCATCATGCATTTTGCTTCTCCACCAAACAATCATACGCTCCCCAAGGATAAGAATAAAGGTAAGAGAGGTAAGGGCAAGAAATTTGGTTTTAATGCTTCTTCATTTGAGAATACTTGATTCTTGCTTCTTATGCCTATCTCAAAGGCGTTAAAGAAAAGCACTTATTGGGAGATAACCCAAATTTCTTTAGGAATCTTTTGTTGAGTCTTGAAAGTTATTGCTTCAGTAATAACCTCTCCTTATCCTTTTTGTGTGGTTTTTGTGCCAAGAGTAACCTCTAATGAGAGAGAAGTAAGGCTTGGGAAAGTTGTTGTCCCGAAACAGATTTTTGTGCTTCGCTGTAAAAATTCGTGAAAAATCTCTGTATGTCAGGTTGAGCTGTAATTTTTTTTGCTTCTGCCCCAGGTTGTTATCCAACTTTCATTAGTTCAACACTTTTCTATTTGAGCAACAGAAGGTCTTCGAAAAAATCGGTTTTTACCTGCTGGTCTGTTTTGACAGATTTTTGCCATTATTTGCATTTGCCTCTTAATCTCTTTCTCTTTGAGTTCTCTTTGATCACTTGAACTTTTAAAAGGAATTGCTACAGTAGATTTTGTTTTAATGGAAGTTTTACTTGTGCTGAAACTGAACCTAAAGACTTATTATCTTGAGTACACTAATGTTGCTAATGAAGATTGTGTGAAGTTTTATATGAAGGAAATTTTAAAGTGTAGGGAAGAGCAATGTGATGAGATGAAGATGGACAAAAGCTCAAGCTTGGGGATGCCAGCCATGTCACCCCAAGAAATATTCAAGAAGTACAAGCGTCAAAGCTTGGGGATGCCCAAGGCATCCCCTTCTTCATAAATAAAAATCTCAGGTTTCTTCCAAACACTTCATTTTTATTGTTTCATGCACAATTGTGTTGTTCTTGGAGCGTCTTTGTTTTAGTTTTTAGTTTTTGTTTGCTTAGTTTGCTTTAATAAATTGGTTGGACCCCGCATTCATACATAGTTTCAAATAGGTTGATTTGGATTGGAAAAGAGTAGGAAAGTTCATGCTTATAAGTGGTATAAAAGGAGCTTGTTTTTGACTGTGACTTAGACTTTATCATGTCATGCTTGATATTGCTTTGACTTTATGCTTAGTGATTATTGTTGTAGCATGACTTTTTTCAAACAACTTAGATTGCTTAATGTGCCTTTAAAGAATCATGCGTTGTTTTAGCATATAAAAGCATAATATTGTGGCATTCTCCTTTGATGCTTTATTTGGGTTGACTTGGCGCATGCTCACACCATGTTAAGACTATACCAAGTCATCATAGTCTCTATGATCATTTATTTTTCGAATTGTAATATCACTTTATGCTTTAATTAATAATGTTTTGTCCCTTTGCATGATTATGGCCATTATTGCTCTCCTAGTTGGTCGCTCCCAATCTTTTGCTAGCCTCCATATGTACCAAGTATGAGTTCCACTCATGCATCCAACTCCAAATAAAACCAAGTTATTCCAAAGAGTCCACCATACCTACCCATTAGCATTATTGCTATTCCAAGTATATTCATGTTTTTATCTACCTTCCGAATTGAAGTTGTTATGTGAAAATTAGTGATTAAAGCTCTCACGAACTTGATGGCACACTTTACTTTTCTTGCACTAAATAAACTTGAACCATTGTGCCCATCTATGTTGCGTATATGCTTGTGTTTTGTAAGTTGTGAATTAGCAGAACCATGTTACCATGGGGAACGCTTTCAACATTGCACTTTATTTAGTTGATATCATGTTCTTTTGCTTATGGATCCTAGCGATGTGAAATGAAAGGGGAGCTTGTAAGGCTCATGGAGTTCGTATATGTGTTAGAGAAACGCCTGAGTGGCTGGTCTAAGCCATTCCTAATCATGGTGGAAACCTGCAGCATAACCATAGTGAGCAATCTATGAAGCATCCTCTATATAAAAAAACCCTATGCAAATAGGAAAGAAAAAAAAGAGAAAAAAAGAAAAGAAAAGAAAGCCTACGCAAATAGGAAATAAAAGGATCGCTGAGATGCTCATTGTCTGCTTGCCTTATCATTTTGATATGGGGAATCTTCCGTATCATCGGGCAAGGGGTACCCCGTTGGCGGTTCTCTATGATACACATGTACTTACAATGACAAGAACTTACCTGTGACTAAAGTTGAGTAGCATGAGGAACGGTACTCGTAAGTAAGGGGCACGAGATTTTTAGCTTATAACTTGTCAAGAATATCCTCATATTTGTTCACTTTAACATTAATCACCTAAAGATGCTTATGATAGGGGCAATGAGAGCTGAAAGCTAATGAGTACCGTGATTTTTGAAAGCTCTTTATGAGACTTGAATCCCTGCTTCCTTCTATGAAGGGCCTTTTTTTACTTTTATGTTGAGTCTCCATCTTCTATCTTTATGCACCTATTGAGAGAGCATAGTGGCCATTCTTAGTTTAATGTGCATTGTTCCAAAACTTGTTGATTGATTTATAACTTTGATATTGCTTGTTCTTAAACTATTTGTATCTAGTCACCCTTATGAACTTTGAAGGTGTCCTATGCATTTATGTTTTGCTACACTATGAGGGACAAGCTGAATACCATTCTCGTTATGTTTTCTATATGTGAAACAAACAAACATCTTTTAAAGCATTATTATTCATGAATCTTTTGTTTGTACCTTTTCATGTTATAACATAGTTACCATGTCTTATTGTTAGAACTATATCTTTCATGCTATGTTAAAGTACTATGATCCCACCTATCAATGTTATAAATACCTTGATCAAGATTATGATGGTGCATGTCACCTCAAAAATTATTCTTTTTATCACTTACCTAGTCGAGGACGAGCAGGAGTTAAGCTTGGGGATGTTGATACGTTGGAAATGTATCTATAATTTTTGATGTTCCATGCTTGTTTTATATCTACTTTCTTATGTTTTGTCCACACTTTGGAGTATTTTTACACATTTTCTGGAACTAACCTATTACTAGGGATGTAAGCGGATAGGATAATTTCCGCACCGAATTCGTTTCCGAACCCATTTTAGAGACTCCATATCCGATTTGAGTGAATCCGACGGATAAGGATATCCGAATCTGAACTTGACACCCAAAAACGGTATAGGATATGGTATGTGTATTAGCACCCGGATATCCGTATCCAAAAATTATTTAGGATTATCCGATGGATTTATGCCGAATAATCCGATTTTTCATCCAAAACATCGATGTTAATAAAACATGAATAATAGTTAGTGAGTTGGTGAGTTCATTCGTTAAACATCTACACACTTGCATAGTCATTTTATCGAATATAAAGTCCAAACTTGTTAGGATATTGAGTTACTTGAGCACCCGTCAGTGCTATTTTAGCTCTTGTGTGTGTGTTATTTCATACACATCGAATTATTTGTTCATGTGGTCAAGTTATATTTGCTCATTCAATCATGTTATAATTGTTGAATCCATTAGTATTTTGTTAAACTTGTTTTATCAATCAATTTTTGTTATAAGTCTACTTATGCATGTGCCGATCCGATTACTTCTTTTTCCGTCCCGAGTTCGCTCCGTTTTTGTTCCAAATCCACAGTGTAGTATATCCGTATTCGAATCCGTAACCGGTCATTATCCGATTCGATACGAATCCGTGGGAAAATATGGAATAGGATATGGTAGAGAGGAAATCCGATCCGATTACATCCCTACCTATTACCAAGATGCCACAATGCCAGTTGTCTGTTTTTTGCTATTTCTGGTTTCAGAAAAGCTAGTAAGGAAATATTCTCGGAATTGGACCGGACAAAAGCCAAAGTCAATATTTTACCCGAAGCAACACGAAGTCCGGAGGGGAGACGAAGTGGCGCACCAGGGCGGCCACGCCTGGTGGCGGTGCGGCCTAGGGGGCGCGCCACCAGGGGGTGTGGGCCCCCTGGTGCTCCACCGACCTTGCCCCTTCGCCTATAAAGACCCCCCGGGATGAAAACCCTAAGTACCCGATCCAAATTCCACGACAGAGTCTATAGCCGCCGCCATCTCCATCCCTAGATCGGGAGGGATCTGAAGCTCTTCTCGGTACCCTGCCAAAGGGGAGAGATCACCCTAGAGGCCTTCTTCATCACCATGTCTACCTCTGGTGTGATGTGTGAGTAGTTCATCCCTAGACTATAGGTCCATGTAGTAGCTAGATGGTTGGTTCTCCTCCTTTGTGCTACCATGTTTAGATCTTGTGAGATCCATTCATGATTAAGATCATCTATTTGTAATCTTACATGTTGTGTTTGCGTGGATCCGATGGATATTGAGATGCTATTTCAGATTGATTATTGATTCTATCATGTCTATGTTAGTTGTGATCTTGCATGCTTTCCATTGTTAGTAGCTATCTTGGCCAAGTAGATGCTAGCAACTCTAAGAGAGAGTATTTATGCTCGATAGTGGGTTCATGCCTCTAGTAATCTGGGGAAGTGACAGAAATATCTAAGGTACTAGATGTGTTGTTGCTACTAGGGAGAAAACAGCAATCCTTTGTCCATGGGGCAATCGTATTGTTTACTTTACACACTTTGCTTAATGCAATTATCTGTTGCTTGCAACTTAATACTGGAGGGGGTTCAGATGATAACCTGAAGGTGGATTATTAGTCATAGATGCAGTTGGATTACAGTCTATGTATAATGTTGTAATGCCTAATAAAATCTCGTAGGAGTCAAGATGATTAGTATATGCATGTATGCTTTCTCGGTGTCTGTCAATTGCCCCGCTATAATTTGTTCACCCAACATGTCATCTATCTTAAGGAGAATCACCTCTAGTGAACTATGGACCCCGGTCCATTCTTTTACCATCAATCTACCATCTACGATTTACTGTTTACTATTTACTTTCTGCAAACAATTACTATCTTCCACACAATACGTTTAATCCTTTGTTTTCAGCAAAACCGATGAGATTGACTACCTAACTGTAAGTTGGGGGCAAAATTTTGTGGTTGTGTTGTGCAGGATTCCAAGTTGGACACAACACCTTGGAGGTGTTTCCTTGCTCCTACTGGTTCGATAACCTTGGTTTCATAAATGAGGGAAAACTTGCTGCTGTGCTCATCATGTCTTCCTCTTGGGGTTCCCCAACGAGCTCGATATATTTTGATCCATCACAAATCTAGCACCAACAGATACAACTTTTCACGGAATAGTTCTAGGCAAAGACAAAACCCCTTTGTGCAAAGTGCACCTCGACGTGGTCTTCGGATCGAGAAGCAACTTCAGGCGTGAAAAACTGGAGTTCGAAGTCATGGACTGGCCATCACAATACCATGCAATCCTGGGACGACCAGATTTCACTAGATTCATGGCAGTACCCCACTATGCATACCTGGTGCTAAAAATGCTAGCCCCCAATGGTGTCATAATAGTAAAAGGAAGCTTCAGCCAATCAGATAGCTGCGATCGGGAATTCAACAAAATATCAGAATCCTTCGGGATGGAGACGCACTTTGGCCAACTAAAAATAGCGGATGAAGAACTACTACACGAAGGACGGAGCAAGCGAACCCCAGAAAATCAGGAGCACCGTGCACCCGCAAAAACTACTTGTTCGTCCTCCACCTCCGGTCCCGCATAAGAAGGCACACTCGTCGGCTCTCCCAAGTATAAGTGATCCAGTAAACCAACTAGTTTTCTCTCTGTTCCACCATGTAGACATGGTGCCTCCAGTCGAAAAACATGACACTTACCTTTGTTATCTCCCTCATTCATTGACCAAAGCCTCTAGCGCTTATCTTTATCAGGTTGCGCTATGGAGGTAAGGTTGCGTTATAGGGCTACTCTAGTGAGGGCAAGCACACAAGGATCTTCTTGTGTCGAATCGGCATCTGTGGTAGGTAATGCGTGGGCCCTTTTGCCTTCTTTTACCTGCCATAGATGCGTGCCCTAACATGAAGATCAGTTTCCCATGGCTACTAGCGAGCTCCATCCACCTTGATTCAGCATTTGCATTGTTATTTCCATGATTACGAAGGTGTCATTGGGGGATCATGTTGGTAATGTTTGAAGAAGACGGAATAGGCTCCAGAGTTTCCATCTCGCATGCTCCTGTCTAGTTGAGATGACTCCACGGAGTTCTCGCAAAGGATGGGAGAAGTATGTGTGACTGACGATCAGTGTTTTTGCAACAGTATTCTCGACGAGTGGGTGTTCAAACTATCGACTTCTTTCTTGGGGGTGCTCTTTGAGCTACATGTCTTAGTTTCTGAGGCTAAAATCATAGGTATGACCTTTGGTGGTTGTAACTGGCAATGGTGACTCCCTAGTAATTTTCTTGTTGAAGGCATTGTTTAGAGATTGGATCTTCTCCAGGATGAAACCATGGGATCTGACCATGATGGTTAGACCGGACAATGATGGTGTTGTGGACACCTTCCTGGAGGCGTCATTTTGGAGAAACTTTATTGGACTCGAGATGTCGCCACCAATGTTGTTGCTTTTGCTGCTTTTTGATTGCTTCGACGAGATCTTTGTTTTCTATTTTCTTCCTTTTTGGTTGTTTACATCCTTTGTGTCTAGATTTTCTCTAGACATTATGTTGTTCCAGATGCTAGGTATAGTTGGTATCATCTTGGTATAAATATATACCTTTTACAAAAAAACTAAGTTATAAAACGGCTGATAGAAAAGAAAAGGAAAGCCATCATGCGTGGAGTTCCTTCGTAACATAAGCCCACAACATCACTGAAATAATATTCCCAATGTAAAAACTAGAGGCCAGGCCAATCAATGGGAGGAAAAGAGCTCAGTCTTTTTCTTTCTGAAGTAAGAACCTAGACGTTTGATAAAGATGATGTTTCTGAATCTATTCAAACGATCCATGAATCCCATGTCATAGGGGGGCATAATTGTAACCTGGGTTTGTCCCGATAAAAATCGTTTTCAAGAGCCTCTCCGTTCGGAAAAATCTATATCCCACTCACCGCGGGACGTATTTGGTCCTGCCTACATAGCGTTTATTAAGGGCGTGTTTGGTAGCCTGCAGTTCCCCCGGGCAGGCCCCGTTCGGCAGAAATTGGCCCGTTTGGTTGCCTGTAGCCCCTCCACGTTGTGGCTTGCGCGTCTTACTGCAGGCCAGAGCCAGGCCTAGGGACAACACTCGAATCGGCCGTTTTTCTGGAGCCTGGCTCGAGCCAGCGAAAAAGAGCCGAAGTGGTGCACTCGTGGGAGAATGGGAGGGAGGCACACCGCGCCGCTTCTCGCCCACCGCCATAAATCCCCTCACCGCATACCCTTCTCGCTCACTCTCCTCTATGCGTTGTGGTGACTCTCCACCCCCCCCCCCCACTCGACGGTGCCGTTCCTGAAGGCGGTGGTGAAGGGCTTAGAGGAAGGAGACTCCGACGGTGCCGTTCCCGGAGGCGGTGCTGAAGGCTTGCTCGGATATCCCCTGCTCAAGGTTTTTTCGATTTTGGGGGTTTACTGTTGTAGCATTAACAGGACTAGTTCATCCAACTTTCTATGGATGGTACCTAGAACTTTTGCCCAAATAGGAAATTTGTATAGAGACATGTTAGATTGTTCATATCTTTATGTCCCTGCTATGTGTGTTACACCGATGATTAAATTTGTCACACACTATAACTTCAGGGATGACCGATCGAACCGTGTTATGTGTATAAACCCTGTATTTGTGCATATGATTTGGTACGCTCATGCTATCCCTAAAGTTGAAATGTAGTTCCCACATTTTGTGTGATCAAAATTGGCAAATATGAGGCACCCGATTTCTGACGCACTGCTTTGCATTGTGTTTATTGCTTCAGATTGTGTTCATTGCTTTGCATTTTGTTCATTGCTTTGCTTTCTGGTCATTGTTTTGCATTGTCTTCATTCCATCGGATTATGTTCATTGCTTTGCATTGTGTTAACTGCATCGGATTGTGTTCATTGCTTTGCATTGTGTTGACTGCTTCGGATTGTGTTCATTGCAGGCTATCAACATAGGTGGCCGGGGAAAGCAGTCTGTCGATGGATCAAACAAGAGGTCTAAGAAAATAAGGATGCCTCCCAATGTTGGCAACTGGGAAGAGGCAGTGAGCCCTACCCAGTTCTGCAAGGCGTTGGTAGCACTTGGACTAGGATTGCTTCCTACCCCAGACACATTGAGGCCATACTTGGACAGTATCCCTGACACGGTTACATTGAAACTGGCGACTGGATACCAATGGGACATCACCATCTCTGATGTCAACGGTAAAGCTTGCTTCGATCAAGGTTGGACAGCTTTTGTAGTAGCTCATGACCTGAAGATCGGTTACCTGTTAACCTTCAAGAAGATCTACCCAAAGGTTTACAAGGTGGTCATCTACGACTACAATCAAGATGAGGTTGTCAAGAGGTGCCCTGAGCACCCTGAAGCTTTCAGGAGGATCGTGGACCAGCGATGACTTCTGTCTACATGAAAGTTGTTCTTATTTGTGTGTGTGGCTGATGAACTGTCGTTTGATCTATATTTGTGTTAGTATTTGTGTTTATGTGGTATCCTGACCTCTCTCACAAAGAGGTGACCATAGCAGCAACGCTGCAGGCAACCAAACGCATGGCTTGCTTGTGTTCATAGATGCATGCAGGCAACCAAATAGGTACATTTATGTTTTTCATTCATGCAAAAAAAGGCATGCAGGCTACCAAACGGGCTGCCATTCATGGCCCAAGGCCTGTATGAGACTGGCAGTGCCAGCCACAGCACTATCAGACTGGACAAGAAAATGGATACAGGCTACCAAACAGGCCCCAAATGTGCCTGCCCATTTTGTCTCTCGTCGATAGTTTCACGTGAACTCGTTCAAATTTTTTGGGCTTGTTGTGGTGTGGTTTTTCTTCATTTTGGTTCGGCTTTTTGTTCAGATATGAAAAAAATAGATTATTGTTTTTGAAAAAATAATCAGATCTATATATTTTTCAAATTTGAGCCTTTCTATATGTTAGCATTTTCAAATTTTATCATTTATTCGAAATTAAACTTATTCAAAACCCAAAACTTTTAAATTACTGTAAAAACATAAAACAGAAAAATAAATAAAAAACGAAACATAAAAGAAAATCAAAAAATTACCTCTATTGGGCCTCATTCGTGAACGGCAATAAAAAAACGTTTCAGGCGGCAAGTAAGCGTTCCCACACTAAGCGTGCTAGGCCCCTCAAAAAAATCGAGCGTGCTATTGAAGCTCCCTCTCCGTTCTCTGCCTCTTCATGTTAAATCTCACTGTAGTTTTTTTCAGAGCAACCACATATTCCATTAATAGAAAATCAAGTTATATGAATAAACAAACGTAGAAACTAACAGACACACTAGAAGAAAAAAGATATCCTGAAAGCTTTGCAAGAAAACTACCCTTAAGGTTTTCTGCACTTGCCGAAGTCAGCGACAGTCGCCAAACACCAACGCCGCCTAGACGTGCGCTGGAATAGACGCCGAGCCTCCACCATTGCCGGATCCAAGGGAGCACCATCGCCAACAAAGCTTTATGAGCCGATGAACAGGCCCGCTGCAAGTAGTAAGGCACCTGTCAGTGTGACATGTCGACCCCAGGGGACGTCCCCGTGCTACCTTGAACCAAGATCTATCGCATACCATCGATGAAGTCGAGGAATAAGGGCAAATCCATCACCTCCGGACCAGCATCCTTGCTCCAGAGCATCCACCTCGTCTTGGCCCCCAACACCGCCGTGGATAACAACGAACACCAGCGACACGTCGAGATACATATCTCGCTAGATCTGAAGATCCACGAGAAGACCAAACCGCTCATCTAAAGGATCGACAAGCACACGTTGCCATCAACTCAGAGGCGTTTCCATGAAGATCACTGTCAGTGTGAGAGAAGAGTTGAGACGGATTTATTCGCCTGTGCGTCGCTCCCACCACCCCAACAACACACCACAGCAAAAAGACCCTAAGCCTGACTACAAAACGGAGAAACGAGGCCCCCCTCCCTCGGCATGAAAGGAGAGGGGACGCACGCTATAGCCGTTGGAGATTTGGAGGGATTTTTGGTTGCCGCCGCCTCTCGTGCGGGAGGAGGAGAACGAAGGGGAGCCGAGCTTAACCTCACTGCAGTTAAGCATGTGCATGTCGCTGTTTCTTTTGACCAGTAAACTCGTTATACTCGGAAAGCCTGAATTTCTGAACGGGCCTAAGCGGCGGAGCCGAGCAACGGAGTCCACTCGGTCCAGGATAATGCAAGCAGTGTGCATGCAAGCCACGGTAGCCGCCGTCACAACAGATATGGCTGCGAGACAGGGCCCGTTGTTCAACCAGCCTATCCGTTTGTTAGTTAGTACTACCTCCGTTTTATAATATAAGCCTTTTAAAAAGCTAGTACTACCTTCGTTTTAAAATATAAGACGTTTTAGATAGCTAAATTAGCTTTGTAAAAAGGATTATATTTCGGAATGAGGTAGTATCTTCCATGTTCAATCAATCCAAGTACGCCGTGTGGCGGCGCACTGGCAGTCCACCACCTCATCCCTGACGCAGCTAACACTCACTGATTGATCTGGTTCCAATTTTATATCCTCGTTCCCTACCATATTTGACCAAAACGAGTGCAAAGTTACGTTCAGACTTGGACTCCCAAAATCTTTGAACTCCAACGATCAACAGAGAGCACCCCGCTGGAAAATTCTGTCCTCCATTGCAGAGCGTGGGCAAGATGCACGTCGTGATGCTGCCATGGCTGGCCTTCGGCCACATACTCCCATTCACCGAGTTCGCCAAGCGCGTGGCCCGGCAGGGCCACCGCGTCACCTTCTTGTCCACTCCAAACAACACCCGCCGGCTCATCGACATCCCCCCGGCCCTCACCGGCCTCATCCGCGTCCTGGACATCCCGCTGCCGCGCGTCGACCGCCTGCCGGAGCACGCCGAGGCGACCATCGACCTCCCCTCCGACGCCCTCCGCCCCTACCTCCGCCGCGCCTACGACGCCGCCTTCCAGGACGAGCTCTTTCAGCTACTCCAGGAGTCGACTCGGCCAGACTGGGTGATCGTCGACTACGCGTCGTACTGGGCGCCGGCGGCCGCGGCGAGGCACGGCGTGCCGTGCGCATTCCTCAGCCTGTTCAGCGCCGCGGCGCTCAGCTTCTTCGGCGGCCCGGACGCGCTCCTCGGCCTCGGGCAGCACGCCAAGACTGAGCCGGCGCACTTCACCGTCGTCCCCGCGTACGTCCCGTTCCCGACCACCGTGGCGTACCGCGGCTACGAGGCGCGCGAGCTATTCGAGCCGGGCATGGTGCCGGACGACTCCGGTGTGTCCGAGGCCTACCGCTACGCCAAGACCATCCAAGGGTGCGAGCTCGTGGGCATCAGGAGCAGTGCCGAGTTCGAGCCAGAGTGGCTGCGGCTGCTCGGCGAGCTCTACGAGAAGCCGGTGGTCCCGGTCGGGTTTTTCCCTCCGAGGCCACAGCTGCAAGACGTCGCCGGACATGAGGCAACCATCCGCTGGCTTGATAGACAGGCGCCAAGCTCCGTCGTGTACGCGGCCTTCGGTAGCGAGGTCAAGCTGACGAGCGCGCAGCTGCAACGGATCGCGCTCGGCCTGGAAACGTCCGGGCTGCCGTTCATCTGGGCGTTCAGGCCACCAACAGAGGCCATTACCGCCCGCGGCGACGGGCTGCCGGAGGGCTTCGGGGAACGGCTGGCAGGCCGGGGAGTCGTGTGCCGAGGCTGGGTGCCGCAGGTGAGGTTCCTGGCCCATGCATCGGTCGGGGGGTTCTTGACGCACGCCGGCTGGAACTCGGTGGCCGAGGGCCTCGCGCAGGGCGTCAGGCTGGTGCTGCTGCCGCTGGTGTTCGACCAGGGCCTCAACGCCAGGAACCTGGTGGACAAGAAGATCGGCGTCGAGGTGGCGCGGGACAAGCAGGACGGGTCGTTCGCGCCAGACGACATCGCCTCAGCTCTGAGGAAGGCCATGGTGGAAGACGAAGGCGAGGAGTTCGGGGCTAAGGTGAAGGAGCTCGCCAAAGTGTTTGGAGATGACGAGGTGAATGATCAGTCCGTGCGAGAGTTCCTCAGGCATCTGTCGGAGTACATCAGGAAGAACGAACAATAGTGCCATTTTGGTGCAGGGTCGTGTCGTTTCAGCTGCGTTCTCAATGTAATCAGTTAGGTACTATAGGTATTAGTTGTTCTGTAGGCTCCTGGGGCTCGAAGAGTTGTTCTTAGCTGCTGCAAGATAAGGCATTAGTTGTTCTGTAGGCTCCTGGGGCTCGAAGATTTGTTCTTAGCTGCTGCAAGATAAGGCCTAACTAGACCAAGTACAGATGTGCAGGCAAAATGTTTTGAAGAACATGATTCAGTAGCGATTGTGAATGTCAGTCATCAGCAGTCAATCGTCTTGCACTTTGATAATTTGTTCGGTTATTATGTGGGGAAAAGATTAGTACTACTAGTACCAAACTTATATTCCGAATTCAGATAAAGACATACTCCCTCCGTTTCAAAATATAAGATGTTTTATCATTTGTGAAACAAATGTATCTAGACCTTTTAGTGTATGTTCGGAGTGAATCTACACGCTAAAAAGGGTCTAGATACATTCATTTCATAAAAGCTAAAACATCTTATATTTGAAAACGGAGGGAGTAGAATGAAACCTGCAAATACCAAATATCTTTCGGTCAAGTGAAGCATGCTATACCTGATTTCAAAAGCGTTTGCCATTACAAATTTACAACCCATTATGTGAACCACGCTGTTGCAGTGGAAAGAAAGATCAACATGGGCGTGTGTACAACCAAAAGGCCAAATTAGCAGCACATAACTGACACCTAGTGCACCAAAACTCACCAGATCATCTTAAGCGGAGGATAAATTTACCTTTACCGTGAAAGCCCCAGCAGCAGCAGCAGCAGCAGCAGCAGCAGAGTCCTTGTTCTGTTCACGTGCAAGCCCCAGCAGAGTCCTTGTTCTGTTCACGTGCAAGTCCCGGGATTTCCACATCGCCGGAAGGTACCCTACGACCATGGCAAAGGATAGCTGCACCACGGCATCCGTCTTACCCAGTGACACCATCGGCGTTGCGCCTGAAGGTTTGTATTTCAATAGCTTACTGTCTTTGGCCCCGTCCATCAAGAGCTTTATATTTTTCGAGACTACCCTGTCATGCCTCTGCGCGAAGTATCCTTGATTGAGCTCCTGCGACAAAGCATGTTTTTCTTTACAGGCCAGAACTTTCTACACCCGTATGTGCAGTAATACGTATATAAATCCCAAACAGTAGTATGCTAACCAGAAGGCATGGAAATTCAGTATGAACTTACGAAAGCGTCGGTGATATCACCAGCAGCAAAAATATTACTTTGGCCTTTCACTCTGAGATTTGCATCAACAATCAACCTTCCATCACTGTCCAAGCAATCTTTCAGCTCGGAATCTCTAATCCATGACGAACTCAGTGGTCTGTCGAGGCACGAGAAGTAGCAGTCAGCTCTTATCTCTATCCCTGACGAAGTTCTGTAGAGACCGTCTCCCTCCGACACAGACTGTAGATCGACTGATTGCTCCAAAAGAACTTCAACATTCTTTGATCTCAGCCATCGCAGTGCCTTGCCACCAGCTTTGTGACCAGTAGATTCTAACAATCTTGGTCTGTCATGAACCAACGTCACCTTCTTGTCTGGATAGTTCAGGGCTATTTCAGTAGCAAGCTCAACGCCTGATGACTCACCCCCAATAATAAGAATCGACCGTGAATATTGTATCTTCATGTTATCTGGAAATGTAGATGAGATCAGATACTCAAGATCTAACGATATCCATTGCAAAGAATCAGTGATACCCAGGAAACATTCACTATGTTGTATGTACATAGCAAGTTACATTTAAAATGGTATAGAATAGCCTAGATTAATTGCAGTATTGTCTCTAAGCACTGAATTATGACATTTGTTTGATATATATGATCCTCGGCTCTTGCTAGAGTAGACAATTCTATTACTCCCTCCGACCAAAATTAGTTGAGTTAGATTTGTCTAGATTCAAGTGTATCTAGACATGGTTTAGTATTAGATACATCCCTATCTTGATAAATTTGAGTCAACTAATTTGGGTCGGAGAGAGTACTAGAAAACAATGAATTGAAGTTGTTTTCTAGAGACGTTCTTGTTGCTACAGAACATATCAAATGATATAGGTTGTTATTAAACAGATTCAGTTCGAGCAAAAAAGTTCCCCAAAACGTTCATATTTCCAACAAATAAGTACATCATTTATTTTATCTGGTTTGTCTAAATAACTATCAGTGCATCTGAATGATAGACAACTGGATATAACGCATAAACTTATGACAAGAAAGCAACAACTGGAGAACATGATAGCTTGCCTTCTTGAAACTGTTCTAGTCTGTCTCTCCTGCTTCGCGGAAACTGATTTGTGTGACCTGTGGCAATGACAAGGTATGTGTACTCCACCAAACGACCCTCTGTTGTGATCACAGCCTCTCCCCTTACATCAGCAGCAGATGCTGTAATGACTTGAGTGCCCCCTAAGTAATCATTGTGGTTAATTAATGACTTCTGAGCAACAGATGGCTCCACCTTTGATATCATATCAGTCCATGGAAGTTCAAGGTATTCCTTCCTATAATCAAGAAAAATAAAGGTGTCAATTATATACTGGTTAAGATGAAGAGAGTACAACTTGGAAAGTTGGGGGTTATGCACTTATGCCAGCATTCTCAAAATATTGGTCTTCAAAAGAAAAAGGAAAAAGGCATTCTCTAACCATGTTAAATAAGATTGGGGGCTTTTCCAGCATTCCTCCATAGGAAAATTTACGAGTTTTAAAGCACATAAGGTGCAATGCTGATGAGCGACGATGAACGCAGACCATTGTTTAGAGACTACATAGCCACTGCATCCGTCGTAAGAGTTAAGAGGTTAAGGTTGACCGTTAGGTTTGATCTGATCAAGTCACATGCAATGAAGGTACGCTAATCCCGTCAGTGTTAATTTTGCATGGACATCTCAAGAAGGATGGAGCTATAATTTAAGACATGGACAACTATAACTATCATGTACTTAAAAAACTATTATTAGTACAAATTTACCCCTACTAGTTATTAGCCTCTCTGCCTTTAAGGTTCACAAACATCTAAAATAAGGAGTATATGAAACAAAGCCCCCCGGAACCAAGGGTGATGTCTAATATGGTAACTAAAAAATGTTATATATAACAGGTAAGAAAATCTATCCACTCCTCTTTTAACTCATTCATCTTGTTGTGGATTCCTCATAACTAGTTTTGTATATACTGTGGGCATCCAATGTACAAAGTAACACAGCCTCAGGAACAGTGACAAACATTATAGGTGATTCATAAGGTTCCGTCTCAGTGTGGAAGTAGTGGAGTAACTGAGTGTCTGCATCCAGGTGATTCCCTATAAATTCATTCTGACCCCCTCCCCAACACACACACCTCCCCAAGAAAGTAACAAGTGATCACTATTATCCGAGCATATGCAGATATATATAGGTCACATCTTCCTGACAAAATCGAAATGATTAACGTTGAGATGGTGAAAGAAAAGAAAAATTCTGAGGTTTCTAATCCCAGCAAACCAATTTTGTTTTTAACAGGCCAGCAAATCAATTCTTATTTAGCAACGAAAGATCAATCCACCAAATCAAAATCAATTCTTATTCAATAATATCTCGCAGTCTCGACTGATTTACCAGGGATTTACCTAACTAATCTTAGCAAGTTATCTGAACCATAGGGTTAATGGACGAATTTACAATTCGATGATACGCTAAAAAGTAATGCGCACTGTTCCATCAAGCGCCCCACAGTTTTGGTACCAGCTTATCAACAATCTCATAAGACAAGTCATCGTCTGGCCATAATTTTGGGGATAAATTGTGGCACCCGCAAATCCAAAGCGAATGTAGAGAGAGAGAGAGAGGCGGAAAGGGCTTTTTATTTGATGCTTACGGGTCGATCATGACAACATCGGCGTGGTTCTGGAGCGAGCTGGCGACGAGGGCGCCGGCGACGCCGCCACCGACAACCACCACGACCGCCCGCCGGCTCCCGTAAGGATGGACCCATCCGCCGCCAGCAGCCATCGCTCCCGGCCGGCGAACTGGACGAGCAGGAAGGGTAGGAGCCGGTGGCCGTGGCCGCGGCGGCTCTCAGCGGTGACGGATGCTGCCTAGGACGGAAAGTCGGGGTCGCCATTCTTAGGAAAAGGTCAATGGGGTGCTCCGGTGCCTGCGCCGCGCGCAAAGCGGGGAACAGCCTATGGCTCTCACGACCACTGCCCTTTCATCTCCAGCGTGGTGACCCAAATGGTACCGACGCGTCTGAAACGGTCAGACCGGACCCGAGCCGTAGCGGCGCTCTCTCCAGCGGTGTGATCATCGGACGTGGCTAGGTGGCTATCCCCGCAGTCCACTGACTTTCGGTCACTCACACGTGGTGGTCCCCACTTGTCAGGGACTCAATGGCAAGAGAGGCCAGGTAGGAGATCCTCTTCCGTGATCATCTGAATCGACGGCGTCCGGCGCGACCCCAATTGAGGGCAAGTGCAGTAGTTGTATCATAGCAATGTCATATAGGATGATAGATGATACAGAGGAGAGAATAAAAAAAAAGGTTTGTGAGAATCAATCTGTGGTTGGATGGTTAGGAGGACACTGGTACCCCAGTCCACCAAAGTTTAAACCCCGGGTTTGACGTTTTCGTGTCTCATAAAAGCGAAATATTCTTTAAGTGGGAGGCGACGTTCCCGTCGATAGCGAGGCGTCTGCGGTGACTTCGTCAATCTCAAGACCCGCTGGCTCAGTCTCTCGAAGGTGCTCATAGGGATAGGGTGTGCGTGCGTGTGTTCATAGGAGTGAGTGTATGTACGTATTGTGAGCGTCTGCGTTTGTATTGTGTTTCTCAAAATAAAAAAAATGTTTGTCTTATCTAACAATTTCTCTCACAATAAATCTAGGATGTCTACTTATTAAAGATAAGATTAAAAAATAATTCATTAAACATCATGTTTTATAGTTGTATCTAAATTATGTGGTAAAATTAAGATAAGACGATTTTATCAACCATTGTACATGCCTGATACACCAATTGTCAATAGCAGATAAATGAAATATTAATACTAGTAATACAGTTTTTATTAGATTTGACACCGTCTATTAAAAAGCGCCGGTTAAACAAAAATAAAAAATGACTTATGCTATTGGCTGACCCTACATCTACTCGTCGTTGTTATTGTGGTCGCCGTTTTCAAAGGGTTCTGCCTTGTCGATCGCCGCTCCGCGCCCGCCGCCCAAATGGCGCGTTGCTGGAGGCGGTCCATGGCGCTCACCGACGGCGCCGCTGTTCTCGCTGCCCTCTCGTGCTCCACCTCCCAGAGGACCAGCGCTTTCTCCAGCTCGGCCGCCCAGTAGTCCCCCACCTCCTGCTCGTCTTGCTCCGCCTCGGCGAGCTCCACCTCAACGCGCGTCGTCGATGCCGTGGTCGCCAGCTGCTCCTTCGCCGCAAGGCACTCGCGTTTGACGCGCTCTCTCGCCACAACCCTACGTTGCGACCTCTCCAGCGTGGCGGCCACGACCTCGGCCTGTGTCTTGGCTTCGGCATGGCTGGTGTTTGCTGGTGCTTTTGGCGGCGCTTGGTGGCGCTAGGGCTGATGTTCATCGCCGCGTCAGTGGTCGTCTTCCATAAACCATGACCAGCGCGGGAAACGGACGGACGGGCGTGGGATGTTTCCGGTCGTGGGCGGGAAACGGCCACCGAGCGCGCGCTAGAAATAAGATCCAGTGAGGGCGGGAAACACCGGCGACGCGGGAAGCTAGCGGTGGTGATTGGCGATGTCTCGTCGCCATTAGAGTGATAGGGGTTGTATGACAAAAAAGCGTCGGGCCGTTAGGCTCACATCTTGACATAGCCGAACCGCAACCCATTTTCTATCTGCGAGCCGACCCATCCGGTCCAAATCAGATGATTGGGTCGCAGGTTTGCGTCGGCCCGCAAGAGATGCCCTAAGCACGGCACTACAACCTAACTCGTTTATTAGGCATGTACAATGGGGGGATGCCATTCTTATCTTATGGTTGTTATGTTGGAAGGGAGAGAAATAAGAAAGAGAATAGTGCCTTCTCTTAGCTAAAAGATGATCTCTTAAATATAAGATAATGCTATTTTTTATTGTATCATATGTAATTCCTAAGAAAACCAATTTCTTACTAAAAAATAGTTATTTTTCATTCTTGCTAGAGATGGCAATAAGAGATAATACATTGTATAACCTAGTGGTTTTATCTTTTCCGCAACTATGACCAACCCCAATCTCGGTTTGCCATTTGACCGATCAAAACTCTAGTTTTGCCACTACTCTATTACGACACTCTTTAGTTTTGTCATTCTGTCATCTGCCCACCATTAGTCTATTATCACTTTTGCCATCTGGAGAGCGGGGCGGTCAGAAACACTTCTAATTCGTCAGTGGTGCAAATAGTTCAACGTTTAAAATCGCCAACAAAGAATTGAGCAATGTTCATTCTACAAAGACACATCTCCGCAAATTTCATCACTTCGTCTAGGAACAATTATTACTGGTATGCATAAGTTGAATAGGCCTTAATTTGAGGACCGTCTGTTGCGATAGGAGAATACTAGCATAACAATTAATTTATGAAAAGGAGGATAATTTCAGCCATTACATTGGTTGATGCATACAGCCACATACTTGTTCATGTTAAACAGTAAGACAAATTCAAGCATCAAAGCTAAACAAGTCGACTCAAAATAGGATATAGAGGTGATAGAATCTCTTCGACGACCAATCATAAAGATTTAGATTTTAATGGGAGATAAATAGGAGAATGCAATATCTATTCTCGTAATTACAAATCAACCACATGATGCAAATTGTAATAAATAACATTAGTTTTGCATCTGGCTAGAGACATTCGACATGGTGAACTACTTTTTGGATTTGTCAAAAATGATAACATGTAGAAACTGATGGGAACTTATAATGGCAAAACTGATTATATACTAAAGATGGAGAGAAAATGTAATGGGAAATCCGAGGAGCGTTGTAATGGAGCAATGGTAAAACTAGAGTTTTGATGGTCAAATGGCAAAACCGAGGTTAGGGTTGGTCATAGTGGCAGAAATGATAAAATCCTATAACTTATATATATTGTCTTCTCTAGACGATATGGAGGGCTAAAAGAAGACATGCCTTCTACCATTGTACATGCCCTTAATTCTGTACCGGAAGTCTACTTTGAAGGCGAACTATTTATTAGACAGCATCATGTGTTCTTTATCGCATCCACGTTTGAGATGCACCGTTGTCAGCTAAACATGCCAAAGTGCATAAATAAAAGAGGTTAGGGACCGTTTGTTTAGATTGTAGGTGTGGGACTTTTTCTATGTTGCTCCTATTTTAATGATGAAATGTCAAATATCCCTGAATGTTGAGGAAGTTGATTAGATGATGATTCAAAACAAATTAGCTAATTATGACCCTTTTAACTTAATTGGCATGCTTAATAGCTAAATTACCTCAAATAACATGTTTTCTGCTAAAACAATTATACACATGCTTTTTACCAAAATGATTTTGGTGTTGTTTGTTAAACCTTTTACCAAACAAAATGAGCCTCCGAGCCCAGCCGTGTGACCCAGCACCACTCCCTACGCACATGGACAAAAAAATATACAGTGAAAAGATCTTCTCCGAGATTAAAAAAATGATATTGCATACCCCGTGGTGGCATGTGCTAGACATTAGCACACTTTTTTGTTTTTTGCTTTTTAACCAAATTTCTCTTAATTATAACAACATTACTATTTTTACAAAAATATCTACTAACCAGAACTATTAATCTACAAATTTTGGAGGTACAATACCGAGACTTCAATACCCAAAACGGGATTTCTCAAAACTAGATTTTTTTAAAGAACAACCCTTATGTCAAGTTGATTTGCCAAAAAGCACCTCCTCACAAACAATATGACAAATCTACCTCGAAAGAATGATACATTCTACCATGCCATTCGTCCACCCGTGAAAAGCCAAATGCCTACATAAAATGTGTGTATCTTCCATTCTGAGATGACGTCTTCACACTAGCACCAGGTCTTGACTTTGAACCTAGGTTAGGGCATGTTGTCAATTCTTGATTAGTTTTAAAAATACTTTGTCTTGCGGACCTACGATTATAATTCGACAAAAAATGTTGACCTCCTGAATCATGAAGCAAAACCTTGCATGCCAAACCAAAGAAATCATTTATAAAAAATAGGTATGAGGCTATTTAGAGGCATTCCGCCTCGAAAAACTGAATGTGATTGTTGCGAGAAAATGGCATACCTGTCTTCCTCCGCAAAGTGGCTTGGTAGAAGAGGTCTTCCGTTCCGTGAAGGGTGTGTTCGGTTGGTGTCACCAAGTGGAATGGAATGGTTCCACACCTGAGAGCCGTTCTAGTGTTCAGTTGAGAAATAGAATGAAACGAGGTGGTTCCTCAAAAGAGAATATTCCCTCTAGATCCAGAATGCACTCATTCCACCAAATTAGTGGAATCTCCCCGTTCCTCTATGCTAAAGCCACACAAATATTCTCACTCTCTCTATTCTCTTGCCATCCTTTTGCTAAATGCACCCAAACGTAGAATGAAACCGTTCCATTCAATTTTTTTTGCCCAACCGAACATAGGATGGAACCATTCCATTACACATTTTTTGTCCTAACCAAAGACAAGAAGGGAACCAACCTATTCTAGCGGAATGAAACCATGATATTCTATTCTACTTCGTTCCGAACTGAACACACTACAAGTGAACGAAAGATCAAGTATCTCTTGGAGATCTTTGTGATTCTTTTTGGCTTTTGGACTTGGATGTGGGCATTGCTTATTGCACTTGGTTGAGGGGCATATTTGTAAAAAATCAGTCCGCCTATTCTACTACTTACGGCATCATCAAGTAGATCTCTGAATCATCTATGCTTTTGTTGGATTTGGTGGATGATCTTGTCGAGTTTCCTCAAAATGTTTTAATAAGTTAATTGTATCGTTTGTTTTTTCTCATTGCATCTAAAAACAGAAAAGTTTCTAGTTTCTATCGAGAATCTTTGTATAAAAAACAAGTGCAATGTATGCACCAACATCACCACCATACTGACACACTAACAGAATGACTTCAACGAAAACGTCGCCTCGGTGAAGAAACTGACCGCTCTAGGTCCAGTCTTATCACAACCCGTTGTTGTAGCATGTGAGAGTCTATCTATAGTAACACTAATTTGATACATATATGATCTCACACAACGTAGTACCGCATATTTTTATTGAGGTATTCTCGGAAAAATACATGAAGAAATATTCAGCTTGCGATATAAAGCTACCATTACGGACACGAAATACCGTAAATGTTTTCTTGGAGGCATTTGTTCTAACAAGGACAAATATTTATGGCATCCCACCTTCTACAGACACTACCATTCACGCGCACAAACACAATAAATACAGTAGTTATAAAGTGGTTCAAAGTTGTAAATGAGATTACAAAGACACACAAAAATATCGTCTTAAGCACTATGTAGCCTACTACGTCATCTTGCAGCCACGTTAGGCCATAACCTCCAACAGACATCAACTTGTTAACTGATCATCCCTTGCTGTTTAAGCAAAGACCAGCGGAGTACATAAAACTAGATAGATGACATGTAAAAAGTCCAGGAGTATTTAAAGTTTCCCGAATGGTCCAAGGAGCGGTTGTACCTGCTCAAATGTTTTTCTGAACAAAACGAACAATATTATCTTACTTTATTTTATCTTAAAAAGCTGAAGAGAATTGACTCATTTGCGGGAAGCGGTCGAAAACCCGCACCAATATTGTCATGAAACACGACCGTATTGGACATAACACCACAGCTAACCTGGCTGCCCACACGAAGTACACGGGTACCACGAGGAAGAAAGTCCGTGGTCGAGGTTGCCAGGAAGCGTCATCGTCACCACTCCTCCTCGAGCCAGCGACTCTGGCTTCACCATAAATGACCCTAATAGAGCCTCGATGCAGACGACATTGGAACTCATGTCGGCATATGCCACTAATTGACACACTCCACCGTAGCTCCGACTCCACGTCAACCAGCAAAGCAGAAGAACCCAGCGGTGCCAAATGTTCGATGGCACTGCGAAGATTGATTCCTTCTATGTGTCAGATAAATCAAACTAATTTCAGTAGGATTTGACAGGTGATGTTCCCAGGGCGTAAAGACGCCCCAGGCTATAGGAGCCTTGGCCTGGGTCGTGCGGGGGTGAAATCTTTTCTTAATTGTAGCATATTTACATGACGTGATACTGTTAACTACTGTAGCAAGACAATTGGTCCGGGGCGTGATTCCCGACTGGCTACGCCGCTGGATGTTTCCACTTGCACGTCTCTAAAGGAAACCTGTCTTTCTTTTGGATTAGCCGGTGAGTACTTTGCTATCAAACTCTCAGTCTCTGTTTGGCATCAAAGTATTTTTAAAGTATTGAGGAAATACTTTGGTTTTTGAAAAAACTGAAGTATCAAATACTTTGAGGTGTTTGGATCTAACAAATAATGCAGTTTCAAAACTGAATTATTCTTCAAAACTATAGATTTTTTGAAGTATTTGTGAAAGAGATCAGACCCTCTTTTTTCTAAAACTGAGAAAAGAGAAAAAATAAAATATTGCTTCGCTAGGCACTAATATACTATGGTATTGACATACTTGAGTTTTATACTAGGCCTCAATGTTTGTTTGTTTTCAGAGTCAAACCGATCAATACACGACACACACGAACTCAACGCAAATGTTTCGCTCTGTACTGCCGTCAGCTGTTTGAAGCAAATGGAAAGACGATTACTAGTTCGTTAACTAAAAATACTATAGCGCAACCATCACCCACGCCCACGGCATGCAGAGAGAGTACACGGCAAAACAGCGGCCCGCAGGCAGCTGCTACACGTAAACGGTGGGCCCGCAGCTGCCACGCCAACACGAGTCTGTGTGCAAGGCAGCGGTTTTCTTCCTCGACAGAGAGAGAGAGAGAGAGACGTTGCGTGGCGGAAGAGAACTGCCCGAAGAAAGAGACATGCTCCCCTCCCCCATTTTATTTGGTTTGCTACTCCATGGAGCAATGGGTAGACCAATGGCGAAGCGGTCCATCGCAAAGCGTCGGAGACGTATCGGTTGGATCACCTTCCGAGTCCGAGGTCCAACCCCATGACCATGCGCCGCAGCGAACTGGCAAGTAGTAGTAGAAAGGGACACGTCAGTGTGAGCTCCCGACACGTGACCTCCTCTTTGCCCACCCCACTGCACGCTGGTCCCACATTCTACTGTACAAAAGCACCCTCGTGCGCATCGCTTCCGATCACATCCCGCACACACAGCTACAGCGTCCCCACAGTCGCGCTGCACACCTGCACAGATCGGAATCGGATCCTCTCTCCCCCACCCCCGCAGCATCCGGCGGCCATGGCCGAGCGCTTCGACCTCCAGGGCAGGCACGGGAAGTCCCGCGTCCGCGTCTCACGCGTGTGGCGCCGCCCCGCCGCGGCAGGGGGCCACCTCTTCGTCGAGTGGAGCGTCGCCGTCAGCGTCGTCTCCGACTGCCTCCCCTCCTACACCTCCGACGACAACTCCGCCATCGTCGCCACCGATTCCATCAAGAACACTGTACGCCCACGCACTTCTCTCTCTCTCTCTCCCTCTCTCTGTTTCTGTGCCCCGCGTTTCTCGCCCTTCCTGTTCCTGGTCTGGCTCTTGATGGGTATCATCTGTTCGATCAGGTGTATGTGAAGGCCAAGGAGTGCACGGAGGTGGTCTCCATGGAGGAATTCGCGGTCATTCTCGGAAGGCATTTCACCTCCTTGTACCCCCAGGTAAGAAAATCCTTTGTGGTTCTGCTTCTGCCATGGGTGATTCTCATGAACATTATTTCGGTGTTTGTATGGCGGCAGGTTTCAGAGGCGACAGTGACAATCACGGAGCGCCCATGGGAGCGCGTGCTTGTCGACGGGAAACCCCATTCACACGGTGAGACTGAGACGAGTTTTCTCGCTTATTCACCCTGTTAATTGTGCCGTCCTGAGGCAGAGGCGCTTAGCGTAGATCAGTTTTTTCCTGGCAGCAGGGCAAAGATCATTACAGACAATACCAAAGTAGTACTCCATCCGACCCATATTAGTTGACATAGATTCATTTAGATACGAATGTATCTAGTCAAGTTTTAAGTTTTAGTACTAGATACATCCGTATATAGACAAATTTGAGTCAACTAATATGAGTTGGAGGGAGTAGTACATTGCATGCTGTACATTCCAATGAGCAGCTGACTGCATGCATAGTACTACTAGTACTAGTAGTATAAAACAACGAGCAGCTAGGGATCATTACGCATAAAGAAGTACTAGTACGTATAAAACAATATATCCTGATCCGCCTCCCTCTGTAGATCAGCATGATACAGGATGCATGTGCCATATACGCATTAATGTGAGAATGTTAGGATAAAGATCATATAAACAGTAATAATCAGTTGAAGTAAAAATAGAGATGAGGGAGGTTAGATATTGCAAATTCTTGGTAATGCTTATGTATCAACGACTCAGCCATTGCCATAGACTATGTTGTCTAGGGCCAACAAGCATCATGTTGCTTTTATCTAGCCTGAGGGGGAGGCACAATGATCATCGTGCATGTTATTGGCCAAGCAATATACTTAATGGGGAGTCGGTTTAGTGTTCTCATCTTCAGACTGCATGGAGAAACATACATTTTATTTTGAGTAGCGTAATTCATAATTTTGCAGGTCACTTTGTAGTCCCTCTTCCAACTATCAAAATACATATTTAGTTGTTATTAGATGGCTGAGCCAAATGGGACTCTCAACCTTTGAGTTAAACAATAGAGCCAAATTTATCAAATTGTCAGCATGCAATCTCTGCTGTTAGGCCTGCCTACACTAGCACCTTTTATTTCTTTGGGTCAGGCAAAAATTAGTTTTCTTATGGTATTGCTCAAATAATTTCACATCTTCGTGATTCTGACCGCAAGTTGGATAATGCAGTGCAAATAGTACCCTTTTATGTCTCCCATTTTGCTCTTAACCATACCTTTCTAGTATTATAAACTGATAGTCAGAAAGAAGGATTATGAAAATCAGACAGTTTCTTCTCAACTACTTACAGATAACTTTTCGTTTTGACATATAAGTTCCCTGCTGAATGACATTTATTCTCGTCTGATAACTTATATATTGAACTTCTTTTCAGGGTACAAACTTGGTTCTGAAAAACACAGCACAGAGGTTACCGTGAAGAAGTGTGGAAGCCTGCTTATAAACTCTGGGATACAAGGATACTCTCTGCTAAAGACAACTCAGGTGTTTATCCAACTTATTATTTGTCTTGCTCCTCAGGCCGCCATTCTGCCACCATCCCCAATAAGATGAACTCCACCATATTTTCCTTGATCTGTGGTTGATGCAGTGTGGTAGTTGTAGTTAATTTTAGTGAGGTCACTCGGAGTGCATAGTTGCAAAAGCAGGGACGGCCTTGATGTGTTAGTGGCCCGGTGGAAAACAAAAAATGGGCCCTCTATACATTTTTTTACGGGTCTATACACTAACAGTTGATATTTCAGAGAAGGTATCAAAATAAATTTAACTTCAGTATGGAGTATATTTTCAGTCACTTCATTAATAAACACAAATTCATAACAACATAATCAATTAGTTGTAGAAAAATAAAAGAAATGATTTTGACCTTGTGGGCATTCTGTCGAACATATCTGGTGCGCCGTGGTCACCGTCGACACCAGAAGGGTGCTGACAGGGGAGGAGTGCCGATGGGGATTGGAGAACGATAATGAATCGAATGGGATAAACAAGAAAAAATTAACCTAAGAGAGGTACATAGGAGTGGAGGGATTTCTTGGCAGAACCTCATTAATTCCCTCAAAGCGGCAACATATGTCAACAGGAGAGTAGCGGCTCGGTTACTCTTTCCTTCTAGCGATGCCAACATATGTTTTGCTCCTAAGGCCTAAAACTGCTAGCGCTAATTGATTTGGTTCAATCTGCATGCACGTAATTACCTGGTTGGGGGCCCCAAGCAACTGGGGCCTGTGCGGCCGCACCGGTTGCACTGGCTCCGGGCCAGGGCTGTGCGCAAGTTATGAATTCTGATATAATAGAGTTTTCTAGGAGATCATTAGTTAGGAAGATACATGTGGCCATACCAGAAGTTATCTTTTCAGTGGTTGCATGAGTTGTGCGTCAGTCCTTGTAGAAGAGCGATGAAACATGAATAGACTTGTAGACCGTAGCTATGTCAACATATGAATATATCTCATGCTTTTGGGGATCATCTTATGCAACATGTCAGCAAGCTGGCACTTAGTTAGCTGAAGTGTCGACGAGGCAAAATAATTTAACTATTTAAGTTCCAGTGAAGTATAAAGAAAGGTAAACAAAAGTCATAACTGAAGCAGAATTAGTTTATTTTGAAATAGGCTGCGGTTCCAAGTCATAAATGCTTAATTCTCACCACCTTGTCTATCCTAGTCTGGTTTTGAAGGATTTGTGAGGGACCGCTACACACTTCTTCCTGAAACAAGAGAGAGAATTGTAGCAACAGAAGTAACTGCCTGGTGGAGGTTCGGCACTCCTACCATCTGCCTGAGACATTCTCTTTTCCACACTGCTGATAGTTATTCAGCCCGTTTTATTTGTTTCCAATAGTAACTCGTGGTATTCTCTTTCGATCTTTGATATCCAGGTATCCATTTGAGCATGTTTCCCAGCTTCCATCGAAGCCATTTTGCTTCACACAAAGATACCAGGATCTGAAGAAAGTTCTTGCTGACACATTCTTTGGTCCTCCTGATGTTGGAGTATATAGTCCGTCGGTGCAGAACACATTATACCTCATGGGTAAAGAAGTTCTTACCAGGTTTGCAACTTTGAAATTTTGGCTATTAACTTGTTATCCTCTGTAGCTTTTTGTCAGCCATATTTATCCCCTGCATGTATACACACACTGAATATATGATACCAATTTCCAGGTTCCCAGACATAGCATCGATCCAGCTTAGGATGCCAAACCTCCACTTTCTTCCTGTGAACCTATCAGGGAAAGAAAATCCAGGGTTGGTGAAGGTGAGCAAAATGGCTACCATGTATATATGGCAAAATTGTTCTTTAAACAAATTCTTGAGGCCTATTTCTGTTCTGTTTTATGTCGGATATTGCAACTTTAGTTACCCCAGAAAAGCTCCCATTGTACGTGTGCCCACCTTAACTGAGCTATTGCTGTGTACAGTTTGCTGATGATGTGTACATGCCGACCGATGAACCGCATGGTACCATTGAAGCAACGTTGACCCGTGCCAACTCAAAGCTGTAATTTTCCATGTTCTTTTCCTTAACCGCGAGGAAAAGCAGCAATTTCAATCAAGGCTGGTAGCCAGGCTCATGATTTGGTTTGGTTTCATCAAGATCAAAGTCGCCAATATAAACAAAGTTACAGGGAAAAAAGCAAGCACGACCCCTTGGAAATTGAAAAATGACGTATACTTTGCATTTGTTCAGGTAAAGGACATGTGCATGGGCCAGCTAGTGCTCCAGCATTGTAAATTTTACGCTGTTGATGTAAGAAACCTGCAATATCCCTTCTGGACCACATACTGCCATTGAACTTTGTTTATATTATAAACTTTATTTGAAAATAAATGCTGAACTTGATTTTTCTTTTCCTTGTTCTGCCCCTTCTTTTTCTTGACGTTGTTGCCCGTCAGACTTTGTTATTCCCTTAGACTTGTGGAAAAAAATCGGTTTTACAAGAGCAACGCAAGTCAATTTGTTACAAAGTGCTAATGCGGCTCCTCATTGGACCACTAAAGGCTGTGTACACGAGAATTATCGTATGGGCTAACACTAAGATGGCCTACCGCTTTGTCATAGAAAGATGAACTGAAAGATCGATGTTCAGGGTAAAGGCTATTTGCCGCCCGTTGGCGGCGCCAGCGATGAGCGTCGCGCACCCCCTGTAGCGTCAGGTCCTGGGCCGGCCCACCAGCAACGGAGAGAAGAGGAAGACGAAGGGCGACAACAGTCCTCGCCGACGTCAGGGACGATGCGGCCGCGGCGCCCCGACGGAGGCGAGGCGAGGACCTCGCCGGAGACGGGGACGACGCGGCGGGCCGCGGCATCGCCGACGGAGGCGAGGAAAAGACCTTAGGGTTGGGGGTGGATAGGTCCTTGCCAGACTTAGGGTTAGGGTTGGGGGTGTCGCCGGCGACCAGACTTAGGGCTGGGGGTGCAGTTCGGGGAGTTTAGAGGGATGGCCAGCCGGCCGGGACCTCGCCGAAGATGGGGGCGAAGCGGCTGGCCGCGGCGTCGCCGGCGAAGACGAGGCTTGGACCTCACCAGAGACGGGGACGACGCGGCTGGCCGCGGCGTCGCCGGCAGAGGTGAGGCAGAGAACTTAGGTTCTTGGGGTGGCGCCGGCTGGCGGTGAGCTGCTGGTTCACGGGACGAAGAACTAAAGAAGACGTCTGGAGGAGGAAGAAGATGACGGGGCAGTGGGCCGGCCCATACAGGAATCACTTGAGACGGTGTGAGCGTCGAGCGCCGCTAGCGAGCGATGTATAGCACCTCCCATGTTCAGGCTTCCATAATCCATACAGATTGCTGAATCTGTTGTTAATCCCAAGTTTGATTCTGAAGCCCAAACAAAGCAGTAATCTCAGTTGAGAAAGGGCAATCGTCTTTGCCACTGTCGGAGCTTGTCGTTTTTGGCAATGCCGACGCACTTCCTTTCAATGGATGGTGTTTCTGGCTGCGGCGATGCAGTACCAGCTGTGGCGGGTGCATCACGGTACGAGAGCAACATCGACCGGTGCGTACGTACTGGTGGTAGTCCATGATTGTCCCTCGCCTCGTGTGGCTGGCCGCACGTACATCGACGGCACGATCGGCGCACGCACAGCACAGCACAGAAGACGGAGGAAAACAGAACATGGGCAGTTACTTTCACCAAAGGGGCTTCCCCCCACATGCTACAGGCTACAGCGTCGTCGCCGATGGATACCACCCACCAATGCGCGCAGAAAAATTGTTCCCTGGCGGCCACCTGCCAACGGAGAGCAATAAATGGGATACGCGCACGCCGAAAGCCCCTCCGCTGCCGCCTGATTTCCCTGCTCCGAACCGTGGAGGTCAGGAGGACCACCGCACGTTTTCATGGTGCGGTCCCAGCTAGCCAACGTCTCGCCGGTGGGGGTTGGAATGTTGGCCGGTGGCCCGGTCCAATCATGAGCTCCGCCACGGGCGGCCTCCGCGCCGTGCGGCCGGTCATCCTCCGCCATGGCAGGCCGCCTCTGGGATTAATTTGCGGCGAAAACGTCGCCAGCCAGGGGGCTCCGCGTCCCCGTCCAGGTGGTCATGCCTCATGCCTGGCAGATGGCAAGTCGAGTGGACGCACGTCCGCACATGGCGCCCACATGGCAGCCTGGCGCCATTGATGACTCGCCCGCATGGCTCCACCACCTCCCAGCTGGCTAGGCTGGCCTGGACACGGTACGGTACTTGCTGCCGCCTCCGTCTCGGGCTGCTGGCCGGGGGCACATGCCCGACAGCGACAGGGATGCTCCTCTGACCAGCCACGTAAAACGCTTGACCACAATCATCATCTCTCTCTCTCTCTGCCGTGGGACTCTCTGAACCTAGTTCGGAACACAGGAACTAATCTTTTTACTACTACACAATTGCCGTGAAACCGTGCACTTAAATGGACCGACCGCGTGGAATGCGAGAGATCAGTACCTACCATGTATACACAGGAAGTAGGGGTTTACAACTTTGGATTGGATCAGCGCGGAGGTTGCCGTCGATCACAGTGGGCTGCTACAGGATATATGGGCGTGTGCTACGATCGATAACAGTGGGTCGGGACACTTAATTCAGACGTGCGAACTGTTAGTCTGTTAGGTAGACCGTACCTTACATAAGCAGGGCACTTATATATATAGTGTATGTTAAGAGCAACTCTAGCAGTAACCGAAAACTTCAGAACCGAAAAACGTATATTCAGTTTTCCAAAAACGTTGGGAGGAAGATTTTGTAGCTGGCGCAGAAAAGAACCCGTAAACACGAACTGAAAAAACGCAATTCAAATGTCGCGGGAAAATTCGTCATGATCATATATATAGATGGTAGTTTGATGCTCCGATTGAGCATCAAAAGTTACATAATCGTTACTGAAAACCTAAATTAGCTAGTAGCATCGAGTTTAAAAAAAAATTAGCTAGTAGCCTAACCGCGCGGACTAATTCCAAGTAAAAGGAGGCCCGATTGCCCTCTGCGTGCGGCGGTGACGGTGGTGGCGGAGCTCGAGCGTCGAGGCGGAGGACGGCGTCGACGCGGAGGCCGGTGAAGAGCTTCACTCGTCGGAGTCAAGCTCGACTATCTCGAGTTTGACGCGGCGGACGCGCTCCTCCCGACGCGCGGCCTCGTACTCACGCACTTGGCGGACGACGTCGGCCTCCTACCGGCGGAAGCGAGCGCGGGCCTCCGCCTCCGAAATCGTCTCCACCTGCGCGACCACGACGTCCTCCTCTTCAGAGCCATGCACGTAGTCTCCCGCGGAGAACGTGGGCTCCTGCGCGGGGACGAGCTCCTCCTCGTCGGAGCTGTCGTACACGAGCGGGCACGGTGGGCGGCTTCCCTGGGGGCATGAGCCCCTAGTTCGTCCACCGGCGGGCGCTGCGCTTGCGCGCGCCCTCCGACCGGTTGAACTTCCAGCGTTCCGCCTCCGTGCGGAACACGGGGTCCGCGGCGGCGAGTCCCCGCCGCCCAATCACGCGCCGCCCCGTGCGCCACCACGCGAGGCCATGGCGTCGCGGAGCGGAGACCAAGCTAAGTTTCTAAGCGCTGGATTGCTCGCCGGAGAGGAGGCTGGTGGCGGCGGAGCGAGAGGTAGCGGCGGAGGGGAGTAGGGTTTGGAAACCGAACTCCCCTTCGCGGCCTGTTTAAATACGGGGCGGCCGTCGAGTTTCTCGGGCCCCCGAACTCTGTTTATGGGCCAGCCCGCGAGTTCGGTCCCTATTTTGGGCCTATTTCGGCCTGAACCCATAAACCCATCGGAATTTTTCGGTTCCGGCCCCTTTTTCAGTATCTGTTAGATATGCTCTAAGGGAGCATCTAGATCCCATACGCACGAGAAGTTTTCTTTTGAAACAAACGCACCAGAAGTTCTTATGTCTAAGTCATTCTACTATTTGTGCTGCCTACAACTTATATTTCTTTCACTAATTATTAATTGCAACATAGTTGCAACTCATTAAATTCTCAGCTACTCCAACCTAACTCATGTGTAATTCTTTCATTGCACGAATCAAAGATAAATCCAATGATGAGAAGTGACTGGGACATACAGTTTTAGGCGTATGAAAACTAGGAAATCCGACATATTAATATGTACACTTTTTACAACTCGCACAAAATCTTCCCAAAACCACCAGAAAAATGTGTATATATATACGACCATGCGCAAACTGATCTCTTCTCATTTTTCTTGAAACTAAAACAAGACCGATCTACTTTCGCTTTTGCTGGAGCATTTAAATGCTAGAGCTGCTATATTAATATGGCGGGCACAAGGATTTAACTGCTAGAGAAATATTTCCTCTGTTTTAAAATATAAGATGTTTTAACTTTGTAAAAGGAGTGTATCTAGTCATTTTCAGTGTCTAGATTCACCCTAAAGACTGATGAACCTACACGTGAAAAGAGGTTTATATACATTTCTTTCACAAAGGTAAAACATCTTATATTTTGAAACGAATGGAGTATATTCATGCAATCCACTGGTGGAAAAAGGGCTTCTAGTCCCGGTTCATAAGGGCCATTGGTCCCGGTTTCCGAACCGGGGGACCAATGAGTCTCCACGTGGGCGGGCGCGCGACGATGGGGGTGGATCATTGGTCCACGTGGGAGCGCGAGAGACAAGCGGGGGTGGATCATTGGTCCCGGTTCTTGGTACGAACCGGGATCGTTGGTCTCTGTGCCGCGGTAGGATTTTCGAGCTATTTTTGTGCCGCGGCAGGTTTTGTGCCGCGACAGGATTTTCGAGCTATTTTTGTGCCACAGCAGGATTTTTTTTATCAGTTTAATGGTACTACATATATACAGCAATAATGAAACCACGATATATATATTACACATCATGCATGATCACAAATATATTATACACCGTCTCATCCGTCTTTTTGATCGAAACATATTATAATTATGAACGATACTCTCACACGAACTTGATCTAATTTACATCTTCTTTTTTATACTTTACCTTTCCAAATAAAGCGGGTAATAGTATTCTCCTTTCGGATCTATGACTTGTTGTAACAAGAATCCGGCAATTTCCTCTTGAATTGCTTGCACACGTTCTTGTGATAGAAGAACGTCCCACATCCGTTCGATCTAATATAAAGAAGAGAATCAATATATATGAATGAAACTAAACACAATTGGTGGTAATAAAATAAAGTTGTGATTATTGTTTATCGTACTTCATTTTTTTGATGTTCCGGTCTGCGCCCTTCTCTTTGGTCGTCTGGCGAATGAACTCGCAGACATAGTATCCACATAAGTTATTCTCGGCTTCCTGCGTCAAGCATTTTACGAGAACAGAGTTCAATCAAAATAATAGTCAAGCATGATAATGGTGGTATTAAAACTAGAATCAAAGAGATGCGTGGATCTAGCAAGTAGTACTTACAGTCAATGGTTGAAATGTAAGCTCTGGCTTCCAAACACCCTTAGTTTTGGCAGTGAACCGTTTCTAAGCCTTCTGAAGGCATTCCTGCATGTCCGTCCATTTTTCTAATAGTGTGCGTTTCGAGTCTAGGACTTTTACTATTCCGGTGTCAACAGCAATGATTAACAGAATATAGTGGAAGTTGGACACACTAATAAAATATAACACAAGTCAATTATACGCTTAACATCAAGTAAGCGAAAATAGAATGTGTACAAGACAGTAACACTCACCCAGCGTTGTAAGGAAATAGTATTTCCCTTCTGTTGCTGAAATGCTTCAACGCTCGTACCAAGTTATCCTCTGTCTCTTTGGGTTTTGTTTTTAGAGTAACTTCATGAACGAAATTGTAGTCAACAAACCCAAGGTCATAGATTTGTCCTTTGTTGCATTCGAGAATCTTTATTCTGCATATATAATTAGTATAGTGACGAGTAAGATTATACAAGCAACAAATGAGCTGAGCTAGAAAGACTTAATTATAGAAATTAATTATACTTACAAATAATAGGCACTGACGATAGTTTTGTCGAGGGCGTCTTGTTGGTAAAACTGAAATAATTCTAGAAATTCGATCAGTAGGAAGCCATCTCCATGACCGTAATGGTGGTGTTTATATGCAGCATAGATCCAGTTTTTGGATTCAACACAGGCTTGGATGTACCAGTTATGCAATCTTCGCATTTTTGTTGGTAGATCTTTGACTAACTCGGGTTTGATGAGAGGAGCCCCGTACTGGTACACGTATGCTGTTTCTTGGTACCCCTCGAACTCATCCATACGGCTCATATACTCAGTAATAGACAGTCCATATAATTGGGCCTTTTCTCCGTACAGTCGAACAAACTCCGGATCAATGTTCGGATCATGCCGCTCCTGGGCTCTCCACTCATTGGTATTGTACACTTTGAGCGGTTCGATCGATTGATTTTTCTGTTGTCCGAGCTGGGCAACTTCTTTCCTGACTCTCCGCTCTTTTGCCTCAGCCGACTTGGTAATAGAGCGATTATAGTCTGATGTGAGCGCTATGGGTTGGTGAAGCTGAATCTTAAGCGCGGTTGCTTTGGTTTTATCTTCTGCGGTGACCGGGAAGAATGCCTCTATCGGCCTTTTCTTGTTAGCCATGTCAATCTTCCACTTTTCATAATGGGCAGCTGCGGCCGCAGCAGTTTCCTCATCTGTCTTCTCGCAAGATAGCTTCTTCATATTCTTATGAGATACTTTGGGAGGGGAGATAGCTTATGTTTCGATGATCGGAACATGCTCTTGCTGCTGCTGGTGGTGCTGCCCCTTTTAGTATACTTTCGCTTTTGTTTCTGAGGCTCAGGGGACGGAGACGGCTGACGCGGCGGTGGAGACGGCTGACGCGGCGATGGAGACGGTTGTGCTGAGTGGTGAGGCGGTGAAGGCGACGATTGCGCTAGAGAATGGTGAGGTGGCGGCGAAGGTGGATTGCTGCTCTAAGGAGTGGGTGGCCTTGGCGGCACATAATTTGGAAGCATGATGCGCTCCTTTGGCCATAGAATAGTCCCCCCTTTGTCTTCTCCTAGTTGAGTCAGCTCCATATCTTCCCCTGTAGGGTGGTCTAGTTTCAGCTCCTCAAAATCTTCCTTCACCTCATCCACCATGACGACAGCGTACCTTTTTGGAACCGGTCTGCAATGCCAAGTTGGGTTAGGCGCAATTGGTACCGCCATGCCGCCCGCCGCCGTCACCCTTAAGTTCATAACCTGCACCTTTAGCTCACAAGCTGTGGTCTTCGTGATATCATCCACTGGGTAGCATTTAGGAGGAGATGTCGTCGGTGCATCATCATCAACATCATGGAGCTGCGTGGAAGCGATGCTGCTTTTCTTATTCGATAGGGCGCCGGTACCCTCGAATGCAGCTTCTATCACGTGTCGCTGAGATTGGCCGCTAGTACCTTGCTGGCTAAGTCTGTCGAGTTGATCCTGGCGCCGCTTTAATGCTTCTTCTACATTACGCAGCCGGTCTGTAGCGACCGCTTTCTCAGCTACCTCTCTTTCCTTTCTCCTCTGATGGCTTTTATCGGGATATCTCTTCATTTCTGGGGGGGAGGCAACCTTCCACGGCTTGGAGCCTGGTGTGCCTCATGCTCGTCCGTCGTGTTCAGGATTTTTAAGGGCGCGTGTGAGCTCGTCATTCTCTCTATCGGGAACGAACCGTCCCGCTGCAACATCATCTACTGCATTTCTAATATCGTCGATGGGCAGTAGGGGATCATCTTTGTGTTTCTGATTATATATTGCCCTCCCTTCTTTGTCCAACGTGCCCCTATGGCCGTAAAACCAGTTTCTCGCGCGTGGTGTCCATGTTGCGGGCTCTGGTCTGATCCCGACAGCTATGTAATTGACCTCAAGTGCATCCCATTTAGGCATGCAACCGGCGTAGCCAGGAGGCCCCATGTTATGATGGTATAATTTCTTAGCAGCGTTCTCCGTATTTATTCTAGACCTTTCCTTAGCTTTCTCCGATGTCTTGTACTTCACAAAATCCTCCCACTGGTGTCTTAACTTAGCATAGCCGCCTTGAGTGAAATCCGGAGTCTTCTCTACCTTGACAAAGTTATTGTACAGTTTCTTCTTCTAGTTCTTGAATGCATCGGCCATCTTGATGAGAGCAAACTTCTTGACTCTTTGCACAAGCTCCATTCTTGCTTTCTCCTCCTCATCTGGATTCACGTCTGGCATCGGCAGGAGGAAATTAATCATGAGCTTCTCAAAAAGCTTATTTTTGGCGGTGTCACCGACATACAGGACTCCACCGCCGCTTGGCCGATTCCATTCTTGAACGGTGATCGGGATGTAGTCCCTTGCAAGAACTCCGCATTGCTTGACAAATTTTCTTGCGACATCGACGGGAGCTTGCGGTTCGCCATCTACACTGACCACTTTGATCCTATACCTCACAGTATCATCCAACTTTTTTGTTGGGCCTCGTTTCGTTCTTACGGAAGAAGTTCTCGATCCGGAGGGCTAAAAGAAGAAAGCGTGTTAATATATGCATGTATATATATAGATAACAACATTTTAATTACAAAAATACATATATACACCTCGCCGGTGTTTGTGAGATTTAAGGTTCCGCGGGAGCCGTCGCCTTCTCCCTCATCGGCTTCTCCCCTGTCCCAGGCTTCGGCTTCTACCTCACCAGAGCCGTCTCCTTGGTTGAGAGACTCATATCCCTGACCGGAATCGTTCAAAAACTCACTGGTGACATCGATATCGATATCTTCATTTTCGTAGATCATTCCGTGGAGGATGTTTTCCTGATGTTCTGGAATCATAGTATCTTGCTGTGTTGGATCCATAGTATCTGCAAATTAAGATTTGCAAGTTACTATAATGCAAATAATGCAAAACACTATGCACTTATTTTCTAAATCGGTTTGGAATGCCCTAGGTGGACAAACCATCGAACCTATGGTACTTAGGGGGTGTCGGTGTTCCTCTATGTAAAGTAAGGTTCAAAGTTGTATGAATATGAATGCTTGTATTTTTTAATGGTAGAGCTTATTTTTCTGAACATTTTGATATATTATACACATTTTTCTGATTTAAAATGAATTAGTTATGATTTTTCCCAATTTTTATCCTTTTTAAATTATTTTTAAATAAATAAACATTTTTGCAATTACTAAAATTATTTTCCATCTGGCCCCATATGTCAGACCTAATTAAAAACCTAACTAAAAACCTAATTGAAAACCTAACTAAAAACCTAACTAAAAAACTTATTAAAAACCTAACTAAAACCGAACTAAAAACCTAATTAAAGGGCTCACCCAGCCAGCGGCTCGGTGGTCGCCCGGCGTCAGTGGGCGGAACTGCCAGGCGATGGCAGCGTGGGCTTCAGTGAGCCTTCGGGCGGCGCGGGTGGCTGCCTTGTTGGCGGCCAATGGTTGGGCCAGGCATGAGCGGCGGCTTCGGCGGCATTGAGGTCGGGCAGGCGTGGGCTCGGGCGGCACGATCAACGACGAAGAAGGCGACAACGGCACGGTCGACGGCGGCTCGAAAATCCGGCAGCCTGACGGCGTCGTTTTGCTCCGCGCGTGATTTTCCTTAGGCGTTTTGTGAGTGAAGTGAATGGGAAAGAAAAAGTAGGGGAACAGTTATCTAGTACAGACATTTGGTCCCGGTTCGTCCCACCAACCGGTACCAAAGGCTCAATTGTCCTGGTTGGTGGGACGAACCGGGACCAATGGTCTGGGCAGGAGGGTTGTTATGCTGCCACGTACGCAGGCCTTTGATCCTGGTTCATCCTAACAACCATGGTCAAAAGATCAACGGTCCCGGTAGTTGGTGGCAGCGCGCGCAACGAGGATCATCGGTCCCGGTTGGTGGGACGAACCGGGATCATTGATCCGTTTTTCAGATTTTGGCAAACCTTTTGTTCTTCCCACCATTTTAAATTTATTTTCTTCTTTAATTAATAAGATGTTTTAATTTAAGATGATTATTTACTTGGAATTTCAAAAAACTTTTAACAGGAAAAGTGCTTCAATTTAAATAAATAATCAAAAACCATTTTCTGTTTTCAAATATTTTTATTTGAACTATACAATTTTACTATTTTCAATTAAAATTGCATTACCAAATATTTATAGCATAATTTGGAATTTCAAAAAAAATTTAACAGGAAAAGTGCTTCAATTTAAATAAATAATCAAAAACCATTTTCCGTTTTCAAATATTTTTATTTGAACTATACAATTTTACTATTTTCAATTAAAATTGCGTTAACAAATATTTATTGCATAATTTGGAATTTCAGAAAACTTTTAACAGGAAAAAGTGCTTCAATTTAAATAACTAATCAAAAACCATTTTTTGTTTTCAAATATTTTTATTTGAACTATACAATTTTACTATTTTCAATTAAAATTGCATTACCAAATATTTAGTGCATAATTTGGAATTTCAAAAAACTTTTAATAGGAAAAGTGCTTCAATTTAAATAAATAATCAAAAACTATTTTTTGTTTTCAAATATTTTTATTTGAACTATACAATTTTACAGTTTTCAATTAAAATTGCATTAACAAATATTTATTGCATAATTTGGAATTTCAAAAAACTTTTAACAAGAAAAGTCCTTCAATTTAAATAACTAATCAAAAACCATTTTCTGTTTTTCAAATATTTTTATTTGAACTATACAATTTTACTATTTTCAATTAAAATTGCATTACCAAATATTTATTGCATAATTTGGAATTTCAAAAAACTTTCAACAGGAAAAGTGCTTCAATTTAAATAAATAATCAAAAACCATTTTCCGTTTTCAAATATTTTTATTTGAACTATACAATTTTACTATTTTCAATTAAAATTGCATTAACAAATATTTATTGCATAATTTGGAATTTCAGAAAACTTTTAACAGGAAAAAGTGCTTCAATTTAAATAACTAATCAAAAACCATTTTTTGTTTTCAAATATTTTTATTTGAACTATACAATTTTACTATTTTCAATTAAAATTGCATTACCAAATATTTATTGCATAATTTGGAATTTCAAAAAACTTTTAATAGGAAAAGTGCTTCAATTTAAATAAATAATCAAAAACTATTTTTTGTTTTCAAATATTTTTATTTGAACTATACAATTTTACAGTTTTCAATTAAAATTGCATTAACAAATATTTATTGCATAATTTGGAATTTCAAAAAACTTTTAACAAGAAAAGTCCTTCAATTTAAATAACTAATCAAAAACCATTTTCTGTTTTTCAAATATTTTTATTTGAACTATACAATTTTACTATTTTCAATTAAAATTGCATTACCAAATATTTATTGCATAATTTGGAATTTCAAAAAACTTTCAACAGGAAAAGTGCTTCAATTTAAAAAAATAATCAAAAACCATTTTCTATTTTCAAATATTTTTATTTGAACTATACAATTTTACTATTTTCAATTAAAATTACATTAACAAATATTTATTGCATAATTTGGAATTTCAAAAAACTTTTAACAGGAAAAGTGCTTCAATTTAAATAACTAATCAAAAACCATTTTCTGTTTTCAAATATTTTTATTTGAACTATAGAATTTTACTATTTTCAATTAAAATTGCATTAACAAAATATTTATTGCATAATTTGGAAATTTAAAAAACTTTTCAAGATTTGAACTACAAGTACATGATATAATGCTTGTGAATTTTTAAAAAATCATTTATAGGTTCACAACATGCTATTTCATCAGAGATCCACTTCAAGTTCGCGATCAGTTAAGAAGCTTCATGCCCGCCGTTTTGAATATAGTTTGAAACGGGCATAAGAAATTTAAAAATGATCCAAACAATGTGAAACCTTCGCGTGGTGTCATATTATGTGTCACAGTTGCAAGGAAAAATATTAAACTTGAAAAATTACAAACATCATAAAAAATCCTTCACAAAATGACCTATCATGTTCGAGGTTTCATGGCATTTAGGTCAAACCACCAATGTTATGGCTAGAATTAGGGCATAGTTTGTGATAATGTGCCCATATTATGCACACATGTGCATCTTGGGATGGCTTACGATTTTGCAGGAGGAAGTTTTCCTTTTCGACGCACGAAAAAGCCAATTTCCATTTTTGAGGTGCCGAAATCGGGGTGTTCTATGAAGCAACCACCAAATTAAAGTTTGCCATTGGTACCAACCCATTTTGTAAAAATACTAGACCACCTTATATGGAAAATTTTCTAACCGGTGTATCTGGAACCTTTCCATCCATCCCTCATGAAAAGGACAAATTCCTGCCGAATTGGTAGGAGGTTGCCAAGATTTGAACTACAAGTACATGATATAATGCTTGTGAATTTTTTTAAAATCATTTATAGGTTCACAACATGCTATTTCATCAAAGATCCACTTCAAGTTCAGCGAGGTTCAGCCCCGGGCTAAGAAGCTTTAGTCCCGGCTGGTGGGTGCAACCGAGACTAAAGTTGTCGGTGGGATAAGGACACGTGGATAACCTTTAGTCCCGGCTGGTGGGTGCAACCGAGACTAAAGATGTCGATAGGATAAGGACGTGTGGGTGGACGCACTGCTCGATGATATAAAGCATGTAGCGCACGACGCCCTGTCGGAGGAACAAGACAAAGTAAAAGCGGCGCCATGCCTATAAAAGGAGCATCGATACGCCATGGCAAGCAGCTCAACAAGCCAACATAGGTAGAGAGAGTTTCATACCCATGGATGGAGGGTTGGGAAATCTCCCGTGGCGGAGCTTCTCGAAGATGTCGTTGGTGCACACGCCCTACGGCATCTTCGGAAGCTCCGCCTCGGAAAAATTTCCCTGCAAGCCCGTGAAACACTCCATCTCCTCTAACAGTGTTGGGGAAAGGGTTGGGAAATCTCTCGTGGTGGAGCTTCTCGAAGATGTCGTTGGTGCACACGCCCTACGGCATCTTCGGAAGCTCTGCCTCGGAAAAATTTCCCTGCAAGCCCGTGAAATACTCCATCTCCTCTAACAGTGTTGGGGAAAGGGTTGGGAAATCTCCCGTGGCGGAGCTTCTCGAAGATGTCGTTGGTGCACACGCCCTACGGCATCTTGGGAAGCTCCGCCTCGGAAAAATTTCCCTGCAAGCCCGTGAAAGACTCCATCTCCTCTAACAATGTTTGGGAAAGAGTTGGGAAATCTCCCGTGGCGGAGCTTCATAAAATGACCTATAATGTTCGAGGTTCTTATATAAAGTTTTCATACATCACATAAAGTTTCCATACATTACATAGATTTACATAGGGTTTAGGGTATGAATCCTTCGTCGCGTATGTCGATCCCTTGCCTATGATCGCTTCTTAGGCCGTAACCATGGAGCATCTTCTTTGCTTAACAAGACGCTTGGGTCAGTTTTCACGGTGAAGGGCGGAATTTCATCAAACTTATCATAATCTGCTGACATGTCTGTCTTGTCCTCGACTCCCGCGATGTTTCTTTTCCCTGAAAGAACTATGTGACACCTAGGCTCATCGTCTGATGTATTCGTTTCCTTATTTTTTCTTTTTTTGGTCTAGAGGACATGTCCTTCACATAAAAAACCTGAGCCACATCATTGGCTAGGACGAATGGTTCGTCTCTGTAACCAAGATTCTTGAGATCCATTGTTGTCATTCCGTACAGCTGGTCTACCTTTACCCCTTCTCCATTCATGTTGACCAAATTGCACCGAAACAAAGGGACCTTAAAAGTAGGTCCATAGTCAAGTTCCCATATCTCCTCTATGTAACTATAGTATGTGTCCTTTTTCCCATTCTCGCATGTTGCATCAAAGCGGACACCACTGTTTTGGTTGGTGCTCTTTTTATCTTGGGCAATCGTGTAAAATGTATTCTCATTTATCTCGTACCCTTGGAAAGTCAATACAGTCGCAGATGGTGTCGCGGCCAACAAGTAGAGCTGATCTCCAATAGTGGTGTCATTCATGAGATGTAATTGCAACCAAGTGCCGAAAGTCTCCATGTGATTTTCTTTAATCCAGTAGTCATCCTTTCCCGGGAACTTGGAGCGTACAACATTCATGTGTTCCTCGATATATGGAGCCACGAAGGTAGAACTTTGTAGAACTATGTAGTGTGCTTGATTCAAAGAATGTCCGTCCCTAAATATCATTGCTTTCTTTCCTAGCGTGCCTTTTACACTCAGTCTCTCCTCATACCATGATTCAGGAACACCAATCGACTTAAGGTCAGGAAGAAAGTCTACACAGAACCCGATGACCTCCTCTGTTCCATAGCCCTTGGAGATGCTTCCTTATGGCCTAGCACGGTTACGAACATATTTATTTAAGACTCCCATGAACCTCTCGAAGGGGAACATATTGTGCAGAAATACAGGATCGAGAATGGAAATCTCTTCGACTAGGTGAACTAAGAGATGCGTCATAATATTGAAGAAGGACGGGGGGAACACCAACTCAAAACTGACAAGACATTGGACCACATCCTTTTGTAGCCTTTCCAGACTTTCGTGATCGATTACCTTTTGAGATATTGCATTGAGGAATGCACATAGCTTCACAATGGCTAATCAAACATTTTCCGGTAGAAGCCCCCTCAATGCAACCGGAAGCAACTGTGTCATAATCACATGGCAATCATGAGACTTAAGGTTCTAAATTTTTTTCTCTACCATATTTATTATTCCCTTTATATTTGACGAGAAGCCAGCCGGGACCTTGATACTATAAAGGACTTCAAAAAAGATTTCCTTCTCTGTTTTGGTAAGAGCGTAGCTGCTTAAGTATTCACGTCCTTTATCAGTATGCTTGTTGTATGGGTCTTTGATATGTTGCTGGTCCTCCCGTACTTCTGGTGTATCTTTTGTCTTCCCATACATGCCCAGGAAGCCTAGCAGGTTCACGCAAAGATTCTTCGTCACGTGCATCACGTTGATTGAAGAACGGACATCTAGGTCTTTCTAATACTCAAGCTCCCAAAATATAGATTTTTTTTCCACATGGCCGTGTGTCCGGTAATGGGGTCTTTCGAAACAGATTGACCGCCAGGACCCTTTCCAAAGATTACTTCTAGGTCCTTCACCATACCAAATACATCAGCACCTTTAGGGAGCTTAGGCTTCTTCCGGTAATCTGCCTCACCGTTAAAATGCTTGCCTTTCTTTCTTACTTGATGATTGGTCGGAAGAAATTTACGACACCCTAGGTACACAACCTTCTTACATTTATCCAAATATGTACCTTTAGTCTTATCTAAACAGTGCGTGCATGCATTGTATCCCTTGTTTGACTGTCCTGAAATGTTATTAAGAGCAGGCCAATCATTGATGGTTACGAACAACAACGCTCATAGGTCAAATGGCTCCTGTTTGTGCTCATCCCACACCTTTACACCTGGTTCTGCCCATAAATGCAAAAGTTCATCGACTAATGGCCTTAGGTACACATCAATGTCGTTCTTAGCCGGTCCTTGGATGAGCACCGCATCATAATGAACTTCCGCTTCATGCACAACCAAGGAGGAAGGTTGTAGATACATAGAGTCACTTGACAGGTGCTGTGACTGCAGCTCTGATCACCAAAAGAATTCATGTAGTCTGTACTTAGACCAAACCATAAGTTCCTCGCGTCACCGCAAAGTTCGAGTACTTTCTCTCGATGTTTCTCCACTGCGACCCATCGGGGGTGTCTTAGTTTCCGTCTTTCTTACGCTTCTTTGTGCCATCGCAACAACTGGCATGCTCTTTATTTACGAGCAGACGTTTCAACCGTGGTATTATAGGAGCATACCACATAACCTTAGCAGAACCCTCTTCACGGGGCTCGTCATCGCCCTCAACATCACCGGTCATCTTGTGCGATCTTGTATCGACATGCTGCATACCGGTATTTATCGATATTCTCGTACTTCTCACATGATGCGGGATGCAGTCCTTAATGCATGCATGTATCTTCTCCACATCTAATCCTAGAGGGCAGATAGTCTTCTTTGCTTCGTACGTTGTCTCGAGCAGCTCGTTATCCTTTGGAAGCTTCGGCTTCATTATTTTCAGTAACTTCTCAAATCCCTTGTCAGATAAGCCAGTCTCTGCCTTCCATTTCAGCAGTTCAAGTGTGGTACCGAGCTTTATGCTGCCATCTTCGCAATTTGGGTACAACAACTTTTTGTGAACCTTTTGCATGGCCTCCAACTTAAACTTCTCCATTTCTGTATCACATTGTTGCTTTGCATCAGAACTGACCTGACCAAGACCATCAGCGGGCTCATCCGATGCCTGTTGTTCTTCTTCATTGCCGCCTCCCTCTTCTTCATTGTCTTTCATTGCAGTATCACCGTATTCTTCAGCGGACATAGGATAGCTGTCATCATCCTCCTCTTCTTCATTTTCTTCCAGCCTAACCCCTCTTTCTCCATGCATGTCCCAACAATAATATCCGGGCATGAAACCTCTCCGAAGCAGATGGCTTTGAAGGATTCTCGGGGCAGAGTGCTCGCCACGCGTTCGACAATCGACAGGGACAAGCCATAAAATTATCCACTTTGTTTGCCTTAGCCAAATCGATAAATTTATGCAGGCCTGCAATAAAATCGGAATCGCGTCGGTCGCCATACATCCATCGCATCCGTGCATCGATCTACGTCATAATAATTAACCATTACAATAACATCGTGAATAGTAAAATGACCACCCTACATGGACACATGCATTATTTTTGTATCAGTTACATATAAAGAAGATAAGGTTGCTAACCTCGGCTGAGGATACCGTGTTGTGCGAACTTAAGTGTGGCTCGGACATTTCGTCGAACACCTTGTGTGCAGTGTGAAGGAAAAAAACCTAGCATCCACCTCCCAAACAAAATTCCAGAAAAAATAAGTGGATGGGCTAGGCTTATATATAGCTAGGGGAGGATTTTTGGTCTCGGTTAATGCCAAGAACCGGGACCAAAGCCCCCCACATGCGACACATTAGCTCACAACACCCCCACCAGATCATTGGTCGGTTGATGGCACGACCGGGACCAATGACTGGTGAGTGCGAAGGCCGCTGAGCACGTGTCATGGGGGCTTTGGTCCCGGTTTGTGGTATTAACCGGGACCAATGCCCACCGTCGCTTCGTCGTCCCCGTGTATAAATATGAGGCCACAACGCGTCGCTTTCGCCATCGCCTCGCCTCTCTGCAGTCGATCTCCACTCACCCCTTTCGCCATCGCCTCTCCACCGCGCCGTCGTCTCGCCTCCCCTCCCTCTCCAATCTCCGCCGCGCCGCCATGGAGGTGCCCACGCTCAACTTCTACGAGGCGGCAATGTTTGCGTACTACGGCATCCTCACGCCGCCGCGCGCGACGGTGCCCGTCGGATTTCGCATCAGCGAGGCGGGTATGCCGGTGGCTCCGCTCCTTGTCCCCGGCGGATACGAGATGGAGTGCGTCATCGCGGAGCGTCGCCGCCAGATGCCCGCGTGGAAGAGGGCGTTGCCCCGGTACGCGGCGGCCAACGAGTACTGGCCCCGGCTGTTCAAGAAGGAGCGGAAGGCCAAGCTTGGCAACCGTATCGTGGACGACCGCGTGGTGCACCCGGTTCTCTGCAACCGAGAAGGGCGGGAGATGTTCTGGTCCATCCCTGGACGGACCATCTACACCGCCATCGACGCCGCTAGCCGCGCAGATAAGCTCCGTCTCCCGAACAATGTCGAAATCGTGAAGGTTTCGTCCGACGACGACGAGGAAGCCGGCGGCTCGGAGGACAGCGACAGCGAAAGTGTTGTCGACTAGGAAAATTTGTAAAGTCGCACCTTTGTTTGGAAAGAATTTATGGTCGAATTAATAAAATGTCTCGATTTAGATCTTTGTCCCGATTAATTTGTGGAAGATTTTTTAAAAAATACTGATCAATTCTATTTCTATCTCGAATTAATTTCTGTCTCGAATTAATTTATGCCCTGAATTAATTTAGATTGTCCCGGATTGCGGACCGTTGCGGGATTTTTGGTCCCGGTTCATGACATAAACCGGGACCAGTGCTTAGAGATGAACCGGGACCAATGCCCAGGCGGCATGAACCATGACCGGTGACTGGCATTGGTCCCGATTAAGAAAACGAACCGAGACCAATAAAATTTGGGCGCTGGACCAAAGACCTTTTTCTACCAGTGATTTTTTTTGGAGGAGGGAAGTATTCATGTACTCCATCGTTACTTGTGCGTGTGTACCAATACAACCACTCCATCGGTTTATCATTCATCCGTCCTTTGATTATCAAATAGTGTAGGGCACAGTGCAGACTATCAATAGCAGTTGCCCCCTTCCGGGTGATGGTTGCACCATCCTTCTCTGACCTCGTTCCATTCCTTAATAGCGTGGTGCACACTGCACTGTGCAGTCTTAATGAATTAGGTATTTTGAATTTCCGGTATCAAAGTGGGCAACTCACAAAAGATGTACGAGTAGGCATCTCCTTTTGCTAGTAAGAAAATTTAAAAAGAGTGGAAAGAAAACGATTTGGGCATCTTGCTTTTCTACTGACCCCGACGGTACACCTACCTTCAGATAGTATTCAATCCCAAACTACTACTGGGAATAGTAATGGTAATCAAGAGATGCTATTAAGTAAGCTCGGAACATCACTGCGAATTGCACGGGATACGGTTACTTTCTGGTCGGAAATGCAGGCTCCAGCTAGCCTCCGTTTAGAAGTACAAGATATTTTAGTTTTGTGAAATCGAAATTTCTTTTAGTGTATAGGTTTACAGAATCTATATACAAAAATCGTTTAGATATATTCATTTCATAAAGTTAAAACATTTTATATTTGTAGACGGAGGGAGCGGTACCTAGAACGTGTACTCCGGACAGAGATCGCCAAGGTCACTCCATCTTGATCATTGCAATGATGCCACGGTACTTGTATGGCCATTAACTAAGATCATATACCAGATGCTCAAGTACCGGAGACACTCTGCTTAAAGCCTTAAAGGCCTCCGCTTTCCGGTTTGGAGAAAACAACTACTACTCGCGCTGAACTTACGGTGTCCGGCGACCTACGGAGATGATTACTCCGAGGACTCGCAAAACTTCTTTGGGATCTGTTAAAGAAAAAACTTTGCTGGGACCATGATTGTGTTTTCAACATCACTCACATTCATGGGCGCCTCTAGCCTTTGCTAGGATCGTCCATCCTCAGCACCTACCAATATGGACATCAGCTGTGCTTTCGTCAGGGCCATTTCATACACTACGTTGTAAATATTGATATTTTTAAAATATTTGGTTTACAGACTTTGATTTTGACTAATCCAAAACACAAAGTAATTTGTGAATAAAAAGCTGCCTACCGATATGGAGTAGAAGTATTTATCTAGGTTCACATCGAGGTAATGGTCCTAATGGTTATTGATGTTATAAACGTGACAAGAAGATAACGAAGTGTAAAGTTTAAAGTTGTCTCTTGATTGATTTGATCAAAGGGTACAAGGGGGTTTATATAGTACAAAACTAGGCCGAGTGACAACCGACTTGGATCAGATTTAATCTTGCAAAACAAATAAACCTAAACCGAAGCAATATATTTTAACATCCCCGCAGTGTCAATGGTTGGTTCAACAACGTTGAGACTGGAGTGAATATCATTAAAGGGAGTGGTGCCAATCGTCTGAGTGAAAATATCTGCAAATTGCGTTGTAGTCGGTACATGGAGTACACGAACTTGTCCCAAGGCCACCTTCTCACGGACAACGTGTATATCAATCTCAATATGTTTGGTTTGCCGATGTTGCACTGGGTTCCCTGACATATAGACTGCAGAGATATTATCATAGTAAACAATAGTAGCCTGCTGAATGGAGTGATGAAGCACAGCCAAGAGCTGCCACAGCCAGACAGTTTCAGCAACCTTATGTGCAACAGCTCTATACTCAGCCTCAGACGAACGAGAGACCGTGAGCTAAAGCTTCGAAGACCACGAAATCAAATTGTTACCTAAGAAAACACAGTATCCTGAAGTAGATTTCCGAGTGTCTGGATAACCAGCCCAGTCAGCATCGGAATATGTTGTCAAAGTGGAAGGTGGAGAAGTGCTGATGTGAAGACTACGATCTAGAGTTCCTTTGATATAGCGAAGAATACGTTTGACATGATTATAATGAGGAAGACGTGGATCATGCATATAGAGACAAGCTTGTTAGAAAAAGGAAATTTCTGGTCGAGTTAAAGTGAGATATTGAAGAGCACCAGCAAGACTATGATAGAGAGTACCGTTAGAAAAAGTTTCGCCATCTGAAGAAAGCTTAGTAGAAGTATCAGCAGGAGTACGTGATGGTTGACAATCAAGCATACCGACACGAGAAAGAAGATCAAGAATGTACTGCTGCTGAGAGAGATAAAGGCCATGAGAATCACGAGTAACAACAATACCCAAAAAATGATGAAGAATGCCTAGATCGGTCGTGGAAAATTTGGTGTGAAGAGAAATGACATGATCCAGAAATTTTTGAGTAGATGCAGTAAGGACAATAACATCGACATAAAGTAAAACATAAGCAACATGATCGTTTTTGTGAAAAATAAAGAGAGAGGAGTCGGAGACAGATGGAACAAAACCGATAATTTGAATGAACGAAGAGAAACATTGAAACCAATCACGTGGTGCATGTTTTAAACCATACAAGGATTTCTTGAGTAGACAAACATGATTAGGGGTGGAAGGATTTTCAAAAACCGGGAGGCAGCTGACAATATACTATTTTCTGAAGAGAACCATGTAGAAAGACATTTTTTACATCGATTTGATGGATGGGCCAAGATGAAGACACAACAATGCTCAGAATAGTGTGAATGGTGCTAGGTTTGACAAGAGGAGAAAAAGTTTCATCGTAATCAACACTGTGTTGCTGAGAATAACCACGATAAACCCAACGAGCTTTGTAACGATAAAGAGTACCATCAGAGTGAAATTTTTTGACCAAAAACCCATTTACTGGAGACAATGTTGACATTGAAAGGATGAGGGACAAGCTGTCATGTGTCATTAGTAACTAAAGCATGAAATTCTTCTTTCATAGCAACATCCCAATTTGGATCTAAGAGAGAGGATTTATAAGTTTTTGGTAATGGGAAAATAGTCGGATTAGAAAAATGATTTAGCCGTTTGGCGGGTAAACGGAAACCTGATTTAGCAGTGTACCCATGACATGGTCATTAGATGGAGGCATAGTGGGGAAAGCTTTAGGAGGAAGTGGAAGATTTGAAGAAGTTGAGATAGGACTACAAGAGATGGACGAAGTTGGCGAGGCGACAGAGGTTTGGGGAAAATCTGGTGCCGCGGCAAGGGTCTCGGCAGGAGTTGGCCTGTCCGGTGCAGCGGAGGTAGAGTCGGGCGTGGGATAGAGATAATCGACACTAGGCAGAGGTTTAAGGAGGGCAGCTTGTGACTTGGAGGTGGGAAGGTTAGGATCAATGGAGGATGCACGCGTGGCATAAGGAAAATATGCTCTACAAAGGTAACGTGCTGAGAGATATGAACGTGGCCTCTAAGAAGATCAAGACATCGATAATCTTTGTGATTGTCGGAATAGCCTAGAAATACACATGGATTGGAATGAGGTGCTAATTTTTTGGGGCGGTGGAATAAACATTTGGAAAACACAAACAACCAAACACATAAAGTTCGGCGTAATTAGGATGGAAAATAAAAAGAGAATATAAAGGCGTGATATTTGGGTTAGCTTTGGTTGGGAGAATATTAACAAGATATGTAGCGGTGCACAAAGGTTGCACAAAGGATCAGCCCAAAATTTTGGAGGAAGAGAAGACTGAATTAACATAGTGCAAATGATATCATTGAGGGATCGAAGAACATGTTCTGCTTTACGGTTTTGTGGGGAAGTATAAGGACATGAAAAACGAAATAAGATGCCATGTTGAAGGAAGAAATTGGGATTTCTGAAATTATTAAATTCACGGCCATTGTCGGATTGAATATAACGTATTGGGAGAAAGAAGTGAACTTAAAGATAGCGTTCAAAATTTGGATGTTGTGAACATCGGATTTGTTGTGTAACGGAAAAGTCCACAGAAAGTGAGTAAAATCATCAAGGATGACAAGATAATATTTGAATCTAGAATACTTGCTATAGGAGATGTCCGTAGATCACAATGCAATAGTTCAAAGGGAAACGTGCTAGCGGATCTAGAAGAACTAAACGGGAGGCACACATGTTTGCCCTGCTGACAAGACTCACCACATCTGAATCATGAGTGTCGTGATTACAAGGAATATCAAATTCACTAAGCAGAGATGTAGGGTAGCACTATGTGGATAACCAAAATGCCGGTGCCAAAGGTCAACTGAGGCGGACATGGAGGTTGGTGGAGCGATGGTCGGAGCGCCATGGAGAGAGTATAAATTACCGGAGCTATTAAAGTGAGCGATCTCCACCTTGGTCAGGTAGTCCTTCACAGATAAACCAAAAGAATCAAATTCAGCAGAAACAAGATTATCGCGAGTGAATTTATGAAAAAAATAGGTTTTAAATTACAGCTAGAGCGACAAGAACATCAAGAAGAATAAGAGGTTTAGTGTGAGTAGGGATATGAGATTGACTAACACATGAAATAGGAATATATGAACCATCCCCAAGAGTAATAGAAGAAAAAGGAGATGAAGTAAATGAAGACTGCATATGCAATGAGGACATGTGGCTAGAAGTAGCAGAATAAAAAATCCAATCAGTACCTGAGTTACCTTGGGAAGTAAAGTTGTTCATGCCCTGAAGGAACGCAGCTTGATCCCATTTAGGCATCAAGATGGGTGGAAGAGGCGGTGCAGGTGTTGGTGCAGCCATCTGGAGCATTGGTGATGGGAGCTATGATGAAGGAAAGCCCCCACCGTCGGCCTGGTAGATCAGTGTGGCTTGATAGGACAGCTGTAGTGGGGCACCATACGAGTGGTAGACCGGGGCGGCGTAGTAGGAGTTTGGCAGCGGCCGCAAGGGAACAGAACAGGAGAGCATGTGTGAGGATGCAGGCCAGGCGCCTAAGAATCAGTGTAGGCAGGCGGGGCACCAACTGGGGACGGTGTAGTCCACGACATCAACCAATCTTGGACGATCCCGTCCAAGGATCGTGAGCAGGGTGCCAGGTTGGAGTTGCCGGAGGTAGTTATGGCGGTGGATCCAGTGGTGCAGATGGAGGTAAATCCGCTTGTGGAGACCGGTATGTAGGGTTTTTGCCCCTCTAGTTCGGACTCAGACGCCAGCTAGGGAGCGATGGAGTCATTGGCATGGCGAGCAAGGTAGCGGGACTAGAGGCCAGTGGAAGTGGCATGGCGGTGAAGACTTGAGGGCGAGCATCCTTGCGAGTTTGCTGTTGATCGACCCATTGGAGGAGGAAGCGTACCTCTAAGAACGAGGGTAACAGCCACATCAAGGGGATGAAGGAGGCCTGCTTCTCGAAGCGGGCGCTGAGTCCGACGAAAAGAATGTTGATGACTTGACGGTCATCGATGGGATCGCCGAGTTCACGCAGCTCGTCAGCGATGGCCTTGAGGCGCTGGAAGTACACGCCAACAGGAGCGTCGCCTTGCACTGTGTTGTGGAGCTCTATGTGGAGGCCATTGACACTGGCGTCGATGTTGTCCTGGAAGAGTTGAGGAGAGTCGCCCAAACATTGGCGACAGTGGCAGCTTCGCGAAACACCAAGTTGAAAATCTTGGTGGAGACACGTTGGTAGATCCACTGGATTATGGCAAGATCATCTTTCACCCAACGAGAGTCATGAGGAAGAGGAACGGAATCGGTGGCGACGTGATCACGAAGATTGCAGCGACCGAGGTGGATGTCAAAGAGATAAACCCAATAGTAGTAGTTGTGCTTGGCTAAATCTAGGGTGATAGGCATGAAGGGGCTAACATCGGCTATGGTGTCGGTGAGAGAGATAGGAGAAGCCATTGGGTGAGATTGAGGTTGGGAAGAGGAGGAGGAGGAGGTGAGGGCGGCGGCGATGGTGGCCGTTTTGCGCTCGAAATAACTCGGATGCGGTGGCCGCGGCGGGGTGGGAGGGTCTCCCATGCCCTAGGAAGGATAGTCTGATACCATATTGAATTGTTGTCCTAGCCAATTATTCCAAAATTCTAAACTGATAGAAAGACGATAGGCAACATATTTATATTCTCAACACTCCCCCTCACGTCCAGGGCAATGGCCTTTTTTCTTCTTCACTGGCCTAAGACGTGGATTCAGGTATCCACATATATTTATTTTTAATATGCATTAGCCAAGATTTGAACTCAAGGCCTCTGGCTCTGATACAATGTAAAGTTTTTAATTGTCTCTTGATTGATTTGATCAAAGGGTATAAGGGGTTTATATAGTACAAAACTAGGCCGAGTCACAACCAACTTGGGCCAGATTTAATCTTGCAAAACAAGTAAACCTAAACCCAAGCAATATAGTCTAACACGAAGAACGAAATCAGAAACACAGCAAAGGGACATGCTCCGCTCGTCAGAAGTTAGAATTCTTAATAAATTTGGACCATACTTCAACAATCGGTGATTCATAAGCCATTCCATGGTAATATTAATATCTCATCTGAATGAAGTAAAAAAATCAGTAAAATCTCCCTATCTTTTAGACGAGCAATTCCGCTCCTCTAAAAAAGTGAGGTTACTATCTCAAAAAAAAGTGAGGTTACTAGCCTAGCTCCTATTATTAACCCCCTAAATCATATATTCTACTCACCCATTGAAATCAAACACTTCGTATGCACTTCAACAAATATAGATAAAAAACACAGTTCAAACATACTACAACTAGCATACATAAAACTTCATTAAACTAGATTCAGACATAGCTTAAAACTATACATAGAAATCCTAGTTTAGAACTCGCCACCGTCGTTGTCAGTGTCAGAGTCACCTCTCCGCCGACTAATCCAAGCTCCGGAGCCACTATCCTCGTCCAAAGGTCGATGACGGTGGCAGAAGACGGACCAGCGGCGACAGAAGACAGACCGGCGGCGGAAGACAGACACATGGCAGATGCTCCGATGGCTCGATGCGCGGTGTACTCCTTGCAGCCGCATTGCTCCGCCGCCACGTGCTCTGGGTAGAGGCGGCCGAGCTCCTCCATGTACGCCTCCCCGGCGGCCTCAACCACGAGGCTCTCCTGAACCTCCCGGTCTTCCCGCGTCTTGCATGCCGCAGTCCAGCGGCTAGGGGCGGGGTCCAAGACCGGCACATCACCGTTGAACTTGGGAAAGTTCAGCTCGCCGCAGTCACTGCCGTGGAACCAGACATTTTCAATGTCGTAGGCCCATGCCGCTTGCTTCACCGACTGGTAAGTGCCTAGCCATCTTTCGAACCGGTGTTCCAGTCGTAGATCTCAGCCACCTACGTACCCCACGGACGATGCTGCAAGCCATGGTAGTTTCCGTGAGCTGGCGGGGGAGGATGAGGTTTACGGCGGGTGAGGCTCTGCGGTGTTGCGCGTGGCTCCGGTTCGCGCTGCAATGGTGGGGGAGCAAGGGAGGTCGAGATTGGTCAGCGTCTGAGTAGAAGATGGTGGTGGAGATATTTTACTCCTCGGCTTGGGAGGCGAGTAGGAGCCGAGGCGACCGGGGAGTAAAAAATTTGACCCTCTAAGAGCATCTCTAGTAGATACCGCAAAACTCGGTACCGTAAAAGTAGTTTGCGGTGAACTGCAAACCCGTTTCGCTGTAAAATTTGTGTCTCGACAGAATAGCCGTATATTTAGACCATAAAACGGAATATTTCGAAAATATTCTATCATCTTTTTCGCAGAGTCGTCTTTCTCACTGGCATGCAGATCCCTGGTGCACAACCCCTTCCCGGCTCCCACCACTGTCCAGCCCCTGCGTGCGCGCGGCCGGCGAGCTGCGTGCATGCGGCCTTGCCTAGTTGTGTGCATGCGCGGCTTTGCCAGGCGGCGAGCTGCGTGCGGCCTTTCCTTGATGTGTGGATGCGGCTGGCCGGTCGGCCGGCATCTAGCTGCTGCTCAGGCTTCAACAATGGTGTCTAAAAAATCAATGATTTACGGGTCGAAAATTAACAATAGATCATGGGAATCGAATCTCTTTGTCCGTAATTGTAGATTGGCACGGGGAATCGAGCCACCTCGCTGGAATCAAGCTCGGAGGGCAGCTAAGTTGGTGGTGTATTTTCGGTGGAGGAAAACGTTGACCGCTTTGCAGTTTCTTGTAAAAACAACCTCTAAAACTGAATATATGCGGTACACGAGGACTAATATGGGGGAGCTGCAAAAAAATTACGGTTTTGACCAGAAATGCGGTATCTGTTCGGTTCGTTTTTTGGTCTTTTTAGACCAATACTACAAATTTTGTGGGGTTGACCAGATATGCGGTATCTGCTAGAGATGCTCTAAGACTGATACGATCGGCTAAGTGTGGTTTAGAGGAGAAAACCAGATTTTTTTGCTCCGCTAACCGTTTTAGGGTTCGGCGGCTAGAGTTGCGTCGGTGTCCCCTCCTAAAACTTAAGTTTGCATGTGCCAGTTTTATTTTGACTTGTCGAAATCTATATTCAGGCGATGTATACCTCCGTATAGGTGTACTCGGTCGAGCTGAGTATACTCCACGTTCTTACCGGCAGTTACCACCTCCCGTTATTGTGATCTACGTCTTTGCATGTCATGTTTTTAAATTTTGTTGATGCTGCTATATACCTCCTGATTTACGTCTCCCGCGGTGACGTGAGTATACATGTACGGTGAGTATACGTCTAAGAGAACCATACAGGTTTCAGGTATACTCATACGGTCTTCGAAATGAATTGGTACCGAGTTATTGTTATCCAAATTTAAAGAATAGAGGAGCACACCGAAGCAAAAGTGTGTAACTAAACCGGAGCTCACGCTATCGAAGCAGCTGAGCATGAGCTATTTGTTTAGCTGTAAGTCAACGCTCGCTCCACGGCTCCAAGAACAGAATCATGACACATTCCAATTTTCTCGTACTTCCTCCTATCTATATTAGTTGGCTTAAGCTTATCTAGATTTATATGTATCTAATTAAGTATTTAGTCTACATGTATCCGTATCTAGACAAAGTTAAGTCAACTTCGCAAGAAATACTACATACACCTTAGTTCCTCAAAATTCAAGCTCTGATCTCGGGTGTCGGTGTGGCAGTGGCACCGGTGAGTGGTCAGTCGCTGTGGATGAGAGCTCATCAGTACGAGTAACCAGCAGTCGCCATTAAAATGGCTGGTCCTACAGCCATTCAATACCAGTGATTATCACTAACCTGTTGCACAAAATAAAGAAGGGACAGTGATGCTTTAGCCTAAACCTAACCAGGTTTACCAGTGGATAGCTTGGGTGGGGCAATAGAATAGACCTCTATTCTTCACTGCTTTCTCTGAAGATTTTTATTTATTTCCTTTTTTCGGGAAAGAACCTAAACAAGTTAGTTTTCTAGCATACGAATTATTGCCTCTGTCTTTTATTCCGGACAGGACAGGGTAAGTCTTGGGCAATCTCTTGACTGAATATCTTGTGGTCTCCCAATTGCTTGGGCCATCGCATTGCACGGTCGCTGCGATTTGTGACTACTGATTAGAGGATGCGCTGGCTTTGCCGACACACCAGTACGCCCCACTAGCTGTATTAGTGCATCTGATTTTGACTTGCTCTAAACAAATTGCGGTTGAGTATTATTCCGAAAGTAGCATTGGAGTGCAACATGAACTACCAGCATATGTCTACCCATATATATTTAAACATGCACAAGAAACTAGTACTTCCTCCGATTCTAAATAATATTCTTAGATTTGTGTAGAATCAAATGTATCTGTCATGTTTTAGTGCTAGATACATCCGAATCTAGACAAATCTGAGAATAATAATTAGGATCGGAGGGGTAGTATATATGTCCTATTTCTGTGAGGAAATAAACACTATGAGGGTTTGAAATTGTGGGTGATGAGGCCGGGCATCTGTTCCTCTGCTCAACTTAGAGTCTGAGGTGGGATCGGTTCTCATTACCACACGTATATAATTATTTTGTTGGCAAGAATAAAAGCTTCTTTAGCAATTGTATGGGCGGTTGATCCGTCACCTCACCAACTCACTATCATCTCACCATTAATAGGCTCCTTTTTGCCAGTTCTGTAACAGGATAAGTATTACAAGCTGCTTTTGGAATCGCTAAAGTATCCCCACGAAGCCAAAAGTATCACACGCGAAACCTAAACAAATTCGTCCAGAATATGCTTGGCTCAACATAGCAAGCAAGACGTACGGATTGTATCATAGGGCACTCAGCAGGCTGTGGCACCTCTAATCATACGAAATATCAAGCTGCCCATTAGAATCTTATTTTTGAGTTTTTTTTTGAAGTATTATTTTTGAGTTTCTAATTTGCACCGCCTAATAATTGTCACGATCCGACAGTCTGCACAACGTTTTTAGAAATTTGCTCTAGATTTTACGCTTATAATTTTAATTTGCACTACATCTATATTGGAGAACCAGATCAGAGAGGACGTAACCACCTTTCTCGGCCTTGCATGGTTCCTCATTTTTCATGTACTCACCACGAAATAAGGTAGTAGAATATCCGACAACATTGGGCAAACGAGCGATCGAGAATCTTTGGCGACCAACGCGAGAGAAATTCATGGTAGTTTGGTGGAGGCATGAGTGATGACAGAAACCATTGGCACGATATAATGCCAATTTTTTGTTGCTTTAAATACCTATATCCATGATTTTCAAAGATGGAAACCAACGATTTGATCATTGCTTGGTCAGATATAGCAACGACAACGTACCAGCAACATCTCCATTCGGAAGGCATTGTCTTTGAGGCCGATAGTGTGGCCTTCGTTGGTTGAATATAGCAACAATGGTATGTTCACTCGGATCAATACATTTTAGTGGAACACACACTCCCTCTCTAGGTGCACATGTAGGGCGTCGCATCGCTATCTCATTTGCGCGGGTGAGGTGGCTATTGCATGCCTATAGTGACGAGTTGATTTGTTTGACATGTTATCGATGTGGAGATCTCTTGAACGCACGATTGGTTTGTGTGCGGTGTACACATTTTAGGATGAAAATCCTTGGCCGTGCTTCCATTGGCTAGATCATGCACCCCAAAGACGCACGTCGCCTCCTTTTTAATGGTTTTGCTTTGAATAATGAAGTTGGTGACTTAACTCCAATATTGTCTTCACAATGCATCATCTAAATAAGAGGCTAGAAGATATACAGTCTTAATTATCTTTACAAAAAAGCTTCTGGTCACAAAGTGTATTGCCACAAACTTAATAAATCAATGTTTGCCCGTAGTTCTTAGTTTCTTACCCGTTTAGCATGTAGTTTGACAACGAACTATGTACCCAAGTTAACATAATTTAATAGAACCCAATATAATGCAAAACCAGATCCCGTCAGACTACCTCCATCCACTTTTCCAGGAATTGTATCAAGCAAACATAGTTAGTCTCTAGTTGCACACTAGAGCCATTCATTGAGCAAGCACAAATAAACTGCATTCATTTAGCATGCAAAAAATAAAATTGTTTGGTGAACATGGAAGTATAAACATAATTGCTAAGGTCACACTGTGAAGAGACAAAACTTCTCACATCATCAAATCGAGAGATGATTTTGAGAATAAAAAAGTTCGTAGCTCAACCCACCTGCTCAATTCGCCTTCCTACAATTGGTATTGTATCAAATAGGGATTTGAAACTAAAGCCATGTTGGATATGGTTTGGTAAATTCTTTCAGATGCTTTTGTTACGACCTACTAATGCACCAGTTACCATTATATTTTGTAACAAGTAACCACGTCAGCTAGTAATTACATTACATCCTTGGTTTTACTATTTGATGACAAGTATATTACCACCATTTCCATAGTGGTAAATGTTACCAAACAATCTGGTAAGTATAACATCATCATGCTGCTAAGTAACGACAATTATCGTGGTGCTATACCAAGTGCTAATTTTTTTAGCAAATGATATTATTACTCCTCCCATGGTTACTACTTGATACCTTTCATCGAAACAAAGCTGGCATGAAGATGGATCATAAACAAGATATGCAGTATGAGACTTAAAACATATTTGATTTCTAAGTTTACAAAGATTCGTGATAACATTAACATTTGTCTTTGGTGCATGTATGCATAGAAGATGGTACTTTAGTCCATTTCCACCTTGCAAATGACTAAGATATATCACGGGTCACGCGGGTAGTCCAATTCCGATACTCATGTGACATAATGAAAATCATCTTGGTTTAGACATCAAATCGGTCTGTTTTTTTAATAAATGGTGACAAGAGGGATCAATACGAACTGCTGAGAGTCAATCCACTATCTCGATAATTTCGCAAAAAGAAATATAGTTGATAATTAGGTCAAGGGCAGGTTATAGTTGTTTTAGAAAACTACAAGGTATTTTTATTTTTATCAAATGTTGCGATGCATCAGGTAAACAATGTATCTGGTTATTAGCAAACACAACTGTTCTGAATTGACATACCATGCTCTATCGCTCCATTTTGGTACTAGTGTTTTCACCTCTCTTTTTTGAATTGCACTTTGTCTATAGTTACTTAGCTTGTCAAAATGTTTTATATGAGTAGTATAGACCGGTTGTTGTTTTCCTTTTACTTACCTTTTTTTTTGTTAAATATAAGTCAGCTTGGGCAGTTTAATTTGTACTATCAAAATGTTAGCAACAAATATAGTATTTGGTTGTGCCAATGGAACTGGGGACGACCTCCCATTTTGCTCTAATTTTTTACTGTATTTGGTCACATCTGATTATATCTTCATTTATCTAAAAGCCACTACTCTCTGTTTACTAATATAAACATTTTTTTCAAACTGATCTAATTTGTTGAAACATTGCATATTAATGAACAAAATAAATATCTGTTCTGTCATAAGTTAATTACACAAACGGTGTTTATCTAGATAAAGTTGAGTCAATTAATAAAGGACGCGTGGAGTCACGTGCCCGTTGGATCTAAAGGACGCGTGGAGTCACGTGTCCGTTGGATCTTTTGGGATCCAGTCGTTTTTCGTATTCGTTGGTGTGATTTGAGGTCAGTATCTTTCGATCTACGCTTGTCATCTTCGGCGATGGTTGCTACTCTGGTGCGTTGATCCTTTGTGACCTTAGCATGACGACTTCCTATTTGTCTACTACAACAAGCTCTACTACGACAAGGTTTGCCCGGCTCCGGTGATAGAGGGACGAGGACAGTGGTGCGCCTTCGGCTCGTGCTAGTGTTTGTAGTCGTCGCTAGGTGATCCAATGACCTACTTGTAATTTTCATTACTTTTAGAACTTCTTGTACTGCTGTTGATGATTATTAATTGTGAATTTCAGAAAAAAAATTCTAGAGTGGATTCGAAAAAATAAAATAATTTAAGAGTACTTTTTATTTTTATAAAATTAAACACATTAGTCCTTCGTTAAACCGCTCGTGGGGTCGTGGCTACTCGCGGCCATGGCGTATTTAAGCTACTCCTCCCAACTTACCCCATTTGACGATTTAAATAACCAAAAGCACTCCAGAACAAGAGAGAAAGAGAAGCAAGCGCAAAACCAACAGTAATCAAAATCCCAGACGGAGGGGAGCCTAGCAGCCGAAGCCGCGGGGCAACGAGAGCTCGGGTGCGGCGCGGGACAGCAGAAGCGTCGGCGTCGGCGCCGTGACGAGACGGGACGCCGCCACGCCCTACCCCCGCCGCCGGCGGATTCGGCCGGGATCGTAGCCCCTCTCCCGCCGTGGAGCGGCCACGGCGTGCCGGGAGCCATCCGCCCGCGCGTCCAATGTCGGTAGACCGAGCCGCGGTAAGGTCCCTGTCCCGGCCAGTGCGGTGGCGGTTGGTGTGAACTGTGCGGTACAGTTGCGGAACTCCTCGCTTTTCTGCGTGTTATTATAGCCGCTAAACTCTGCCACGGATTTGTGTCTCGAGATGATACTAGTATATGATTAGTTGTTTGATGTTCTCGTGCGAGTTAATTAGGTGTTTACTGTTTAGGATTCTATTGGATGGAACAGTGGGTAATTGTTTGATCAAAATTCGAACACGAGACACGCACTGACGCTGCCGGATTTCTAACTCTGCACATATCCTTTTGCAGAAATCGCCTAGGACGTGGAGCTGATCGAAGATATGTGAAGATTTGGGTATTTATTAGAGACTAAATTTTGCTGTAGCGGCTGTGTTCAATATGTTGGGTACCACGGAGTCGCGGATGGACCAATACGAGATCATGGAACAGATTGGCCGTGGCGCCTTTGGTGCTGCCATCCTCGTGAACCACAAGATTGAGAAGAAAAAGTATGCTGCATCATTGCTTCTAGTTAGCTACAGAGTTTGTTTCCCCTTCGAGAGGTAGGTGGTTGATATCTCACTGGTTGGCAGGTATGTGCTGAAGAAAATACGGCTCGCGAGGCAGACAGAGCGCTGCCGCAAGTCTGCTCATCAAGAGGTCAGTAAAGCATGAGAAATCGTTAGGATTTATTGGTTCATCGACTAGTGTTGCTTTAAGGAATTGATAGATGAAAGGAAAATTGCAGATGGCCCTCATCGCCCGCCTGCAACATCCTTACATTGTTGAATTCAAGGAGGCATGGGTTGAGAAGGTTTGTTCTCTAGGAGCATATATCTCTGCATGTGCCATTTTTTTTCATATTTTATCTAGCTTACTATGTGAGCGACGACTGATGACAGGGTTGCTACGTTTGCATTGTGACTGGATACTGCGAAGGCGGCGATTTGTGAGTGTATTTTTGGGGTTGTGGAGATTAATTGTTGCTGCTGCCTTTCTATTGACTCTGTTTTGTCTCGCTGTGTCGTTTCTTGTAGGGCTGAACTGATGAAGAAAGCAAATGGGACATACTTCCCAGAGGAGGTTAATTAGTTATTACCAACTTTTTCCTATTCCTCTTGTTTCATGATTTGGGTAAACAATAACAATATTCTAAAGTGTGCTAACCGTTGTGAACAATCATCAGAAACTGCTGAGATGGTTTGCTCAATTAGCTCTAGCTGTTGACTACTTGCATTCGAACTATGTTTTGCACCGGGACCTCAAGGTAAGCGAAAAATTAATAACAATGCTTTCATTTAGTTCATCAAGCAGTCAGTAACATAATGTGTCCTTATATTTTCTGCAGTGCTCAAACATATTTCTCACAAAAGATCAGGACATTCGTCTTGGTCAGTATCTCCTGTTAAATCTAATCTCTTATATTTTATTCCATCTGCATTCCGCGCAGTGCTTTATACCGAAGTTTAAATATCTCTACAGCTCAAAAAAAAAGTTTAAATATCTCTAGTTTACTTGTAGGGGATTTTGGCCTGGCTAAGACGTTAAAGGAAGATGACTTAACCTCTTCGGTAAACTTCTTTGTTATTTCCTCCCATCTTCATTTGCTCTTTCTGTCTTGGAATTATGCAAGGAAACAGACATAATGATTAATCATGTGCATTATGTTCCCAGAACCTTATATGTTAGCATGATGCTTTTTTAGGTTGTGGGAACTCCAAATTACATGTGCCCAGAGCTGCTTACCGACATTCCCTATGGATTCAAGTCAGACATATGGTCTCTTGGTAACGTTACCTACTTTTAAGGAGATGCTTAATTAATGTTATATATCTTTTTCCAATAAACAGAGAATTTCTTGCTTCTAATAAGTAATGCCATACACCTAATTTTAACTGATATAAGTCTGTACAGGATGTTGTATGTATGAGATGGCTGCTCATCGACCTGCTTTCAAGGCTTTTGTGAGTTCTCATCACCTCATGTTCTTAAATCACCTACATAAAAGTAAATTTCTAGCCAGAGATCATTTCACTTTTTATCAGTTCATACTTCATGTTCGTTACATTGTACACATAATTACCTGCCCATGGATTTATGTAGCTTGTAATAGTCTGTATGCAGAAAGTTCCCTCTGAAAGCCAAAGCCAAAAGCACATTCTGGGTGCTTTTTTTTCGAAAAGGGGTTATATCCCTTGCCTCTGCATTGGTTGATGCACACAACCTTTTATTAAAAGATCATCATCCAAAGTACAAAGTACAAAAAGGCAAAAGTAAGCCTAACCAAGCACCCAAGTTTTACTAGAACAGTTGAAGCACAGTAGGTGTGTAGGTTGCTATCAACAAATATAATGAAAGATCATCAAAATAGCACTTTTTAATGGTGTTATATGAATGGTCACAAAACCCAAAATTCACAGACTATGTGCTTTCCACCCTCTTGCATTAGTCGGGAATGATTTATCATTGGCTCCTTCCACTTGAGAGGTTGTGGCATACTGGCATTAGCGTCTCCATCGAATAATTTGCTTTTTCCCACTTCTATCAAATTCACTTAAGTAAGCTAAAACAAAATTGCTTGTCAATTAAAAAGCAGTGACCTCTTCATTATGTGTAGAACTACGTCATTATCTTTGCAATAACAAACATTGTGCATGTGCAGTTTTCATGCACATGCATAAAATTAGATAGAGAAGGATGGGTTTCTTTTCCAGCTCCAGAGCCCATACTGGAATGTAGTTCTCCATGGTACATCCAGGAAACTCATTTCTGGATTTATGTGAACGATGTAGATCTTATGTCTCGTGGACCTTCAAAACGTGTTTGAAGAGGCCTACCGCTCCCTCACTTTAAGTTTGAATATTTTTCTTACAAGCAGGTCCATCCATACCTAGAGTTAACACAAAAGTGAAGCTTTCTTCGGAAACAATGATACTGATTATTAGTTTATCTGCATGTGACTTTTGTCGAATTGCTTGACTGTACTTCTTCAATTATATTCTTTCTTAAATGTTCATGTTAGTGGATAGAATTTACCAATCGGATGGTGTTATTGGTTTTTAAATTGCAAAAATTAAGCTGTGCTTAAAATTTCTCTTTATTTGCTTCAGGATATGGCTGGACTGATAAGTAAAATAAACCGTTCCTCTATTGGCCCTTTACCTACTTGCTACTCTTCATCTATGTAAGTGCACCTTCATGGTATATGTTTTAGTCAGGCATGAAGTTTGTTTCCTTATAGTTCATGTTTATAGTAATTTTACAATCTTTTATTGTCATAGTTGTTATTGTGATATTCTGAACCATTCTATCCTTTCCAAACATCTAGTTCTTTGATACGTTGTCTTTTAACCTTTTCAGAATAGAGCACTTTTACAGTAGTAAGTCATGTCTGCTAGCAGATGCATTAATTTTTATCCCATTATAAAATATGTCTGTTGTCATATTACGATGTGATCCTAGTCCCCGGCTAGCTAAAATGGTTCCCTTGTTGCTGCTGGTTGCAGGAAAATACTTATCAAAAGCATGTTGAGAAAAAGTCCTGAACATCGGCCTACTGTAAGCAACCGTGTACATTGAAACCTCCCTGCAATACACATTACCACATTTACTCGATTTTGACATTATCTATTACTCATTGTAAACAGGCGTCTGATATTTTGAAAAATCCATACTTGCAACCTTATGTTAATCAGCATCGCCCATTTGCTGATCTACCCCATCCCATGCGATCTCCTGAGAAATCCATTACCAGTTCACGTAGCAGTCGAAGAAGCATGTCTGGGAGCCAGTGCAGTAGCATTTCTGGCACTGGCAGTGATATGGATAGCATACAATCAAGTGAAAGAACCACATCAGGGCTAGCTTCAAGTTCCAATAACACCATTGATACTGAAAGTGCTGAAGCTACTAATAATGGATTAATTAACAGATATTCAATACCACATGATATTAAAAGCCATAAGGACATTGCTAGTCCTGAACTGGAGAAGCAAGATTCGTCGAAATCCATACATGTTGATCAGCGTCCCAAATATGCGAGTAAGCAGCCAAAAATTATCAAGAAGATACTAACAACTCTAAGAGAGGAGACTAGTAAGCTCAGGGCAAACAATTCACCTTTGAGTGCGAGCCGTGTAAAACTATATTCACCTGGCCATAGAGAGCGCTCGTCAGATGATTCAAAACAAAACAGTGACATCTCCTCCAGTTCAAAGTCTAGTGAAGTGAGATCACATGAGTCAGCAAAGGTCGACTGTGATACTGTGAAACAGATGCAAGCATCTCCTCCTCCGAAGCATTTGGTGAGGATTCATCTTTTTCTTGTGCTGGCCACTTCTTTGTGTGTAACTAATTTTTTCCTGGTTCTATCTTGCAGTCACCAATTGTTGAACATTCTGCAAAATTGAAGATTAAAGCAGATGAGCTGCAGCAGCTAAACCCGACCAAGCAGACAACTGGAAATGTCCATGTAGCTGAAGGGAAGGGCAAGAACAGGGGGCTACCCAGTTTTACCAGACGCCCTAGCTTCCCTCCTCGTAGACAAGTGGGCTCAGAGAGTCCACAGCACACTGGGACAAAACGAGCTTACAATAAGGTTACCGAGGAGCATCCAAAAAGTCCTTGTCGACCTGCCGTTGGCCCAGAAATGGTTCTCGCTGAGCTTCCTGGTGTCTTAGTGGCTCCTCCAAGCCCCCTGAGTGGTATTCACATGAAAGTGAACAATTCACAGGATAAATCAGCTCCACCGGGGTCTATAGTGACCAAGGAAGTCAGCAGTTCTTGCTCCAGTTCCGCAATTGATTATGCTGACAGTATCAAGCAGTCTGAACCATCTGAACCTGATTCACTAGCCAACTTGGTTTCATCCTGCAAATGCTCAACCCCTGACGTTGGCATACAAGATCATGATCTAACAGATGTACCAAGCTCAGAGATCAACACAACCAATTTGAAGAGTATTTCTTTTAATGATGATATTAGTCTAAGCTCAGTCTTGGAACCATCTATTGATACAGCTGTGCAAGAGTTTATTTGCAAAGATGATGTTCCCTGCAGTAAGATGGGGCAGAGCACTCCCATGGTCACTGTACAGAGTGATGAGGATAAGTTCACAGTTCAAGAGCTGCTCTCATCAGTGCCATATATTGCTCCCTTTGATTCAACAGCAAAAAACATTGCCATAGACAAAGGATCCACCTCTATCCATCCGTCATCAGAGAAATCACCAGTTCCTCAGTTGAGCCCTCCAGTTGAGGACGTTATACATGTCATAAGGCACAGCAGTTTCCGCGTCAGTGGTGAGCATGCGGTAACAGGGAATGCTGAAATGGGAGTCCAGAGCACAGATGTTGACGAGCTTTCTGCCGTGGTCAAAGAAGAAGTGGATGTGAGAAGCATCACACCGAGCCTTATACCTTCCGGACTTGCTGGTTCTGCCACTGCCAAACTCAACATTTCAGAAGCTAATACTACCAGTCCCAAACTAGCGAATTCAGATGTGGTAAAATTGCCTGCTATCTCAGAAGTGAATTCTACTTCTCCTGAGACCAACATTAGGTTTAAGGAGGAGACAACCTCAACAAAGGAAATACTAGATGTCAAGTCCTTCAGGCAACGGTCTGAGGCCCTTGAAGGGCTCTTGGAGCTTTCTGCTGATCTTCTGGAAAACAATAGATTGGAGGAGCTGGCAGTTGTTCTAAAGCCGTTTGGGAAGGCTAAGGTGTCTCCTAGAGAAACGGCTATCTGGTTGGCCAGAAGTTTTCAAGGGATGATGAATGATGAAACGAGTCGCAGCTCAACGTGAGTGCTCGTATCATTGACCTTTTTCTCTTTGTTCTCTGAATCTTCAAAGTTGTAAAGTTTGAGCACCTCACACCTCTTCATATCATGTGATATATTAGTCTCATGTGTGTATCTCACTGGATTTCCAATCCCATACGGTATATTCTGTAAATAGCCCAGACTTGTAATCAGAAATAAGACATGGCAGGAATAATGTAAAATCCACATAATCAAGGTATTGAAGGTCCTGTTTATCAAACTCACCCAAAGTTGACAGAATGTGTTTTCCTGTTTGCTGTCAGTATTCGGCTTGTTGACAACTATTGCATCGAAGTTTAGCATTGGATCCCATGCAGAAGCTGCATTTTCTTGTACCCTGATTTCTGATGTTAAGTCTTCTCACTGCTCCATTTGATCTAATCCTATCAATTCGCAAGTCTTAGAGATGCCAAGAATAATGTTAATATCTACATAATCAAGGTATTGAAGGTCCACCTTTTTTCTTGCGGGGATTGATGTCCACTTTCATAATACTATCTATCTGTTCATCAGACTCACCCAAATTCGACAGAACGTTTTCGGGGTTGCTGTCAGTATAATATTACCGTCGACAACTGTTGGCATCCCACACATAATAAGCACTGAAATAGTTTACTATCCAGCCATCAAATTTAGCATCGGACAGAGGTTATCCGCAGGCCTGAGAGCTGCATCTTCATGCTCTTATTTCTCAAGACAGAAACTGGATAACAATATTCCTACAAGGATATACTAATATGTCTCATGCGTACATGCTCCATCTGATCTGCTCATATCGAATCTCGAGTGCTAGACTTAGCTATGTACTTCCACAGTTCTACTCCTCTGTCCTTGGCTGCATTCGCTTTCTTTGTTATTTCCACCTGGCGATCAGCTCGTACTGTCCTGCTGCCGGCATTTCTTAAGCGTCGATCTCTCGTCGTCGCATCCCTGTGTTGTAGCCTGTATTGCAGCTACGAGCCTTGAGGGTCTCGTCAGTTCCAATAACATTGTATGTATCTGCCCACCAACAACGCCGCCGCGACATTGTCATCGGCCTCGAACAACCTCGTCCCTTATATCTACCGATCTCTCGTGCAGTCGTGTCACGTACGTCGCCTTATCCTCTCCTCCGGCCATGGAGCAGCAACCTCGGCGAGACCAGGACACCCATGCCGAAGCCTTGCGCGGCTCCGACCCTCCTCCTCCGTTGCGCCGCCGCCGTATGAGCCCGCTCCGCATCTTTTTCATAGTCTTCGTCACCGTCTGCGCTCTCGTCGGCATCATCGTGCTCCTCGCCTGGCTCATCTACCGGCCCAGCAACATCCAGGTGTCCGTCGACGCCGCGACGCTGTCCCGGCTCGTCGTGAACTCGACGGCCAGCCCGACGGCGCTGTCGCTTAACCTCACGGCCGGCCTGATCATCACCAACCCGAACAGGCGGGTGGCCGTCTACTACCACCTGCTGCGCGCCGAGGGGCTCTACCAGGGCGAGCGCTTCGACCGGATCGCCCTGCCGATCTCGTTCCAGCCTGCGAACCGCGCCGACGTGGTGCGGGCCGTGCTCACGGGGACCTCGGCCGGCGGCGGCGGCGGTGATCAGTCGCCGGCGGCGTTGTACCCGGTGGACCTGTGGCTCGACGGCGTGGTAAGGTACAGGTACGGCGAGTTGATGACCACGTCGCCCAGCACGCTGTCCGTCAAGTGCCCGCTGCTGCTGCAGCTCATGGTCGCCTCGGGATTGGTAGAGTGTACTGTGAATTTGTGATCGGCTCGTGAATTTTGTTCTGCTACCTTGTCATAGATGTTTGGTGTGCTTGTTCTCTCGAAAAGACAATCTGCCTCGAGCGCTAAGCGCGTGGTTTGGTTTCTTCCTGGTGAATATTTACGGCCTTGGACGCAACCGAGAGACTTTGTTCATAAAACTCAAAATCTTTTTTTCCCCGAGAAAAAAAACTCAAAATCTTGTCCATCCAACCCTTGCAACATAACCCCTACCCACGGTACTTCTTCGTGCGGTAGGTTAAAACTTTATAAAAAGCATCACAACATTTTGAAAACACTATTGCAGCAAAGACATATGAGCATAACATAGCAAATTCCCACTAGTCATAACAAAACCACGTACCTCATAGCATTCCTTGAAAAAGTCAACAAACGTATGCATCTGACTTCCATGTGAGGAACGCATCGAGCTTGGAGTTGGTGTCTTGAAGCACCGCAGTCACCGCCGTAGCTACACAGATGGTGATGGACTCCACGATCGAGGTGATGGCTGCATCATAGCTCACCTTCATCGCCAAATCCACGTTGGTGACAAGGAGATCGCGAACGACGTGATCCTGTTGTTGCTTACTAGTCTCCATTTCTGCTGCAGACATCCACGCAACCGAGAAAATTGGGTGGAGTTTGGCTTTAGATACAAAGTACTCTCTCTGTTCCATAATATAAGCCTTTTTAGAAAGCTAAAACAGCTTGCTAAAAAGGCTTACATTGTGGAACGGAGGTAGTATTACGGTAGCACTACTCTCAATCTTAGATAGTAGTTCGGCGGTACAATTCGAAGAAATTAAAACGAGTTGGGTTGTATTCCTGGAGAGGAATTGCAGGAACCTAGATGTTTTATCCACGATTACAACCAACTATTAGAACTTAGTGAGTACGCTCGTACTCAAATGATCTTCTTAATCCTTTCTAGACCATGAGAATATCGAGACAGAGGAAAATAGTATAAACAATGACGATGAAGAGGTTTATTACGAGGAGTCAGGTCTTTCTAGAGGCATTGAAGGAGTAGACTGCGATATAGAATATGGGGCAGAATCGGAAAACATAGAAATAGAAGAATAGTCATTAGGATAGAATAGATGAGCCAAGCAACATAGAATTACCTACTCCCTCCGACCCATATTATTGTTCTCAACTTTATCTAGATTCGGATGTATCTAGTTAATAATTTAGACTAGATTCATCCGAATCTAGACAAAGTTGAGAACATTAATATGGACCGGAGGGAGTAGAATAAGTTGCTAAGATCCAGTGGTGTTTCATCTAGTGATGCCATTGCTACTATAATTAGTTAGTTTGAACTTCAACATTCGAAGAAGTTCTCAATGGACCGATGAGGATTTTGAAACCTTTGTACAATTTTGTTTGGATATTATGAACATGTAAAAAAGTTGCAGACCCGCAAAGTTTCTGTTGTACAACTCTGAGGTATGTGATATTTGCGAAACGGTACTTCGCGAATATTATATCAACGACTTGCGTACTACAATCTGTAGTGATGTGCTGAGTCATCGCAGCTGGTATTAGAGCAATGCTACAACCTTAGGTTGGATAACCTAGAATAGGATAAACCTGTAGGAATTGAGTGATGTAGAACTAAGAATTCTCTAGTAATATGATGGGTATTCAAATGAGAATATTCTGGTCATGTTAATAGTGCTATAATTCTTATTATAAACGGCTAATTACTGATTTAACTCTTTTTTATGAACAGTCACTAATGGCGAGTTTAATGCCTGCGAGAACTGTCAGAGTTCATGAGTCAAAGTTGGATGAGTATTGGGGTGAATGGACATATATCTTGCGTCAGATTTTTATAGCTTTTGATTGTCCGTCCAATATCTTAGTGAATCTTATTCAAGCACACACGGGATCAACAACACTAAAATTTTCGCAAGCTCGCAATTATCCGAGAAGAGAATGATGAAAGGAAATATGCTTGAAATTGCCTTTTCTGAATGAGAAAGCCTTTGCCTCTCGTGCATAGTGTATTTGTGGGGATTAGAGGGGATAATCCCCACCAAACCCCAAATTCCCACCTATGGCTAAAAATATGTTTGGTTCTAGAGTATTGGGCTAGTTTAATCCCCTTTTATCCTCACTTTTCCCTAAATTCTAGTGTATTTTTTCCAATCTCTAGTGGATGGTGGGGTTGGGATTTTGTGAGGATTAGAGGGGTGGTGGCGAAGGTGGGGGTTTCACCCAATCCTCTTAGGATTATCCCCGCTAATCCCTACAAAAACACTAGTACCAAACAAGACCTTATGTGTGTGTGGGTGGGGGGTAAACTCGATGAGGGGTGGATAAACTCGATGAGTAGTTGAACCCTAAACAATCTTATTCGACCACACACGGATAAGAGAAGAGAATGATGGAAGTAAATATCTTTGGAATTGTTTTTTTTCTGAAATGAGAAAGCCTTTGTCTCTCGTGCATACTGCATGCGTCCATATACATTCGAGTGGTTGTGGCGAGCCGTCCAACTTTGAAACGAACAAGTTTAGTCACGCTCTCGCAGCATGTGGAAATATGCAAGTGGAACGGCATTGTGGCATCAACTCAAGCGCACTGCTCTCTTGTGCACTGAATCTTTCAGCGAATGAGGGCAATTTTGCCGAAGAACAGTGGAGCACATATAAGTGGAAGCTGCTCTCAAACCATGGATAAGTTCAGAATACTCAGCACTCATTCGTGGCTGGTCAACTTGCGCCGGCGGAGCAGACGCTGCAGTCACGCTTGATTCAGCTATATATACATGGTGCGCCCGCATGGTTTACCAGTTGAGGTGTCACGGCAAGAGATCGAGATGGCGTGCCAACGGTTTCCGGCAGTGCTGTTGCTCACGGTGCTGTCACTGGCAGGACTGGCCGCCGGAGAGCGCGCGGGCGGCATCGCGATCTACTGGGGCCAGAACGGCAACGAGGGCACGCTGGCGCAGGCGTGCGCGACCGGCAAGTACAAGTTCGTGAACGTGGCCTTCCTCTACACCTTCGGCAAGGGCCAGACGCCGCTGCTGAACCTGGCCGGCCACTGCGACCCGGCGTCCGACGGCTGCACCTTCGTTGGCGCCGACGTCAGGTCCTGCCAGCGCCTCGGCGTCAAGGTCCTGCTCTCCATCGGCGGCGGCGTGGGAAGCTACGGCCTCTCGTCCTGCGCCGACGCCAAGCTCGTCGCGAAGTACCTCTGGGAGAACTACCTCGGCGGCACGTCGGCGTCGAGGCCCCTCGGGGACGCCGTCCTCGACGGCGTCGACTTCGACATCGAGAGCGGCAACAGCGCACACTGGGACACCCTGGCCAGGTACCTCAAGGCGTACTCGCGGCGTGGGCGCGAGCGCAGGGAGGTATACCTGGCGGCGGCGCCCCAGTGCCCGTTCCCGGACGCGTCGCTCGGCGAGGCGCTCAAGACCGGCCTGTTCGACTACGTGTGGGTGCAGTTCTACAACAACCCGCCGTGCCAGTACACCACAGACGGCGGGGTGAGCAATCTGGCGAGCGCGTGGGAGCAGTGGACGCGGATACCGGCGGGGCAGATCTTCGTTGGCCTACCGGCGGCGCCCGAGGCCGCCGGCAGCGGTTTCGTGGAGGCGACCGACCTGGTGTCGCAGGTGCTACCGGTAGTGAAGAAGTCGAGCAAGTACGGTGGGATCATGCTCTGGTCGAGGTTCTACGACTTGCAGACGGGGTACACTGACAAGGTCAAGGCCAGCGTGTGAGCTGATAGCGTGCGTCAGGAGCAAGTGCGATTAACATGTCCCGACGTCTGATACTGCGTGTGTCGTGTATGGCTCAGTCATTTGACTAAGTGGATTTCGTATTCAGGCAAAACAGACCTGCTATCTTCACAAATAACCAGCTTGCTAAAAATGTTATATTGTAAACTTCTGTGACTATTTTTTCGAAATGGGGAGCTTGGCTGCGGCCTCTACATGATGCACACAATATTTTTATTACAAATTTCGGATAATTGAAAGTATGACAATCGTGGATCAGCGCGGGTTTAGACAAGTACCAACCAACGAAAATGAATGAAAAGCAACAATAAGTTACTCGCTCCGCCGCAAATAAGTGTACATTTTTAGCTTTTGACTGATTTTGTAGACAAATGTAACAAGATATATATAATCAAATCAATATATTATGAATATTTATTTTAAAATAGATCTAATGTTACTAATTAATTGTCAACAGAGTTGATTAAATTTTATGAAGTTTGACTTAAGACAAAGATTAGAAGTAAACTTATTTGTGAACAGAGGGAGTAGTCATTTTGAAATCTACTAATGTCCGTCCACCACCTAGTAGTCTGAAAATAAAAGTCATGTGCAATCATCAGTAGCCGGTTGAATCCAATAGCCATAGACTCCAGCTGATCCGCCGGGAAAAGGTAGGACCATAGTTTATTGTTCTCAAAACTTTTCTTTTGCATGGTAGATTTAATGCCTAAATTTAAGTAAAGGAAATCATTTAAGCACACTTATCTAAATTTGTGCTTTTCCCCTATAGAGAGCACACCCTCATTCATAAATCTATCACCTCATGCTAACATCATATATATTGACCACTTGATCCAATAATTCAAAATGATCTATCTCCTGAACTGTTAATCTAGTCAATTTAAATAGTTGAGTTCGTCTCAACAAGATATTTGAAACTAGATCTCATGTTTCTATGTCTCAATAGAATTTTTTTTGCACCTGCAAGATTTGTATGTCAAACTAACAACTACTACCTCCGTTCCGAAATGTAAGCCTTAATTACCCTACCGAAAGTGCATAGTTGCTACTAGATAATTTCCACACTGACATTGAGATCTGCCGCAGAACTAGAATGACGTGCAGAATCTAGGAGCCAAGTTATTATAATCTAGCAATAAGTAGCACACAATCTGGTAAGTTGTAACAATCCTGTAATTATCGAAGAAAAAGTTATTAAAACCAGTCAAATTCTGAAATTTTCTCGCGACTAGCTGATGATGTAAAAACGAATCATCTATTGGATTAGCCGGCAAACAAAGAAGTGTGTTCCAATTCGTAAAACAAACAATCTGACTAGTTTCAATGCATATATCATTGTATGCATACATGCTAAGAGCAAGAACAATAACACAGCCGGCTGCTGGCTCTATAGGCATGCCATGTCATCAATAGTCATTATAGAACTAGATACGTACAATGGGCTGGTTATTAAGCTGGCTCTTGGGTGACTATAGGCATTTAATGACTGCATGTGTATAAGACTGGCTATTATGATTAAATGTAAGTTTATCTTTGTAGCCATTTCAAGCAAATTACAAATATATCTCCATGCTATCAAGATATACCAAGGCAAACTGAATAATTCAAGTAACAAGCCAATTCCACATAACACCATACCGACACTTAAACATTAGTTTTGATCTTGACAACTAGCAACAAACCAATGGCACATAGAACCATGACATGAACAATTAAACATTACATGACTCTTAAAAAGCATTAACCAAACAGAACTCTAATATGACGATCTTGATGACGATATAGGCACAAAGCCAAAGTTAGAACTTCAGTAGAAAGGAACCTTCATCCACTGTATATAAAAAGGAATCAGAGACAAGGGTAAATGTTGAGACAGCAGAGTAAATCTCACAACAATAGGAAGTAGTGATAGTGTTACAAATACAGTAAATTTGAACTAGATAGTGGACTAGGAAGTACCTAAGTCAGTTTTGTCGAATAACCTCTCCCTGAAACACTTCAATGCCAACACGTGCTCAGATCTCACATCTTCCGGCATCCCAGTTGTGTCTTGCATCATCAATGATCGGTATGTTTCTAGAATCACTGACTCCTTGTGATCTTTTGCTGCAAGGCATGCAAGCTTCCGAGCTTCAAGATTCTCACTAGACACGCGCCTTTGTGTCTCTAACATCTCTTTGTGGCCTTCATTTGCCGCATTCTGAGCATCTACAAACTTGCTGGGCTCATCTTCAAGATCTATTATACAATCTTGATCCTTTCTTTTTCGTTTCCGCTGCTCCTTAGCTTGATTGCCACCTGGTGGCCGTTCATCTCGAGCATCATCTAGAGTGAAATGTTGCCCCACTTCATCATCAACAGTAAACTTCCTCTTCTCTGGCTCTAGGTCTTGTAGGCGTTCCAAATATGCGTCCCATTTTGGTTCCTTTTTTAGATCATCCCAACAATGCTCAAACATAAATTCTTCCTTGTGATCTCCTGCATAAGTTTGCATTGCCCTCTTCTTTAAATCGATATCAGATTCTCCACTAGCATGCAAAGCATTAGCTTCCTTCTAGTTCGCACAAAACCATGCAACCTTTTTTCTTAATTCTTCCAAAGCGATCCTTCACTTGCTTGACTAGTCTTTCCCTGTTTTTTGGGGTCGTACTGTTGTAGACAGCAACAACATCTTTCCAATACTGCTCATTCTTCTTGTAATTGGATTGAATTGGGTCGTTCGAATTATTCAACCAAGCACTGACCTACAATATTAACAAAAGGTGTTATTGCTGTTATTGTTGTGCCAGAAATGTAACACATGGAGTCAACATGCAAAAAAATTACCAATCTACGATCCTCCTCTTTTGTCCATGGCAACCGTTTTTCAGTCCTTTCACAATTGCCACCATTGGTGTCATCGCCAACATTGATTGGTTGCGATAAAGTCCCATTTTACACGGCTTGTGTGTGGCTTGGTATGTTCTTAAAGAAGCTAAGGAAATCACTAGGTGGGTGAGAATCAAATCCCCTGCTCAAGAAATAGATGATCAAACAATTAACTTCCTATCATTTATTGTACTCGCTACTGCATGTAATTTGTAAGATCAGTTCACTATGTTAAAAAGAAACATAAGCTGCAAAGTAGCAGCTATTATCAGACTCCTAGTGCTTATTTGATCGGTTTTGCTAATTCTCAGTTGACTGAGATTTCCTTAAGTCTCAGTCAACTAAAAAAAAGTGCAACCGCATGTTCAAAGAAAGGTGCAACTGGGTTCAGTTGCACTTTTCTGGCAGAAAAATGCAATTGCACTTTTCTGTTAAAAAAGTGCAACTAGAACTGAGTTGCACATTTCTTTTAACTACGGTTGCACTTTTCTTAGGTGATTGATACTTAAAAAAATCTCAGTCGATTGAGACATAGACAAACCCTTATTTGGTATATACAACATGGAAATGATCAAGAATGCCAAGCTTGTCTATTTATTGACTTCTTAGACTCTTCAGGATATTAGATAAAGTACTATAAAAAACAGTAATAGCAGATTCAGTGATGTGCTAATTAGCATGGTTTGGAAAATTCGCAGATGACAGCAATAATTCACGGATTATTATCTGAATGACTGATCATACTTTTTAATTGGCAAACCATGACAGATTGTAGTACTATTATAGATTAAAACTCATCTGACATGATATGGTAGAACATATCTGAATAAGAAACAAGGAGCATGCGTACCAGGCTTGCAGATCGGAATTGTTGGCAGGCGGAGCCCAGCAAGGGCCTTGAGCTGAAGAACTCCGCTACGTTGGGTTGCTGCAGCCCCGCGAGCCAGCATGGTGCAGACGAAACCGCTGCAGACTGCGGTGGTCATGGGGGCATCCAAGCGGCTGTTCCGCGTGTTGAATGGGAGGTCGACGACGGGACGGGATGAGGCAGCGGCGGGAGGAATGGAGGAACCTGCGGCAGGACGAACTGAGGCGCCGCTGGAGGGACGAGATGAGAAGCCGGTGGATCAAGAGGCGCCGATGCACGCGTCCTTTTGGACTGCTGACCTATCTCCTTGACGCGGCACCGACGTCAGTTCTACTGTTTGGAGGTGGCGATTTGGGGATGATTTGGAGCGGCAGTTCTAGGGTTCTAGGAGGTGGCGATTTAGGGGCGATTTGGAGCCCTCTTTGATTTGGCGCGCAGGAAGGAATTTTGGGCGAGGGAACAATGGATTTGGCGCGCGGTGGTGGAGTGAGATGGGCGGGAGGCGCGGGAGATGCACGGGATCGAGAGCGTCGGCGCTATCGCCCGCTTCGGGCCGTAGGCGAACGACAATTTCTCAAATCTTGCGATGTAGCCAGGCGATACACGGAGCGCCTGCTCCGTTCTCTCTCTTCGCTTCTCTCCTCTCCACGTAGGATATCGATGAAATGGAATACTCTACAGCCGGCTGACTGGGCTCTGCTGTACTTGCTCTAAGTATGACGACTGAGGTGCCCCATGGAAAGCCCTCCATGTGGCGCCGCCATGTAGTCTTGTCCATTTAAAAGATCCACCCTAGTATTTTCTATTTTCGGGCCACCAATTCACACGTGGAAATGTGGAAGAGGTGAATATATCCTAATATATAAATTACGGATTCTAGGTGGAGCGACAATCTAGTATACTATACTGGAAGTAAAGAAAGAGTGATTTGTCTCTCCTGGTTGCTTTTCCCTACCTCTTTTTTTAACATGGAATGGTCCCAAAGGACCCAGAGCTGCAGTAACTGAAACGTGGCAGGTACAAATTACAAAGAGCCCCTTTACAACACTCGCACAAAGAACCTAACATTTGAAGATAAGGCCTCTTAACTTGAAAAAAGCCCCCTAGCACAAGAAAAAGAAAAGGAATCAGGTGCCTGGGAAAAGCCTCCGCCACCGTTCGCTGGCGACCTCGAGGTGTTTCCACCGAGATCCGAGAGGGAAGCGCTTCGAATGCTCTCTTCCGACGAAGAACCACTGTCGCCGGCCACCTTAATGCCTCCGGGATGAACCACTTGGTGACAAGGAGATGAGGAGCTCCGGCGCAGGATTCGCATAAGGCCTCCATCGTGGAGGTTGAATACGGGTTGCCATGCCGGCCAAAGATCACCGTGGCAACCCTGCCAGCCGCATGTTCCGCTCGCCCTAGCAAAGAAGGCCGCCGGCGCACCTGAAACCACTTCAAGAAGCCACCATCGTTCCCCTCGCCACCATGGCCGGCCAGAAGGATGAGAGGGAGTAGAAGGGTTGAGGAGCATTGAAGGCCACGACCGAGCTTTATGCCCGAGCCGCCAGAGTCACATCTCTCAACACTAGCTCCAACCAAAGAAGCATCATGAGAGAGATCAACCCGCAACCTCTTGGCGCTGCTCGCCTGCGCCGCGGAGTAGCTCGAAGGAGCCATATCTTGCTGCCGCACGCCAGACCCCACCCCACTCCCCTCGCCTCCACGGCTGGCCAGATGAAGGGCTGGGCCTTGCTTCCATAGCTCAACATCAGCGCCCGAAGAAGCTTTATTCAACAAAGCGTTGGTCACCGCCATCATCGCCAGGCCACAGTGGACCCCGAGAATGCCGACGAGGAACCCTAAAAAAGACCAGATCTTGGTGCCTAGGTCTCGGCCTTCGTTCTTCCTACGGCCATACAACCCACTACCGGCACATGGCTAGTACATCTACCTACCCTATCTACTCCGACACCACCCCTTTGCCACCTCCAACCAGCCTCGCCGGTGAAGGGATCTCGGGGCGGCCCGGTTGCTCCTTTAGGTCGCTTAGAAGAGAAGGGGACAGGAGCTAGCTGGGAGAAAGGAAGACTTGGAAGGTGCAAGTTTTGGACATGGTTCCCTCCCTCATGGTGCAACATACTGGTGACTAGGGTTCACCATGGCCACCATATCTTGAGACATGCCTCCCGTTCATAGCACTCCCAATAGGCCTTGTTCTCCATTTGATGTCACCGGTGTCAACCACCCTCCTTGCCTCTGCCCTCAAGATCTTCCTCTTGTGCTCCTCCAGTTTGTTCCTACCGCCGCTAGCAATAGGCCTACGTTATCATCTCACTCTCGGAATGTGATGGCTCAAGATATGTAGAGCTCATTGGGAACCCCAAGAGGAAGGTATGATGAGCACAACAGCAAGTTTCCCTCAGTTATGAAACCAAGGTTATCGAACCAGTAGGAGTAAGAAAACAACTCCAAGGTGTTGCTACCAACTTGGAATCCTGCACAACACAACCACAGAACTTTGCCCCAACTTACAGTGAGGTTGTCAATCTCACTGGTTTTGCTGAAAACAAAGGATTAAACGTATAGTGTGGATGATAGTAATTGCTTGCAGAAAGTAAATAGTAAAATGTAGATGGTATATCAATGGTAAAGGAATGGACTAGGGTCCACAGTTCACTAGAGGTGTTTCTCCTTAAGATAAATAGCATGTTGGGTGAACAAATTACAGCGGGGCAATCGATAGATTGAGAAAGCATAACAATGCATATACTAGACATCTTGACTCCTACGATATTTGATTGGGCATTACAACATAATACATAGACCGTAATCCAACTGGATCTATGACTAATAATCCACCTTCAGGTTATCATCTGAACCCCTTCCAGCATTAAGTTGCAAGCAACAGATAATTGTATTAGGCAAAGTGTGTAAAGTAAACAATACAATTGCCCCATGGACAAAGGATTGTTGTTTTCTCTTAGTAGCAACAACACATCTACAACCATAGAGATTTCTGTCACTTCCCCAGATTACTAGAGGCATGAACCTACTATCGAGCATAAATACTCCCTCTTGGAGTTACAAGCATCTACTTGGCCAAGATAGCTACTAGCAACGGAGAGCATGCAAGATCACAAATAACATAGACATGATAGAATCAAAAATCAATCTGACATAGTATCTCAGTATCCATCGGATCCCCGCAAACACAACATATAGGATTACAAATAGATGATCTTGATCATGAACGGAGCTCACAAGATCTAAACATGCTAGCACAAAGAAGGAGAACCAACCATCTAGCTACTGTATGGATCCATAGTCCAAGGACGAACTACTCACGCATCACTCCGGAGGCTGGCATGGTGATGAAGAAGGCCTCTGAGATGATCTCTCCCCTTCGGCAGGGTGCCGGGAAGAGCTTCGGATCCCCCCGATCTAGGGATGGAGATGGCAGCGGCTACAGACTCTTTCGTGGATTTTTGATCGGGTACTTAGGGTTTCTGCATCGAGGTACTTTTATAGGCGAAGGGGCAAGGTCGGTGGGCGCCCGAGGGGCCCACACCATGGGGCGGCACGCCCTAGGGGGTGGCCGCGCCATTCCTAGGTGTGGACACCTCGTGGCCCTACTTTGGATGCCCTTCGGACTCCGTGTTCCTTCTGGTAAAATATTGACTTTGGCTTTTGTCCCGTCCAATTCCTAGAATATTTCCTTGCTAGCTTTTCTGAAACCAAAAACAGCAGAAAATAGGCAACTGGCACTGCGGCATCTTGTTAATAGGTTAGTTCTAGAAAATGTATAAAAATACCTCAAAGTGTAAACAAAACATAAGAAAGTTGATATAAAACAAGCATGGAGCATCAAAAATTATAGATACGTTTACGACGTATCAAGCATCCCCAAGCTTAATGCATGCTCGTCCTAAAGTAGGTAAGTGATAAAAAGAATAATTTTTGAGGTGACATGCACCATCACAATCTTGATCAAGGTATTTGTAAAGCATTGATAGCTGGGATCAAAGTACTCTAAACATGAGCATGAAAGGTAGAGTTCTAACAATAAGACATAGCAACTATGTTGTAACATGAAAAGGTACAAACTAAAGATCATGAATAACAATGCATTGAAAGAAGTTTGTTTGTTTCACATATAGAAAACATAATAAGAGTGGTATTCGGCTTGTCCCTCATGGTATAGCAAAACATAAAGGCATAGGACACCTTCAAAGTTCATAAGGGTGACTAGATACAAATAATTTAAGAACAAGCAATATCAAAGTTATGAATCAATCAACAAGTTTTAGGACAATGCACATTAAACTAAGAATTGCCACTATTCTCTCTCAATTGGTGCATAAAGATAGAAGATGGAGACTCAACATAAAAGTAAAAACGAAAGGCCCTTCATGGAGGGAAGCAGAGATTTCAAGTTTCATAAAGAGCTTCCAAAAATTATGGTACTTATTAGCTTTCAACTCTCATTTCCCCTATCATAAGCATCTTGAGGTGATTAAGGTTAAAGTGACACATATATTAGGATTTGCTTGACAAGTTATATGTTAAAAATCTCATGCCCCTTGCTTACGAGTACCGAACCTCATGCTACTCAACTTTAGTCACAAGTAAGTTCTTGTCATTGTAAGAACATGTGTATCATGGAGAACCGCCAACGGGCTACCCCTTGCCCCATGACACGGGAGCTTTCCCATATCAAAATGACAAGGCAACAGACAATGAGCATCCCGGTGATCTTTTTATTTGCTATTTGCATAGGTTTTTATTGAGGATGCTTCACAGATTGCTCACTATGGTTATGCTGCAAGTTTTCACCATGATTAGGCATGGCTTAGGCTGGTCGCCCAGGCGTTTCTCTAACACATATACAAACTTCATGAGCTTACAAGCTCCCCTTTTATTTCACACCATCGGGATCCATAAACAAAAGAACATGATATCAACTGAATAATAAGCGCAATGTTGAAAGCGTTCCCTGTGGTATCATGGTTCTGCTAATTCAGAACTTATAAAGTGTAAGCATATAAGCAACATAGATGGACACAATGGTTCAAGTTTATTAAGTGCAAGAAAATAAAGTGCGCCATCAGTTTGTGAGAGCTTTAATCACTAATTTTCACATAACAAAAGTTTAATTTGGAAGGTAGATAAAAACATGAATATACTTGGAATGGTGTAACACACCATGCATAGGAATTTATAGTGGACTCTTTGGAATAACTTGGTTTTCTTGGAGGTTGGATGCATGAGTAGAACTCATACTTGGTACAGGTGGAGACTAGCAAAAGACTGGGAGCGACTGACTAAGAGAGCAATAATGACCATAATCATGCAAAGCGACAAAACATTATTAATTAAAGCATAAAGTGATATTACAAGTCAAAAACTAAATGATCATAGAGGCTAAGGTGACTGGTTCATAGTCTTAACATGGTGTAAGCATGTGCCAAGTCAACCCAAATAAAGCATCAAAAGAGAATACCATAATATTATGCTTTTGTATGCTAAAACAACGCATGATTCATTCAAGGCACATTAGGCAATCTCAATTGTTTGGAACAAGTCATGGTACAACAATAATAACTAAGCATAAGGTTAAAGCAACATCAAACATGACATGATAAAGTCTAGACCACAGTCAAAACAAGCTCCTTTTATACCAATTATAAGCATGAATCTTCCTACTCTTTTCCAACACCAATCAACTTATTTGAAACAACATATGAATACGGGGGTCCAACCAATTTATTTAAGCAAATCAAACAAAAGAAAACTAAAAACAAAAACAAAGACGCTCCAAGAACAACACAATCGTGCATGAAATAATAAAAATGAAGTGTTTTGGAAGAAAACCTAAGGTTTTTATTGATGAAGAAGGGGATTCCTTGGGCATCCCAAAGCTTTGACGCTTGTACCTCTTGAATATTTCTTGGAGTGACACGGGTGGCATCCCCAAGCTTGATATTTTGTCCATACTTCGTCTCATCACATTATTCTTCCCTACACTCAAAAATTTCCTTCATACAAAAATTCACACAATCTTTATTAGCAACATTCGTGTATTCAAGATAATAAGTCTTTGGGTTTAGTTTCAACACAAGTAAAACTTCCATTAAAACACAAGTTACTGTAGCAATTCCTTCTAAAAGCTCAAATGATCAAAGAGAACTCAAAGAGAAAGAGATTAAGAGGCAAATACAAATAATGGTTGAAATCCATCAAAACAGACCAGCAGGTAAAAACCGATTTTTTCGAAGACCTTCTGTTGCTCAAATCGAAAAGTGCTAAACTAACGAAAGTTAGATAATAACCTGGGGCATAAGAACAGAAAATTATAGCTCAATCCTACGTATAGGGATTTTTCATGATGTTTTACAATGAAGCACAAACATCTGTTTCGGGACAGCAACTTTCCCAAGTCTTACTTCTCTCTCATTAGAGGTTATTCTTGGCACAAAAACCACACAAAAAGGATAAGGAGAGGTTATTACTTAGGCAATAACTTCTAAGACTCAACAAAATAAAAACTTACTAAAAGTAAAAATAATTTGGGTTATCTCCCAATAGTGCTTTTCTTTAACGGCTTTCAGCTAGGCATAGGAGCAAGATTTAAGTATTTTCAAATGAAGAAGCATTAATATAAATTTTTGTTTTAATAGAAGAGGCAAAAGGTATCTTCTCTCTCTTCCTAGGGAAGTGTTCTATACCTTTCTTGAGTGGGAATTGATATTTAATGGTGCCTTCCTTCATATTAATAATGGCACCAACAGTTCTAAGAAAAGGTCTTCCCAAAATAATAGGACAAGAAGCATTGCATTCAACATCCAAAACATAGGAATCAACAGGGACATAGGTATTTTTAACCATAATAAGAACATCATTATTACTCCCCATGAGTTTCTTTTTATCATTATCATCCTTCTAGGCATAATAGAGACACTAGTACCAAGATCACATAAAGCTTTGAGATCAAAATCATTCACTTTCATATTAATAATGGGTTCCCAACCATCTTCTAATTTCCTAGGAATAGAAGCTTTATGTTTCAATTTTCCTTCTTTAATTTTTATGAGAGCATCTATAATGTGTTTTGTAAAGGCCATATTCATAGCACTAGCATTAGGACTTCTAGCAAGATTTGTAGGAACATAATTACTTCGGAAATATTGCAACCATCAAGATCAAAAACAAAATTACCATCCAAGGTAGTAGAACTATTGTTTCCCATATTTCGAAGAATTTCAGCATTTTTATTGGAAAAGGTTCCATTGGTTTTAGGCATTGTTGCAAAAGGAATGGGGACTTCATGTGGTTTGCTAGCATCAACATTGGTGGTGGTAATAGTATAGATACTACTATTTCTAGCAATTTCATCTTCTCTTTCCCACTTAGCATGCAATTCAGCTAACAATCTAACATTTTCATCAATTCTAACTTGTATGGCATTAGTAGCAGCAAAGGGGTTTTCCATAGTTTCAGGTTTAGCAGCCATTTTATTAATCAAAGAGGATTGTGCTTCAGACAAAGATGAAATATTTTTTTCAGCATTCGAAAGTTTTTCCTCAACAGTTTTATTGAAATCAGTTTGTTTACTAATAAAATCCTTAAGCATGACTTCAAGTTCAGAGGGTGCACTTCTATTGTTGTCGTAGGAATTTCCATAAGCATTACCATTATTGGGGGGATATGGCATATAATTATTACTACCAAAATTACTCCTATAGGCATTGTTGCTATAATTATTATTTCTAATGAAGTTCACATCAACTTGCTCTTCTTGAGCAACCAAAGAGGCTAATGGAACATGATTTGGATCAATATGAGCTTTTCCATTAACAAGCATAGACATAATAACATCAATTTTATCACTCAAGGAGGAGGTTTCTTCAACAGAAATTACCTTCTTACCTTATGGAGCTCTCTCAGTGTGCCATTCAGAATAGTTAACCATCATATTATCAAGGCGTTTTGTTGCCGCACCCAAAGTAATGGTCATAAAGGTGCCTCCAGCAGCAGAATCCAACAGATTTCTTGAAGAATAATTCAGTCCTGCATAAAAAGTTTGGATAATCATCCAAGCAGTCAGTCCATGAGTGGGCAATTCTTTACCAAAGATTTCATTCTTTCCCAAGCTTGAGCAACATGTTCATTATCAAATTGTTTAAATTTCATTATATCACTTCTCATAGATAAAATCTTAGCAGGAGGATAATATTTTCAATGAAAGCATCTTTGCATTCAATCCAAGAATCAATATTATTTCTAGGTAGGGATTGCAACCATTCTCTAGCTTTTCATCTCAAAAAGAAAGGAACAATTTAAGCTTAATAATATCTTCATCTATATCCCTATGTTTTTGCATCTCACAAAGTTCAACAAAGTTATTAAGGTGAGCAGTAGCATCATCAGTACCAGCACCAGAGAATTGTTCTTTCATAACAAGATTGAGCAAAGCAAGTTTAACTTCAAAGAAAGTAGCTTCAGGAACAGGTGGAGCAATAAGTGTACACATGAAATCATTGTTGTTTGTGCTAGTGAATTCACACAACTTAGTGTTTTCAGGACTAGTCATTTTTTGAAAGATTAAAGCAAGCCAATAGAAATAGAAACTGAAATAGGAAATAGTTTTTTTTGTGTTTTTGATAAAAGAAGCAAACCAGTACAACTAATTTTTTGTGTGTTTTTTGATAAAAAGAAACAAGCAAACAAAACAAAATAAGCTAAGCAAAACAAAAATAAAGGAAAGAGATTGGTTATGAGAGACTCCCCTTGCAAGAATCTTCTTTCTTCCTGAAAAGTGATTGACGAGGAGGAAGAGATTGAAGTTGTCCTTAACTCCTCGGCAACGGTGCCAGAAAAGTGCTTGATGGCTCAAGATATGTAGAGCTCGTTGGGAACCCCAAGAGGAAGGTATAATGAGCACAGCAGTAAGTTTCCCTCAGTTATGAAACCAAGGTTATCGAACCAGTAGGAGTAAGGAAACAACTCCAAGGTGTTGCTAGCAACTTGGAATCCTGCGCAACACAAGCATAGAACTTTGCCCCAACTTACAGTGAGGTTGTCAATCTCACTGGTTTTGCTGAAAACAAAGGATTAAACATATAGTGTGGAAGATAGTAATTGCTTGCAGAAAGTAAACAATAAACGGTAAATAGTAGATGGTATATCAATGGTAAAGGAATGGACCGAGGTCCACAGTTCACTAGAGGTGTTTCTCCTTAAGATAAATAGCATGTTGGGTGAACAAATTACAGCGGGTGATGGCTCAATGCATGGCGCCCAAAAAAATGCTTGATGGCGGTGTTGATGTAGAGCTCGTTGGGAACCCCAAGAGGAAGGTATGATGAGCACAACAGCAAGTTTCCCTCAGTTATGAAACCAAGGTTTAATCGAACCAGTAGGAGCAAGGAAACACCCCAAAGGTGTTACTAGCTGAGCTTTATGCACTACCTACGGTGCTAGTAGCAACGTGAAGACCTGCACAACACAACCACAGAACTTTGTCCCCAACTTGCGATGAGGTTGTCAATCTCACCGTGTTTTTCGGAAAACAAAGGATTGAACGTATCGAATGGAAAGAAGTAAAAGTTTGCAGAAAGTAAACACAAAGCAGTAAACAGTTTATAGATTGTATGTAAAGAAAAGGACCGGGATCCATAGTTCACTAGAGGTGGCTCTCCTTAGATAGATAACATGCTAGGTGAACAAATTACAGCGGGGCAATTGAGAAACATCGAGAAAGCAATACATGCATATACTAATCATCTTGACTCCTTTGAGACTTGATTGGGCATTACAACATTATACATAGACCGCCATCCAACTACATCTATGACTAATAATCCACCTTCAGGTTATCATCCGAACCCTCTCCAGTATTAAGTTGAAAGCAACAGATTATTGCTTTACGAACTGCGTGTAAAGTAAACAATACGATTGTTCTATGAACAAAGGATTGTTGTTTTCTCCCTAGTAGCAACAGCACATCTAGTACCTTAGAGATTTCATCACTTCCCAGATTACCAGAGGCGTGAACCCACTATCGAGCATAAATACTAACTCTTGGAGTTGCTAGCATCTACTTGGCCAAGATAGCTACTAACAACGGAAAGCATGCAAGATCACAAATAACAAAGACATGATAGAATCAATAATCAATCTGAAATGGCATCTCAATATCCATCGGATCCCCGCAAACACAACATGCAGAATTACAAATAGATGATCTTGATCATGAATGGAGTTCACAAGATCTAAACATGAAAGCACAAAGGAGGAGAACCAGCCATCTAGCTACTACATGGATCCGTAGTCCAAGGATGAACTACTCACGCATCACACCGGAGGCTTGCATGGTGATGAAGAAGGCCTGTGGTGAATTCTCTCTGGGTGGTGCCGGAAGAGCTTGCACTTCCCGATCTAGGGACAGAGACGACGGCGGCTACAGACTCTTTTGTGGATTTTTGATCGGGTGCCTAGGGTTTTTGTCCCGAGGGCAACTTATAGGCGGAAGGAGAGTCCGAGGGGGTGCTGGGGGCGGCCAGACCACCCCCTGGCGCGGGCCAGGCTTAGCCGTGCGGCCAGGTGGTGTGGCCGGCCCCCAGCCCTTCTCCGTGTAGTATTCTGGCACTTGATCCCTTCCGGAAAAATAGGCACTTTGGCTTTTGTCCCGTCCAATTCCGAGAATATTCATTTTCTGACTTTTTTGGAACCAAAAACAACAGAAAACAGGCAGCTGGCACTGTGGCTCTTGTTAATAGGTTAGTCCAAGAAATCATAATAAAAGTACTCCAAAGTTGGAACAAAACACAAGAAAGTGGATAAAACCAAACATGGAACATCAAAAATTATAGATACATTTGGAATGTATCAACATCCCCAATCTTAACTCCTGCTCGTCCTCGAGTAGGTAAGTGATAAAAAGAAATAATTTTTGAGGTGACATGCACCATCAAAGACTTGATCAAAGTATTTGCAAAACATTCAAGGCTGGGATCAAAGTACTTCAATCATAACATGAAAGACAAAGTTCTAGCAATAAGCAAAGAAACTATGATACAATATGAAAAGGCACAGACAAAAGATTCATGAATAACATGCTTTGCAAGACGTTTGTTTGTTTCACATAAAGAAAACATAGCATAAAAGTATTCAGCTTGTCCCTCAATAGAGTAGCAAATATAAATGCATAGGACACCTTCAAAGTTCATAAGAGTGACTAGATACAATAGTTTAAAACAAGCAATAACAAGTTATGCATCAATCAACTAGTCTTGGGACAATGCACATAGAACTAAGAATGACCACTATGCTCTCAAAGTGGTGCATAAAGATAGAAGGTGGAGATTCAATATGATGGTGGAAGAAAGACCTTTTGTAAAAGGAAGTAGGGATTCAAGTCTCATAAAGAGCTTCCAAAAATTATGGTATTTATAGCTTTCAGCTCTCATTGCCCCTATCATAAGCATCTTGAAGGTGATTAAGGTTAAAGTGACACAACTAAGAGGATATGCTTGACAAGTTATAAACCGAAATCTCATGCCCCTTACTTACGAAGACCGATCCTCATGCTACTCAACTTCAGTCACGAGTAAGCTCTTGTCATTGTAAGTATATGTGTATCATTAAGAACCGCCAACAGGGTACCCCTTACACATGATACGGGAGCTTTCCCATAACCAAAATGACAAGGCAAGCAGACAATGAGCATCTCAGCGATCTTTTTATTTGCTACTTTCATAGGTTTTTATTGAGGATGCTTCATAGAATGCTCATTATGGTGATGCTGCAAGTTTCCACCATGATTAGGCATGGCTTAGGCTAGCAGCCCAGGTGTTTCTCTAGCACACATACAAACTCCATGATCTTACAAGTCCCACTTTTATTTCACACCGCCGGGATCCGTAAGCAAAAGAACATGATATCAACGGGGTACAAAGTACAAGTGCAATGTTGAAAGCGTTCCCCATGAAACATGGTTCTGCTAATTTCAACTTATAAAGCGCAAGCATATACGCAACAAAGAAGGACCCAATGGTTCAAGTTTATTAGATGCAAAAAAGTAAAGTGTGCCATCAAGTTCGTGAGAGCTTTAATCACTAGTTTTCTCATAACAAGTTTAATTTGGAAGGTAAACAAATGCATGAATATACTTGGAATAGCATAAGCTAGTAGGTAGTTATGGTGGACTCTTTGGAATAACTTGGTTTAGGGAGTTGGATGCATGAGTGGAACTCATACTTGGTTGTGGAGGCTAGCAAAAGACTGAGAGCGACAAACTAAGAGAGCAATAATGGCCATAATCATGCAGAGCGACAAAACATCATTGATCAAAGCATAAAGTGATACTACAAGTTGAAAACTAAAGTATCATAAAGTCTATGATGACTTGATATAGTCATAACATGGTGCAAGCATGCGCCAAATCAACCCAAATAAAGCATCAAGGGAGAATACCACTATACTATGCTTTAATATGCTAAAACAACGCATGATTCATCCAAGGCACATTAAGCAATCTCAATTGTTTATAACAAGTCATGCTACAGCAAAGAATATTAAGCATAAAGCCAAAACAATATCAAGTATGGCATGACAAAGCACAGGCCACAGTCAAAAACAAGCTCGTTTTACCACATAAGCATGAACTTTCCTACTCTTTTCCAAACCAAACCAAACTATTTGCAAACCGATGTATGAAAGAGGGGGTCCAACCAATTTATTCAGAAAACTAAGCAAACCAAGCAAACTAAAAACCAAAACAAAAACGAAAAAGAAGACGCTCCAAGAAAAACACAACTGTGCATGAAACAATAAAAATGAAGCGTTTGGAAGAAACTTGAGATTTTTATTGATGAAGAAGGGGATGCCTTGGGCATCCCCAAGATTTGACGCTTGTACTTCTTGGATATTTCTTGGGGTGACACGCGTGGCATCCCCAAGCTTGAGCTTTAGTCCATCCTTCATCTCATTACGCATTCCTTCCGTACACCTGAAAAATTTCCTTCATACAATCTTTATTAGCAACATTAGTGCACTCAAGATAAATAAGTCTTAAGGTTCAGTTCTAACACCAAATAAACTTCCATTAGAACACTAGCTACTGTAGCACTTCCCTCAAAAAGCTCAATTCCCCAAAAGAATTTAAAAAGGAACCAACAAGAAGCAAATGCAGAAAATGGCAGAAATCTGTCAAAACAGACCAGCAGGTAAAGACGAATTTTTTCGAAGACCTTCTGTTGCTCAAATCAAAAAGTATTGAACTAACGAAAGTTAGATAACAACCTGGGGCAGAATCACAAAAATTCACGCCTCAAAAAGACGTTCAGAGATTTTACACTAAGTTTTACGGTGAAACACAGGAATCTGTTTCGGGACAGCAACTTTCCCAATCATTACTTCTCTCTCATTAGAGATTACTCTTGGCACAAAAAGCAAATAAAAAGGATAAGGAGCGGTTATTACCGATGTAATAACTTCCAAGACTCATCTAAAACTTTTGGTTTATCTCCCAATAAGTACTTTTCTTTAACGCCTTTAAGTTAGGCATAAGAAGCAAGAAAAAATCAAGTGTTCTCAAATGAAGAAGCATTAAGACCAAATTTCTTGCCCTTACCTCTCTTACTTTTATTCTTAACCTTGGAGAAAATATGATTGTTTGGTGGAGAAGAAAGGTGCATGGTCCCCTTTCCCACATCTATTATTGCTCCAAGGAGTTCTAATAGGGACCTTCCAAGTGTAATTTGTCCTTTTCCTGCACATTCAATAACAAGATAATCAATAGAAATCGTTTTCCCAAGGATCTTTGTAAACACTCCTTCAGCTATTCCAAGAGGTAATATGGTACTATTATTAGCAAGAGATATTTCTTTTCCTCCTTCCGTGATCCCCCAAGTATTCAGAGATTTATAAATATCTTTGGGCATAAGATAAAATTCAGACATGATATCACAGCGGGCTTGAAAAGTTTCAGTGTTCATCTCAATGTTTACTGTAAGGAACCACTTTGATGGTTCAGAGTTTATTGGAACATAATTGTGATGCTCCCTAAGCGTATTATAGCAACTTTCTAAGCTAGTAGTGCTAGTCTCAAGAGTGTTCAACCTAGCAAATATTTTTGCGAAAGAAATATCAGTTTGGCTAGGCACGTTGTAAGTGAGGATCAATTTCTTGATAGCATTAATAGCATCATCCTCATTTCATTGGAGGAAATCTCCTCCCACAACAGCATCTAAAGCATATCTATAGCAAAGAGCAATCCCAAGGTAAAAACTGCTAAGGAACAAGCTTTGAGTCATTTTAGGCTCAGTTTTTTCATGTAGATTAGAGATTCTAGACCAAGCTTCTTTAAAACTTTCCTCAATTCCTTGTTTAAAAGTGAAAATCATTTCCTCGGGTGACATAGTGACTAGAGCAAGGCTAGACATAGTGGCAACTTAAGATAGGAACTAATTTTTTTTGGTTTTTGAAATAAGAAAGCAAACTAGTAAAACTATTTTTTGTGTTTTTGATAAAGAAACAAGCAAACAAAGCAAAAAGAAACTAAGAAAAACAAAAATAACAAAGTAAAGAGATTGGTTATGAGGGACTCCCCTTGTGAAGATGTCCTTGATTCCCCGGCAACGGTGCTAGAAAAATGCTTGATGGCTCAATGCACGGTGCCCAGAAAAATGCTTGATGGCGGTGTTGATGTAGAGCTCGTTGGGAACCCCAAGAGGAAGGTATGATGAGCACAGCAGCAAGTTTCCCTCAGTTATAAAACCAAGGTTTAATCAAACCAGTAGGAGCAAGGAAACACCCTAAAGGTGTTACTAGCTGAGCTTTGGCAGGGCGCACTACCGGTGCTAGTAGCAACATGAAGACCTGCACAACACAACCACAGAACTTTGTCCCCAACTTGCGATGAGGTTGTCAATCTCACCGTGTTTTGCGGAAAACAAAGGATTAAACGTATCGAATGGAAAGAAGTAAAAGTTTGCAGAAAGTAAACACAAAGCAGTAAATAGTTTATAGATTGTATGTAAAGAAAAGGACCGGGATCCATAGTTCACTAGAGGTGGCTCTCCTTAGATAGATAACATGCTGGGTGAACAAATTACAGCGGGGCAATTGAGAAACATCGAGAAAGCAATACATGCATATACTAATCATCTTGACTCCTTTGAGACTTGATTGGGCATTACAATATTATACATAGACCGCCATCCAACTACATCTATGACTAATAATCCACCTTCAGGTTATCATCTGAACCCCCTCCAGTATTAAGTTGCAAGCAACAGATTATTGCTTTACGAACTACGTGTAAAGTAAACAATACGATTGTTCTATGAACAAAGGATTGTTGTTTTCTCCCTAGTAGCAACAGCACATCTAGTACCTTAGAGATTTCTGTCACTTACCCAGATTACCAGAGGCATGAACCCACTATCGAGCATAAATACTAACTCTTGGAGTTGCTAGCATATGCTTGGCCAAGATAGCTACTAACAACGGAAAGCATGCAAGATCACAAATAACAAAGACATGATAGAATCTATAATCAAACTGAAATAGCATCTCAATATCCATCGGATCTCCGCAAACACAACATGAAGAATTACAAATAGATGATATTGATCATGAACGAAGCTCACAAGATCTAAACATGAAAGCACAAAGGAGGAGAACCAACCATCTAGCTACTACATGGATCCATAGTCCAAGGATGAACTACTCACGCATCACACCGGAGGCTTGCATGGTGATGAAGAAGGCCTCCAGGGTGAATTCCCCTCTCCGGCAGGGTTCCGGGAAGAGCTTCAGATCCCTCCTGATCTAGGGATGGAGATGACGGCGGCTATAGACTCTTTCGTGGATTTTTGATCAGGCACTTAGGGTTTTCGTCCCGAGGGCATCTTATAGTCGGAAGGGGAGGCCGAGGGGGTGCCGGGAGCGGCCACACCACCCCCTGGCGTGGGCCAGGCCTGGCCGCACGGCCAGGTGCTGTGGTGTCCCCCTAGCCCCTCTCCGTCTTGTATCCTGGCACTTGATGACATCCGGAAAAATAGGCACTTTGGCTTTTGTCCCGTCCAATTCCGAAAATATTCATTTTCTGACTTTCCTGGAACCAAAAACAGCAAAAAACAGGCAGCTGGCACTGTGGCTCTTGTTAATAGGTTAGTCCAAGAAATCATATGAAAAGTAGTCCAAAGTTGGAACAAAACACAAGAAAGTAGATAAAACCAAGCATGGAACATCAAAAATTATGGATACATTTGCAATGTATCAGCGGGGCAATTGACAGATTGAGAAACCAATGCATACACTAGACATCTTGACTCCTACGAGATTTGATTGGGCATTACAAGATAATACATAGACCGTAATCCAACTGCATCTATGACTAATAATCCACCTTCAGGTTATCATTCGAACCCCTTCCAGTATTAAGTTGCAAGCAACAGATAATTGCATTAAGAAAAGTGTGTAAAGTAAACAATACAATTGCCCCATGGACAAAGGATTGTTGTTTTCTCCCTAGTAGCAACAACACATCTACAACCTTAGAGATTTCTGTCACTTTCCCAGATTACTAGAGGCATGAACCTACTATCGAGCATAAATACTCCTCTTAGAGTTACAAGCATCTATTTGGCCAAGATAGCTACTAGTAACGGAGAGCATGCAAGATCACAAATAACATAGACATGATAGAATCAATAATCAATTCTGACATAGTATCTCAATATCCATCGGATCCCCACAAACACAATATATAGGTTACAAATATGTGATCTTGATCATGAACGGAGCTCACAAGATCTAAACATGATAGCACAAAGGAGGAGAACCAACCATCTAGCTACTGTATGGACCCATAGTCCAAGGACGAACTACTCACGTATCACTCCGGAGGCTGGCATGGTGATAAAGAAGGCCTCCAGAATGATCTCTCCCCTTCGGCAGGGTGCTGGGAAGAGCTTCGGATCCCCCCCGATCTAGGGATTGAGATGGCAGCGGCTACAGACTCTTTCGTGGATTTTTGATTGGGTACTTAGGGTTTCTATATCGGGGTACTTTTATAGGCAAAGGGGCAAGGTCGGTGGGCGCCTGAGGGACACCATGGGGCGGCACGCCCTAGGGGGTGGCTGCGCCAGCCCTAGTTGTGGCCACCTTGTGGCCCCACTTTGGATGCCCTTCGGACTTCGTGTTCCTTCTGGTAAAATATTGACTTTGGCTTTTGTACCGTCCAATTCCGAAAATATTTCCTTACTAGCTTTTCTGAAACCAAAAACAGCAGAAGACGGGCAACTGGCACTGCGGCATCTTGTTAATAGGTTAGTTTTAGAAAATATATAAAAATACCTCAAAGTGTAAACAAAACATAAGAAAATTAATATAAAACAAGCATGGAGCATCAAAAATTATAGATACGTTTACGACGTATCAGAATGCATCTCTTTCCATGCATGGTTGAAGTGTGCATATATCATGTCGTATAGTGGACCATAATATCTTTCAACATCCTTCAAAGGGAAAACATATTGCACAAAAATATATGAGTTATGACGAAGTTAAAAAAAATGCGATGGTTCATGTTTGTCACCGCATAGTTTATCTTAACTAATTTTGTGCATCATCTGTTTTAAGGAAATATTGTTCGGTTTACTCTAGTTATCCTCACCATCCAGTGTACCTTGCTCCACACAAGGGTCCTTGATTTCCGATCGGTAGACAGATCAGTACCCAAATAAAAAACTCACTAAAGCATGCTCATACGTGCATTATGTAACTGAGAGATCTGTTGGTGTGCTGAAAAGGAAGCGGATGATGCATAGCTATTTGACTCATACGCAAAAAAATGATTATCTTGACTTGCATGGTTCTTCACAACCATGTACACCAGCACCAGACTACTCCATCAAGGTATCAAAAGTACAAATTATGGAATATCCAATGAAACGATGTCAGAACTGAACGGTGTGTCTATAGATGACTTACACAATAAACTTACAACTAGAATTTATGCTCAATCCCTAACACTTATATAGGAGTATTCCATAGGGTGTGCAATAGCATAACCAGCTCTAGACTGTGTACTATAATCTCGATACCTAGTTCTATCCCGTGGACTATAATCTTGACACCAAACTCTAGCCTAAATACGCCAATAGTTATACAAGTGTTAAAACTTAGTTCTTAGGGCCAAACTCGTGATTTGTAAGGGTCCTAAGAATTTCTTAGGCTTTAAACCAGTGAAGTATCACCAAGTATCTCTTGTTATTATGTCCCTTTCATTTTATTACATGGTAATTTCCCCCTTTCTTATTACACGGTCTTCGTCAACCTATAGTGTGACGATAGATGATGGATGAGAAAGCGATACAATTATCTTAAGACACTAGAAAATACAGATACATCTTGGATGAAGCCTAAGGTGACAAATGTGCAAGGCTGGGACAATGATGGACGAGACCATGGTGTCCATGACCATGATTCCAGGTTACCACCGAAAACAAGGGCAAAGACATCAAATGATGTTGAGAACGTGAGCATGAAGGGGAAAAGATGGGACGGGTCACATGGAAATTCCATATTGGGCTTATGGATATTAGTAGACAACATCAGACCAAATCTTACTCGCTAAAGGAAGGAGCCACTTCATTTTATTGCGGTGTCTTCTTTGGGCTTCTTGACAGAGCTCTGACCGGTCCAACTGCAAACCTGTATTTAGCGTGAGTTCCCCTCTAGTTAGGGTTTTTGTTCCTCTTGCGGCGACGCCGGTGTTGGGATCATTGGTTCCCAGGATCGTCCATGTTTCTCCCTGCTCTAGTTCATGTTCGGGCCTTGCAGCCTTGACACCCTTTTGTGGAGGTGTGCGGTAATTTCCTACAGTTACTAGATCGGATTGTTGTGGGTTTTAGACCATGGCGTCGAATCAATCATGAGAGTCCTCTAAGAACGGTGATGGTGACATTGAGGAGATGATGAAGCATATGGGACTATGGGAGGAGGACCTAGATGAAGTGGTGTTTGAGGAAGAAGGGCAACTAGCTGAGGAGGCTACCGGATGGTTGATCATAGCCAAGGTGTATACGGATAAATAGTACTCCACCTATTGGTTCTATAAGAACATGAGATCATCCTGGGATCTGGCGCACGACATGAAGATAAACTCTTGAGGGTAATCTCCATATCCCCCGGTTAGTATGTCTCGGTGATTGGGAGAGGGTTACGAAAAGAGGCCCATGAGAGTTTAGAGGTAAGCATGTTGTAATAGTGCCTTATGATGGATTCACCAAGCAATCAACCATCAAGCTCAATCATATTGACAAATGGATTCAAATACATGATCCTCCGCTTGGCTATGCTCCTATGGTTAAATATCTAGCCTCCAAGTTTTGAGATTCAAAACATCTGAGGCTACTTATTTTGTCTATGAGGACAATTTCTACCATTTCAAGGTCAAGCTTGATGTTCATAGGCCTCTAAAAAGTGTGGTATCGTTGGTGAGGGGTGGAAAAAGTGAGTTGTTCTTGGTAAAGTTTGAGAAGCTGTCCAATTGGTGCTAGGTGTGTGTCCATCCGAGGCACGAATTCAAGGAGCATGGCAATGGGATCCATCCTCCATCTTCCCTGGTGTTCAAGAATTTGAGGGTCGAGTGGAGCATACGAGTTGGTGGGAAACCGTCCCATGGCAGAGCAGGATTTATGGAGATGGTAGGAGCAATTTTGCTAAGCGTGGGGAAGCGACTTTTTCTTGACCTGCTAACGTTCAGAGGACAAAGGATTTCTCCAATGATGACATGGATGACGATCCTGACAGGGGAAGGAAGAGAGGTTCAGTTCATGGGAGTGGTGATGTACCGCTTGTTCTGTAGGGCATGGCTGAGGCTATGCTTCCAATGGAGAAAAATTCTAGACTTAACGCGATGGTGAATCAATTTGAACCTTCGGATATTAATCCAGATGCTCCACCAAGTCCAAATCCGGTGTGTGATCCTAGGAGGCCCAAGGTAGGGGCGGTTTTAGTAAATGACTGCACTTCTGATCTGAAATGGCAGGCTTTGAGGAGGGGTGCTGCCCATCTCAATGAGTCTCATGAGCTTAAACTATCGAGGAGTGGTCAATGCCCCGATAGTCAAAGAGCTTCGTGCTTTTCTCACAAAGTTTGGTTCTTTATATTATGTATTCATGAAACTCAAATTAGTAAGGTTCATGGATTCATTAGCTAGTTCTTTGGGCTTTGATGGAGCTTTTTCTTTCACTCGTGACGTAAGGAATGGAGGTTTAGGCATTTTTTGCAATAATAATATAAGCATTAATGTTTTGGGTTACTCTCGTACAATATCAACACATTTGTATCAGGTCTTGATGTCGGGCAATGGAGGTTGACCAATTTCCATGGCGAGGCGCAAAAAAATGAGAGATACAAAATGTGAGATTTATTGAAAGACATCTATGGGGATAGCACTCTCCCATGGTTGTGTCTTGGCGATTTTACTGATGTTCTTAGTGACGAGGAACATGAGGGGGTTGGCCATCGTCCATACTCAGATCCAAGGATTATATGATGCGGTGAATGTTTGCAACCTCATAGACTTGGGTTATAAACGCCACTTTTGTACTTGGGAAAAGAAGGTAGCAAGAGGAACATACACTAGAGTATGACTCGATCATGCCCTAGGATTTTCTGGATTGGAGTGCCCAGTTACCGCTCACATTCGTAACACCTATGGAAGCGGCTACCTCATAGCACTGTGCACTCTTGATTCAGCTGACAGAGAAAATTCACATCGCCCTCGGATCAGTCATTAAATCCACTATTTTGGAATCATTACATCATTACCAGTTCACTTGCATGGTGGTGACTTTATGGGCGATTTGGACGGCACGGAAGAAATCCATTCATGAGGCGATATATCAAAGCCCTCTATCTACTCATGGTTTGGTCAACTCTTTCTTGGAGGAACTGAAGGTTTTAGCTAAACCCTCTGCTCGATCGCTCATACATGGTTCAGCTCCAGGGTCATAGCCGAGGTGGATCCCTCCTACATCAGCACTACCTTAACTGAATGCCGATACACATAAAAAATTGAATGTCGATGCAACAATCTCCAAGACTGGAAGCAGGGGATCAGCAACATGTTTTTGCAGGTACAACAATGGAACCTACCTCGGAGCATCAAATGTTGTTTTTGACGGAATCATTGATCCAACGGTCCCTTGCCTGCCACGGGGCAACGGGATTAGCTGAAGATCTGGGTCTTTCGAGCATTTTTGTGGCTTCAGATTGCAATACGGTTTTCTATGACATCATAGATGGGAGCAAAGGAACACATGCAGCGGCATCTGAGGTCCAGACACGATCTACTCATTTCTACGAGTTTGAGTTCGTTTTCGAAGGAAGGGCCTCATACTTTGAGGCTCACAATTTAGTTAGACACTACAAGAACAGGTCAAGGCGCTCATAGTCATATCCTACGTCGACGGCTTTTTGTCAGGGCTGTTGGAGTAGGCCCTGAGTTGGGCAACCCATCAAAGAGGTCGTCGCCCAGGTTTGTCGTCGGCATAGGACGAGATATGTCGGCGGCAGCCGTCAGCGTATGTTGGTCGTCAGCGTAGGGGCTTGGCCATGACGACAACGCGACGACGTCAAATCTACATCGACTGTTTAGCCGTTAGCATAGGTCTGAGAACTACACCGACGGTATTTTCGTCGGGAGAACTCTTTTTCCTTTTTGCCACATTAATCCTAAAAAATCATAACTAAATCATTCTAATTTAGAAAAATAAAAATAAATATATCAAAATTTGAAGAAAAATAAGATCTATCTATCTGAACTCAAATATTAAACATCTTTGTTGAATAAAAGTTAAGTAAAATATTATATATACTTTCGTATAATATATTTTTCATTTTCCTAGTGCCAAAAACGGGGTATTTTGTGAAGCAACCACAAAATAAAAGTTAAAATGGTATCATCCTATTTTTCAAATATACTAGACCACCTTTCATGAACAATGTAAAAAAACGAGGTATCTTAAACCTTTCCGTCCATCCCTCGTGAAAAATAAAAATTTCTCTCAAATCGGTAGGAAGTGTGTCATATTTGAACTACGGGTACATGATCTAATGCTCATGTTTTTTTGCAAAAATTATTTTTAGATTCATAATATACTATTTTATCAAAGATTCACTACAAGTTTAGCGAGGCTCATTCTGATCTAAGAATCTTCATGCCCGCTTTTTTTACCATAGTTTGAAATGGGCATAAGAAATTAAAAAATGACCCAAACAATATAAAACCTTCGCGTGATGTCATATTATGTGACATAGTTGCAAGGAAAAATATCAAATTTGGTATATTGCAAATATCTCAAAAATTCTTTCTGAGAAATGAGCATCATGTTCGAGGTTTCATGGCTTTCAGGCCAAAGAACCAATGTTATGGCTAGAAATACGGCAGTTTGCCATAATGTGCCCATATTGTGCATACATGTGCATCTTGGGATGGAGAAGAATATTGCAGGAGGAAGTTTTCTTTACGTCGCACCAAAAAACTATTTTCCATTTTCCGAGTGCCAAAAACAGGATGTTCTGTGAAGCAACCACCAAATAAAAGTTTCAAAATGGCAACACCCTATTTTTGAAAAATACTAGACCACCTTTCATGGACAATGTCCCAACCGGGGTATCTTAAACCTTTTCATCCACCCCACGTGAAAAAGACAAATTTCTACTGAATAAGTGGGTCAAATTTGAACTACAGTTACATGAAATAATGCTCATGATTTTTTGAAAAAAATCATTTTTAGCTTCACAATAAGCTATTTCCTCAGAGATTCACTACAAGTTTAGGGAGACTCAGCCCCGAGCTAAGAATCTTCATGGTTGTCATTTTGACAATAGTTTGAAACAGGCATAAAAAATCAGAAATGATCCAAACAATGTAAAACCTTCGTGCGGTATCAAATTATATGACATAGTTATAAAAAACATCAAATTTAGAATATTGCAAATAACTTAAAAAATCCTTATCGAAATTGAGTATCATGTTCGAGATTTCTTGACTTCTAGGCCAAAGAACCAATGCTATGGCTAGAATCGTGGCATAATTTCTCATAATGTGCCTATTGTGCTCAGATGTGCATCCTGAGATGGCGAACAATATTGCAGAAGGAAGTTTTCCTTTTTGTCCCACCAAAAAGTCATTTTCTATTTTCTGAGTACCAAAAACGGGGTGCTTTGTGAAGCAACCACCAAATGAAAGTTTCAAATGGTACCACCCCATTTAAAAAAAATACAATAACATCTTCCATGGACAATGTCCCAACCGAAATATCTTAAACCTTTCCGTCCACCCTCGTGAAAAAGATAAATTCTTGCTAAATAAGTGGGTCAGATTTGAACTACAGGTACATGATACAATGCTCATGATTTTTTGAAAACATCAATTTTAGATTCACAATATGTTATTTCATCAGAGATCTACTGCAAGTTTAGAGAGGCTCAACCACGAGCTAAGAATCTTCGTGCCCGCCATTTTGACCTTAGTTTAAAATAGGCATAAGAAATTCAAAAATGATCCAAACAATGTAAAATCTTTGCATGGTGTCAAACTATATGACATAGTTGCAAGAAAAAATATCAAACTTCAAATATTACAAATATCTCAAAAAAAATCCTTCTCAAAAATGAGCATCATGCTCAAGGTTTTATGGCTTTCAGGCCAAAGAACCAATGTTATGGCTAGAATTGCGCTGTAGTTTGTCATAACATGCTCATATTATGCACACATGTGCGTCATGGGATGGCGAACAATGTTGCAGGAGGGTATTTTCCTTTTTATCGCACGAAAAAGCAATTTTCTATTTTCTAAGTACCAAAAGCCAGGTATTTTGTGAAGCAATCACCAGATGAAAGTTTCAAAATAGTACCACCCTATTCTTCAAAAATACTAGACCATCTTTCATGGACAATGTCCTAACCGGGGTATCTTAAAACTTTTTGTCCACCCTCATGAAAAAGACAAATTTCTACCAAATCCGTAGGAGGTTGATCGGATTTGAACTACATGTACATGATCTAATGCTCATGATTTTTTGGAAAAATCATTTTTGGGTTCATAATATGCTATTTTATCAGAGATCCACTGAAAGTTTAGCGAGGCTCAACCCCGATCTAAAAAAATTCATGCTTGTCGTTCATAGTTTGAAACGGACATAAAAAATTCAAAAATGTTCCAAACAATATAAAACTTTCGCGTGCTGTCATATTATGTGACATAGTTGGAAGGAAAAAATAGAAAACTTGAAATATTGCAAATATCTCAAAAATTTCTTCTCGGAAATGAGCTATCATGTTCAAGGTTTCATGACTTTGAGGTTAAACGACCAATATTACGGCTAGAATCGCGACATAGGTTCGATTGGTGCAGTGTTAAAAGATATGATGCATGATTCAAAAGGTGATATGGATGTCATATTTGGATTCCTCTCATTTTTATGATCAATTTAAACATATTATTTGTTGAATTCCGATTTACGGATTTGAAGATATGAATTGTTCCATATTAAATAGGAAAAGACAAAAAAATATTGTTATTTAAATGCAAGATTATTATTACTTATTCATTGTTGTTTACTTAAATAATTGTCTAGAATTTAAAAAATAAAGATGTTTGACATCATGGTTTAAGGGTAAATAGGATGAATTGTTGGAATTATGCCCTAGAGGCAATAATAAAGATGTTATTATTATAATTATTGTTCATGATAAAGTTTATATTCCATGCTAGAATTGTATTAAGCGGAAACTTTAATACTTGTGTGGTTTGTGAACAACACCGTGTCCCTAGTACGTCTCTATGGACTAGCTCATTGATCAATGATGGTTAAGGTTTCCTAACCATAGACATGAGTTGTCAATTGATAATGAGATCATATCATTGGAGAATGATATGGTGGATAGACCCAAACTAAGCGAAGCAATTAGATCGTGTCATCGTGTTCGTCTTTGCGAAGTTTTTCTTATGTCAAATATTGTATTCCTTAGACCATGAGATAATACAACTCCCTGGTATCGGAAGAAAGCTTTGAGGTCATCAAACGTCATCCTATGAGAGGGTGATCATAAAGGTGTCTCGTGTAATCGAAAAGTATCTCACATTGGGTTGTATGTATCGAGATGGGATTTGTCCCTCCCAAGTCGGAGAGATATACGGGCCCACTCGGTAATCGATATCAACACCGCTTGCAAGCATGTGGTTAAGGAGTTAATCACAAAGTGATATCGGATTACTGAACGAGTAAAGTACTTTTGTGGACGAGATTGAACTAGGTATGACGATACCGACGATCGAATCTCGGCAAGTAAAATATCGCGAGGCGAAGAATATATATGGGATTGATTGAATCCTGGCATCGTGGTTCATCCGATATGATCATCGATGAATGTGGGAGTCAATATGGGTGCCTGCACCCGTTGATTATTGATAGAAGATCATGTGCGCATATTCTCGAACCGCAGGTCACACACTTAACGTGTCTCGACGCTAGGATAGATTGGATACTTGGTTTATGAATTTTGTTCGAGTCTCGGATGGGATCCGGGACATCACGAGAGGTTCGGAGTGGTCCGGAGAATAAGATTCATATAAGGCAGGCAGTTTTTGGAGTTGAATTGTTAGGATTAATCGGTATTGTACGGAAGCTTTAGAACCTTCGGAAGGGGACCAACGTGGCCCCACCTTCCGGAGGGGGCATGGGCCTATGAGGGAGTGTCCTGGCCGCATTGGGCCAGGGGCACAAGGCCCCATAGGGCCTAGCCGATCCTAGATAAGTTTAAATCGTTTAAACTAGAGATAAGATAGGGTTTCTAAAAGGGAGAGTTTAAATCGTTTAAACTAGAGATAGGCTTGGAGGATGGGCAGGCTGGCGCACCCCTCTATATATAGAGGGTTGGTGCGCCTCCCCACACACATCTCCTCCAAGCCCTAGTAGCCTTGCTGCGCCTCCTCTCTCCCTCCCGATCGCTTGGGAAGCTCACAGTGTAAATTCTCCACCATATACACCACGCCGTCGTTTTGTAGATCCAATCTATCTCTCCACCATACTTGCTGGTCCGAGGAAGGAGGAGACGTCGAGGTGCCGCACGTGTGCATCTCACGGAGGCACCGCCACTTGTGGTGCTAGATCGGATCGGATCGCGAGGAGGAGAAGCGAGTATGACTACATCACCCACGTTTCGACGAACGTTCTGCTGTGCGAATCTTCAAGGGTATGAAGATCTAATCCAATCTCTCTCGTTGTTTGCATCTCCTAGATTAGATCTTGGCTTTCCCTCTGTTCGCTTCCGTAGAAAATTTTGATTTACTATGCTGCGAAACCATTCATGAATATGGTAGTATTATCAACAAGTTCTAATTTCTTTCTCTAAAGCTCGTTCGGAAGGAACAGAGAAGATAAGCGTGATGAGGTTGGAGTAGTGTGAGGATGGGTGACCGATTGAAAAGCACGAGTACAATTTGGTATGAGATTAAGCATACTTAGGGTTAAAAACTCTATAAGATTAACGAGTCAAACAATTAAAAAAATGTGAAAAAAGGCCGACGGCTAGCCGTCGGCGTATCCAAACCACGCCTTCTAGGTAGGACCCATCTGGCATATGTCGATGTGTTACGCCTGCCGTCGGCGTAGCGGAAATCTAGCCTATGCCTGGCCGTCGGCGTATCATCTGTTACGTGTAGTGAGACATGTTATAAGTAGTGGATTGGGCTGTCACATCAGGGTAGGTACTCGTATTCTCGGAACATTTATGTACCTCTGTCACGGTTTAAAGGGTCTACGCGTACACCTAGATCGTTAATTTGACCACAAAAATATTAATTATTTAACATAAAAATTATCTAATTAGAAAATTTAGATATTATACTTTCTAATGGTATAATTTTTGTATTAAATAATTAATATTTTATTGGTTAAATTAACAACTTAGGAATACGCGTAGTCTCTTAAAACCGGACGGAGGGAGTAAATATTATCGTCGATTAATAAAGTCTAGCTAAAAAAACTGCAAAAGGACGTCGCAACACGATATGAACGCTGCTAGTACAAACGTGTACGGTCAACTTCTGATACGCGTCAAACTCCAGCAAAATATACTACTTCTGCAAAAGAGTCGTGGTGGAGCTACTAAATAACCGATCGAAGTCATCCTTTGAAACTCCTGTGAAATTTCGATTGGTAGTAAGCATCCAGTACCGCCTCTTCTACCGAATCGTATGTAAACTAATAACACGACAATTCAACATAGGAAGTGTATAAGCAAGAAATTAGTATCAGTTCACGGCGCAGAAATTCAACACGAAAATAATGAAGCAAGTCTTGCCCCAAAGCAAGCGCGTCAGTCTAAACGACTCAGAAAAACGCGACGCGCTTCCGAAACTTCATCTTGCGCGCGTACTGCATATATATAAATAGTATCACTACCGATTGTTCATCCATCATCATCCACAGGCCATTACCAACAGATCGACAATCGACATCGACTCCTCGAGCAAGAATCAAGGACAAGCATTCGGCGAGCAAATGGCCGGCTACGAGAAGCAGCAGCAGCATCCTCTGCACCCTAACATGAGCGCGCCCTACTACGCCCACCCGGTCCCGCCTCCGCATCAGCCGTACTACGCTCCCCCTCCCCCCACCCCTCGCCGGAGCGCGCCCGGCTGCTTCATCTGCTCCATCTTCAAGGTCATCGCCATCGCCGTCATCGTGCTCGGCGCCGCCACCCTCGTCCTCTGGCTCATCCTCCGCCCGGGCGCCGTCAGGGCCACCGCCGTCTCCGCCACGCTCGCCCGCTTCGACCTCGCCGACAGCCCTGCCGCCGGCGGCGGCGGCGGCCAGCTCCTCCAGTACAACCTCACCGTGGACATCCGCGTGCGCAACCCGAACCGCTTCCGCATCCACTACGAGTACGCCGAGGCGCAGGCGTCCTACGACGGTGAGCGGTTCGGGTACGACCCCGTGGACCCCTTCTACCTGGAGAGGAAGGGCGAGCGCACCGTCACGGCCGCGTTCGCCGGCTCGTCTCCCATGGACGACGACGGCGCGCTGCGCGCGTACAGCAGGGAGAGGAGCGGCGGGTTCTACTTCGTCAAGGTCAGGCTGTACTCCGACCTGGGGTTCAAGGTCAGGGTGTTCAACGCGCGTCGCAAGAGTAAGATCAGCTGCACGCTGAAGCTGCCCGTGCCCAACACGAGCGCGACGCCCGTGACCATGCAGCTGGGGACGAGGTGCGCCGTGGACTTCTGAGTTCTGACCTTCGGGGATGGCGACGTTTTTTACTTGATGATTTCTGGTAGCTAGTTTGTCACTTGAAAATGGAAGCATGCGCGTAAGCTAGGTGATCGAGCATGCATTATTTATTCTCCTAAAAGCGCGTAGTAGATTCTTTGGATATGACTGGATATGTAAATAAATCGATGTCTTCAATTCTTTGGTTATACACTTTTTTTTAAGATAATACATCATTGCCACGCTTTAAATTAAGGGTCATACTAGGCGTCCCCCGGGGGATTAAAACTTTCCATCCCCCGGGTCCTCCTCACGACACCTCCTCACGACACGTGTCCATTAAATAACAGCCAAACTCCCACTTTTGCTACAAACGCCCCGTTTTTGCTATAAAATATCCCGTTTTTGCTACATGTAGCAAAAAACGGTTCAACATAGAAATAGAAAAATAGACTAGAGTTCGCCGGAGAGTTCGCCGGAGACCTCGCCGGCGACGGTGTAGCAAAAAAAATATACTAATGTAGCAAAACCGATTTCACCGGAGACTCGCCGGAGAATCTCGCCGGAGACCTCGCCGAATAACGCGTAGCAAAAAAATTGTGCTTTTGTAGCAAAATCAGAAAACAGATGTAGCAAGATGATCATGCTAATGTAGCAAAAGCTTAATCACGGAGAAATTGTCGGAGGAAAAATTGTAGCAAAAAAATATGCCATTATAGCAGCACCGCTCGCGCATGTAGCAACACCACAAAGCATATGTAGCAGGTTCGGTCGCTGTGTGTAGCATGACCGCTCGCTGCAGGTATCAATGCCTCTCACCATAGGTAGCAGGTCAGGATGCCGCAGGTAGCAACGACTGTGGCCGTAGGTAGCAATATCAGAAGCCGCATGTAGCAAATCCAACACCCGCTTGTAGTATCGCCATCGACCGCATGTAGCAAGAACTGACACGACTTGTAGCAACGCTGGATACCTCGTAGCAAGAAGTTTGTGCTATTGTAGCAAAATAAGAAAAGAGGCGCCATACAGAGAGCCAAGAGCGGCCTTCGTGAGAAGGCAGCAGCAGAGACACACACTGGCGTTAGGAGCACGCGCGTGCCACGTAGCGCCGCCGCTAATCCTCACGGAGAAACGGAGGCATCGCAAGGAGCACCGCTATCCTCCCTGCACAAGCGCCAAGGTGGCTGGAGGTGAGCGTGCCAGCCCAGGCAAGCAGCATCGAGGCATTGCGAGCAAGGCGGCGATGGGGAGGGCCGGCGACGTAGGCGGGAGCAGGTGGGAGTAGGCGGCGGCTGCACGCACGTTCTTTGGGAGCTACGGCGAGCCGGTTGAGATCTAGAGATATTGGCTTCAGGCAGAGGAAGGAAAACTAACTGAAGATAAGGATTGGAGGGCCTGCAGCGCGTGGAAAGAGACGAAGCCACCGAGCGAAAGCAACCCGGGGGATGGAAACGCGATATCCCCCGGGGGAATAGTATCATTTTCCTTAAATTAATAAAGTCACCGCGGTTCACATAGACGCATACAACTTAACGAAAAACAACACGCTGAGGCCTACAGCTTAGCCACACAGAAAAGTAAAACAGTAGGATCCTGCAGGGTCGGCCTCCCCATCGAAGCCGAGGATACAGAGAAGCCTAAGCGGACTAAACATGATCGTTTCCAGGCGCCAGCTTGAGGTACAACTGCCTGAGCTCGTTGGCCATCCATGTGATGCCCTCCTTGTCCTTCTCCTTAGCGTTTATCTTCCACAGCTGCAAGTGAATGATCATTTTATAGAGCAAGTCAGCGGGATGGCGGATCACTTTTGATTCTATCGTCAACTTATTACGGATAAGCCACAATGACCAAGATTGCACGACGAAGAAGATCCACAGAAGCCGCTGCGGCTGCCCAGAGAAACCCGACAGAATAGCAAAAAAATGGACGAAGCTAGCGGGGTACCAATTGCACTGGAGGATGTGGCTGAGCGCTCCCCAAGCGAACCTAGCCAAAGAGCACGTAAAGAATATGTGGGAGGCATTTCCCCTTACGGTGGCACACTCCTGTGAGGCGGCATGAGTTCGCTCAAGGAGCTGTCAAGGGCCAGTTGCCACGAGAAGATCTTGTTTTTAAGAGGGATTTTGGCTTTCCAGATGTCTTGACAGTGCGCTACTGATACCCCTTGTGTCAGTAGTCGGTACATAGATTTTACCGAGTAATCCCCAGATGACTCTAGGTGCCATCGAATCCTATCGTTACCGGGGCAGAGGGTTACCAACTCGAGCGCATCGACCAACGCCAGCCAGGCGGCAGCCCCCGCCTGATCTAGGGCCCTACGGAATCGGAGATTGATTTTGGTAGGCAAGCACACTTATGCGACCGACACGTATGGGTTGTCGCAGATGGCAAACAACCCTGGGAAGCTAGAGCACAATGGGCTCTCCCCCAGCCACCAGTCTAGCCAAAACGACGTTCTGGCCCCATTAACCACCTCATGTTTGGCCCCTGCCTTGAAGTAATATTTGACCTTGTGGAGGCTTTTCCAGAATTGGGACCCTCCATGTCCCGAACCCGCAAAAATATCTCTAGCGTCACCATATTTGGCTCGGATAATGTTGGTCCAGATTGAGTCATCGTCTTGGTACAACTTCCAAACCCATTTCAAGAGAAGCACAATGTTCATTTTCTTAGTATTTATCAAACCCAACCCACCTTGCTCCTTGGGCCTACAGATTGCGGGCCAGTTCACAAGGTGATATTTACGCTTGGGGCCCGTCCCCTCCCAAAAGAACTTGGATTTGACGGAGTCGAATTTCTCGTGGATGTCATCCTACAGCAGGAACAGCCCCATCGCAAATAAGGGGAGGCTGTCCAGGCAAGAATTAGTCAGAATGAGTCTCCCCCTGATGGCCCAAAATATATCGAGCTCATTGGGGAACCCCAAGAGAAAGGTATGATGAGCACAGCAGCAAGTTTTTCCTCAGTTATGAAACCAAGGTTATCAATCCAGTAGGAGCAAGGAAACACCCCAAAGGTGTTGCTAGTTGAACTTTGGTATGCCAACAAAGCGACAACGTGGAGACCTGCACAACACAACCACAGAACTTTGCCTCCAACTTGCGATGAGGTTGTCAATCTCACCGGTTTTGCTAAAAACAAAGGATTAAACGTATCGAGTGGAAGAAAGTAATAGTTTGCAGAAAGTAAACACAAAGCAGTAAACAGTTGATTGTAGATTGATAGTAAAAGAAAGGATCGGGCTCCATAGTTCACTAGAGGTGGCTCTCCTTAAGATAGATGACATGTTGGGTGAACAAATTACAGCGGGGAAATTGACAAACATCGAGAAAGCATACAAACATATACTACTCATCTTGACTCCTTTGAGATTCGATTGGGCATTACAACATTATACATAGACCGCCATCCAACTGCATCTATGACTAATAATCCACCTTCAGGTTATCATCTGAACCCCCTCCAGTATTAAGTTGCAAGCAACGGATGATTGCATTACGAATTGCGTGTAAAGTAAACAATACGATTGTTCTATGAACAAAGGATTGTTGTTTTCTCCCTAGTAGCAATAGCACATCTAGTACCTTAGAGATTTCTGTCACTTCCCAGTTACGGAGGCATGAACCCACTATCGAGCATAAATACTAACTCTTGGAGTTGCTAGCATCTATTTGGCCAAGATAGCTACTAACAACAGAAAGCATGCAAGATCACAAATAACAAAGACATGATAGAATCAATAATCAATCTGAAATAGCATCTCAATATCCATCGGATCCCCGCAAACACAACATGTATGAATTACAAATAGATGATCTTGATCATGAACGGAGCTCACAAGATCTAAACATGATAGCACAAAGGAGGAGAACCAGCCATCTAGCTACTACATGGACCCGTAGTCTAGAGATGAACTACTCACGCATCATACAGGAGGCTTGCATGATGATGAAGAAGGCCTCCAGGGTGAATTCCACTCTCCGGCAGGGTGCCGGGAAGAGCTTCAGATCCCTCCCGATCTAGGGATGGAGATGACAGCGGCTACATACTCTTTCGTGGAATTTTGATCGGGTACTTAGGGTTTCTATATCGGAGGCAATATATAGGCAGAAGGAGAGGCCGAGGGGGTTCCTAGGGCGGCCAGACCACCCCCTGGCACGGGCCAGGCCTGGCCGCGCGGCCAGGTGGTGTGGCCGGGCCCCAACCCCTCTCCGTCTCTTATTCTGGCTCCGGGTGTCCGTCGGTGAAAAACCGACTTTGGCTTTTGTCCCGTCCAATTCCGAGAATATTCATTTTCTTACTTTCCTGGAACCAAAAATAGCAGAAAACAGTAAATTGCAATCGTGGCTCTTGTTAATAGGTTAGTCCAAGAAATCATATGAAAATTACTCCAAAGTATGGACAAAACATAAGAAAGTAGATAAAACCAAGCATGGAACATGAAAAATTATGGATACGTTAGCAACATATCAACATCCCCAAGCTTAACTTCTGCTCGTCCTCGAGTAGGTAAGTGATAAAAAGAAAGAATAATTTTTGCGGTGACATGCACCATCATAAACTTGATCAAAGTATTTGTAAAACATTGATAGCTGGGATCATAGTACTTCAATCAAAACATGAAAGACAAAGTTCTAGCAATAAGACAAAGCAACTAAGTTGCAACATGAAAAGGCATAAACAAAAGATTCATGAATAACAATGCTTTGCAAGACGTTTGTTTGTTTCACATAAAGAAAACATAGCATAGTGGCATTCAGCTTGTCCCTCATAGAGTAGCAAACATAAATGCATAGGACACCTTCAAATTTCATAAGAGTGACTAGATACAAATAGTTTAAAACAAACAATATCAAAGATATGCATCAATCAACAAGTCTTGGGACAATGCACATAGAACTAAGAATGGCCACTATGCTCTCAAAGTAGGTGCATAAAGATAGAAGGTGGAGACTCAACATAAAAGTAAAAGAAGGGCCTTCATAGAAGGAAGTAGGGATTCAAGTTTCATAAAGAGATTCCAAAAATTATGGTACTTATTAGCTTTCAGCTCTCATTGCCCCTATCATAAGCATCTTGAAGGTGATTAAGGTTAAAGTGACACAACTAAGAGGATATGCTTGACAAGTTATAAACTGAAGTCTCATGCCCCTTACTTACAAAGACCGAACCTCATGCTACTCAACTTTAGTCACAAGTAAGCTCTTGTCATTGTAAGTACATATGTATCATAGAGAACCGCCAACGGGGTACCCCTTGCACATGATACAGGAGCAATCCCATAATCAAAATGACAAGGCAAGTAGACAATGAGCATCTCAGCGATCTTTTTATTTGCTATTTGCATAGGTTTTTATTGAGGATGCTTCATAGAGTGCTCATTATGGTTATGCTGCAAGTTTCCACCATAATTAGCCATGGCTTAGGCTAGCGGCCCAGGCGTTTCTCTAACACACATACAAACTCCATGATCTTACAAGTTCCTCTTTTATTTCACATCGCCGGGATCCATAAGCAAAGGAACATGATATCAACGGGGTACAAAGTACAGGTGCAATGTTGAAAGCGTTCCCCATGATACATGGTTCTGCTAACTTCAACTTATAAAGCGCAAGCATATACGCAACGAAGATGGACCCAATGGTTCAAGTTTATTAAATGCAAAAAAGTAAAGTGTGCCATCAAGTTCGTGAGAGCTTTAATCACTAGTTTTCTCATAACAAGTTTAATTTGGAAGACAGACAAAAACATGAATATACTTGGAATAGCATATGCTAGTAGGTAGGTATGGTGGACTCTTTGGAATAACTTAGTTTAAGGAGTTGGATGCATGAGTGGAACTCATACTTGGTTATGGAGGCTAGCAAAAGACTGGGAGCGACCAACTAAGAGAGCAATAATGGCCATAATCATGCAGAGCAATAAAACATCATTGATCAAAGCATAAAGTGATACTACAAGTTGAAAACTAAAGGATCATAAAGGCTATGGTGACTTGAGATAGTCATAACATGGTGTGAGCATGCGCCAAGTCAACCCAAATAAAGCATCAAAGGAGAATATCATAATACTATGCTTTAATATGCTAAAACAACGCATGATTCTTCCAAGGCACATTAAGCAATCTTAATTGTTTATAACATGTCATGCTACAGCAAAGAATACTAAGCATAAAGCCAAAACAATATCAAGCATGGCATGACAAAGCATATGTCACAGTCAAAAACAAGCTCTCTTTACCACTTAAGCATGAACTTTTCCTACTCTTTTCCAATCCAAACCAAACTATTTTAAAACCAATGTATGAAAGAGGGGGTCCAACCAATTTATTCAGCAAACGAAAACCAAAACCAAAAACAAAGACGCTCCAAGAACAACACAACTGTGCATGAAACAATAAAAATGAAGCGTTTGGAAGGAACCTGGGATTTTTATTGATGAAGAAGGGGGATGCCTTGGGCATACCCAAGCTTTGACACTTGTACTTCTTGAATATTTCTTGGGGTGATACGCGTGGCATCCCCAAGCTTGAGCTTTAGTCCATTCTTCATCTCATTACTCATTCCTTTCATACACCTGAAATTTTTCCTTCATACAAAACTTCACACAATCTTTATTAGCAACACTAGTGCACTCAAGATAATAGGTCTTTAGGTTCAATTCCAACACCAAAAAAACTTACATTAGAACACTAGCTACTGTAGCACTTCCCTCAAAAAGCTCAATTCCCCAAAAGAACTCAAAAAGGAACCAACAAGAAGCAAATGCAAATAATGGCAGAAATCTGTCAAAACAGACCAGCAGGCAAATACGAATTTTTTTAAAGACCTTATGTTGCTCAAATCGAAAAGTGTTGAACTAACTAAAGTTAGATAACAACCTGGGGCAGAAGCACAAAAATTCACGCCTCAAAAGGACGTACAGAGATTTTACACGAATTTTTACGGTGAAGCACAGAAATCTGTTTCGGGACAGCAACTTTCCCAATCATTACTTCTCTCTCATTAGAGGTTACTCTTGGCTCAAAAAGCAAATAAAAAGGATAAGGAGCGATTATTACTGAAATAATAACTTCCAAGACTCATCTAAAACTTTTGGGTTATCTCCCAATAAGTACTTTTCTTAACGCCTTTAAGTTAGGCATAAAAAGCAAGAAAAAGGATCAAGTGTTCTCAAATGAAGAAGCATTAAGAGCAAATTTTGTTTTCATAGGAGAGGCAAAACAAATCTTCTCTCTCTTCTTAGGGAAGTGTTCTATACCTTTCTTGAGTGGGAGTTGATATTTAATGGTGCCTTCTTTCATATCAATAATGGCACCAACAGTTCTAAGAAAAGATCTTCCCAAAGTAATAGGACAAGAAGCATTGCATTCAACATCCAAAACATAGAAATCAACGGGGACATAGGTATTGTTAACCACAATAAGAACATCATTAATACTCCCCATGAGTTTCTTTTTAGCATTATCATCAAGTGGGATATTCAAATAACAATCTTCAAGTGGTGGCAAATCAAGCATATCATAAATCCTTCTAGGCATAATAGAAACACTACTATCAAGATCACATAAAGCTTTGAAATCAAAATCATTCACTTTCATATTAATGCTGGGTTCCCAACCATCTTCTTGTTTTATAGGAATAGAAGCCTTATGTTTCATCTTTTCTTCTTTAATCTTTATGAGAGCATCAGTAATATGTTTTGTAAAAGCCATATTCATAGCACTAGCATTAGGACTTTTAGCAAGATTTTGTAGGAACTTAATAACTTCAGAGATATTGCAACCATCAAGATGAAAATCATAGTTATCATCTAAGATAGTAGAGCTATTACTAGCCTCAACACTTGTGGTAGTGATAGTAGAAACACTAATGTTTCTAGCAATTTCATCTTCTCTTTCCCACTTAGCATGCAATTCAGCTAATAGTCTAATATTTTCATCAATTCTAACTTGTATGGCATTAGTAGCAGCAAAGGGATTATCATTAGTTTCAGGTTTAGCAGCCATTTTATTAATCAAAGAGGAATGTGCTTCAGACAAAGATGATATGTTTCTTTCAGCATTAGAAAGTTTCATTTGCAAACTAGGAAATTCCCTATTCAAACTCTCGAGTTGATGGCTAATATTCTTCAAAATGGTAGATTGTTCCTCCATAGCTTTAGTAAATAATTGTTTTGTTCATATTGAATTTGCATGAAGTTTTTAGCGGCTCTTTCAACTTCTAAAATTCTTCCTTCATTAGGTGTTCCAGGTTTGCCATTATAACCATAAGTATTATTAGGAGGGTAAGGCCTATAATTGTTATTACCATAAGCATTGTTGCCAAAATTATTATTTCTTATAAAGTTCACATCAAATTGCTCTTCTTGAGCAACCAAAGAGGCTAAAGGAACATTATTTGGATCAATATGGGCTTTCACATTAACAAGCATAGACATAATAACATCAATTTTATCACTCAAGGAAGAGGTCTCTTCAACAGAATTTACCTTCTTACCTTGTGGAGCTCTCTCAGTATGCCATTCAAAATAGTTAACCATCATATTATCCAGAAGCTTTGTTGCAACACCCAAAGTAATGGTCATAAAGGTACCTCCAGCAGCAGAATCCAATAGATTTCTTGAAGAATAGTTCAATCCTGCATAAAAGGTTTGGATAATCATCCAAGCAGTCAGTCCACAAATGGGACAATTCTTTACCAAAGATTTCATTCTTTCCCAAGCTTGAGCAACATGTTCATTATCAGATTGTTTAAACTTCATTATTTCACTTCTCATAGATATAATCTTAGCAGGAGGATAGTATTTTCCAATGAAAGCATCTTTGCATTTAGTCCAAGAATCAATACTATTCCTAGTTAAGGAATTCAACCATTCTTTAGCTTTTCCTCTCAAAGAGAAAGGAAACAATTGAAGCTTAATAATATCTCCATATATATCCCTATGCTTTTGCATCTCACAAAGTTCAACAAAGTTATTTAGATGGGCTGCAGCATCTTCATTACCAATACCAGAAAATTGTTCTCTCATAACAAGATTGAGCAAAGCAGGTTTTATCTCAAAGAAAGTAGCTTCAGGAACAGGTGGAGAAATTGGTGTGCTCATAAAATCATTGTTGTTGGTGCTAGTAAAGTCACACAACTTAGTGTTTTCAAGAGTAGTCATTTTTTGTGTTTTTAATAAAGAAAGCAAACTTGTATAACTATTTTTGTTGTGTTTTTGATAAAGAAACAAGCAAACAAAGCAAAAGTAAACTAAGCAAAACAAAAATAACAAAGTAAAGAGATTGGTTATGAGGGAATCCCCTTGTGAAGATGTCCTTGACTCCCCGGCAACGACGCCAGAAAAAGAGCTTGATGGCCCAAATATATCGAGCTCGTTGGGGAACCCCAAGAGGAAGGTATGATGAGAACAACAGCAAGTTTTCCCTCAGTTATGAAACCAAGGTTATCAATCCAGTAGGATCAAGGAAACACCCCAAAGGTGTTGCTAGCTGAACTTTGGCAGGGCGCACTACCGGTGCCAGCAGCAACATGGAGACCTGCACAACACAACCACAAAACTTTGCCCCCAACTTGCGATAAGGTTGTCAATGTCACCGGTTCTGCTGAAAACAAAGGATTAAACATATCAAGTGGAAGAAAGTAATAGTTTGCAGAAAGTAAACATAAAGCAGTAAATAGTTGATTGTAGATTGATAGTAAAAGAAAGGACCGGGGTCCATACTTCACTAGAGGTGGCTCTCCTTAAGATAGATGACATGTTGGGTGAACAAATTACAGCGGGGTAATTGACAAACATCGAGAAAGCATACAAGCATATACTACTCATCTTGACTCCTTTGAGATTCGATTGGGCATTACAACATTATACATAGACCGCCATCCAACTGCATCTATGACTAATAATCCACCTTCAGGTTATCATCCGAACCCCCTCCAGTATTAAGTTGCAAGCAACGGATGATTGCATTACGAATTGCGTGTAAAGTAAACAATACGATTGTTCTATGAACAAAGGATTGTTGTTTTCTCCCTAGTAGCAATAGCACATCTAGTACCTTAGAGATTTCTGTCACTTCCCAGATTACGGAGGCATGAACCCACTATCGAGCATAAATACTAACTCTTGGAGTTGCTAGCATCTATTTGGCCAAGATAGCTACTAACAACAGAAAGCATGCAAGATCACAAATAACAAAGACATGATAGAATCAATAATCAATCTGAAATAGCATCTCAATATCCATCGGATCCCCGCAAACACAACATGTATGAATTACAAATAGATGATCTTGATCATGAACGGAGCTCACAAGATCTAAACATGGTAGCACAAAGGAGGAGAACCAGCCATCTAGCTACTACATGGACCCATAGTCCAGAGATGAACTACTCACGCATCACACCGAAGGCTTGCATGATGATGAAGAGGGCCTCCAGGGTGAATTCCCCTCTCCGGCAGGGTGCCGGGAAGAGCTTCAGATCCCTCCCGATCTAGGGATGGAGATGACGGCGGCTACAGACTCTTTCGTGGAATTTTGATCGGGTACTTAGGGTTTCTGTATCAGAGGCAATATATAGGCGGAAGGAGAGGCCGAGGGGGTGCCTGGGGCAGCCAGACCACCCCCTGGCGTGGGCCAGGCCTGGCCGCGCGGCCAGGTGGTGTGGTCGGGCCTCAGCCCCTCTCTGTCTTGTATTTTGGCTCTAGGTGTCCCTCGGTGAAAAACTAACTTTGGCTTTTGTCCCGTCCAATTCCGAGAATATTCATTTTCTGACTTTCCTAGAACCAAAAATAGCAGAAAACAGGCAGCTGGCACTGTGGCTCTTGTTAATAGGTTAGTCTAAGAAATCATATGAAAAGTACTCCAAAGTATGGACAAAACATAAGAAAGTAGATAAAATCAAGCATGGAACATAAAAAATGATGGATACGTTAGCAACGTATCACCCCCCCCTCCCCGAGGAGAGAAAGCGGCTAAGCCACGGTTCAATTCTAGCCCCCAATTTTCTTACTACGAACAACCATTGTTCCATCGTGAGTTTGCGGTCAGAGATAAGGAGGCAGAGATAGGTGAAAGGGAATGACCCAAGCTTGTAGTTGAGGAGGTTAGCGACTCTCTGCTGTTCCTCAAGTGGTTGACCCATCGCCACAACCTCGCTCTTGTGATAATTTATCTTTAAGCCGAACATATCCTCGAAGCACATGAGGAGAAACTTGAGGTTAGCGATTTCTCGGTCACCCTATTGGATCATAATGATCATGTCATCCACATACTACAGGTGTGAGATTCCCCTGGAATCAGGTGAGGGACCACTCCTCGGATGTGGCCTGAATGGTTGGCTGCGGATAGGATGGCCGAGAGAGCCTCACCAATGAAGTTAAAGAGCAGCGGCGAGAGGGGGTCCCCTTGACGCACCTGCCGCCTATTGCGGAAGTAAGGCCCCACCTCGCCGTTGATAGATATAGCGGTTTGTCCACCGGATATAAGTTGGGAGATTTGATGTATGTATTCGGCCTCAAAACCCTTGAGCCGAAACACCTCGAGGAGGAAGTCCCAGTTCAGTCGATCGTAGGCCTTCTCGAAGTCCAATTTCAACAGAACCCGTCCCAACTTCTTCTTCCTGAGCTCATGGATGATTTCCATCAGGGCTAGAGATCCGTCAAGGATAAAGCTGCCTTTGATGAATGCAGTCTGCTTCGAGCTAATGATCCTATTAGCAACAGGGTCAAGGCGTGAGGTGAAGGCTTTCGAGATGATTTTGAATATCACATTGATCAAAGCAATAGGACGATACTGGGAGATCGAGTCCGCCCCTGGACCTTAGGGATAAGCGAGAGAAAATGCCAAAGTTAAGGCGGGAGATGCCAATACGCCCAAGAACAAACTCGTTAAGAATGAGCAGGACCCCATGTCGAAGTTGTGGCCAATAAGAGTTGAAGAAGGGCACATGAAAGCCATCCGGGCCAGGTGTCGTGTCAGATTTCATATCCTTAACAATCAGATCGAGTTCCTGTGCCCAGAACGTGATGATTAGCGCAAGGTTCTCCTCGTACGAGACCTATCCTTCCAGACCCCATGTGGACGGAGACAGGCCGCAACACCTGGGCTGCGAGGACCCCAGGAGCTCGTGGTAGAAGTCATACACTCTATGGTGATATTTTTGTGGTTTGCCTTTACAAGACCATTTACGCCACATTATAATGTATTTTCATGTCACGTGTTGTTATGTTGTATTTTTCACAAAAAAAGATGTTGGAGTAAGAGTGCGGGGAAAAAAGGTTCAAAACAATGGTTCGGGACGCCCCGCGTTGACGGCGACATAGAGGCGAACCCTAGGAGCCGCTAGGAGCTTCTCTCCCAGCATTACCCCCCCCCCCCCTTGGGCGCCGCCGAAGGCTGCTATAGGGCAAATCCTGCGCGGCGGTGGCGGACCTTCTCCTCGCGCCTGGCGGGGTTCTTGTGGAGGAATTAGAGTGCTACTCGAGTTTGGCGCGGTCATGGTGGTGTTGGACAACAGCGCCTCTCCGGGAGCTTGGTGGTCGCGTTGGTTGCTGCCCGTGCTTGAGGCCAGGGTTGGGGCCATGTGTTAGCGCGGGCTGACTGCGCGTAGAGCCACCACGGCCAAGTCGCAGCCGTTGATGCACTCAATGACGACGCTTGGCCAGGAGCAGGCATACGTGCCTCCAGTAGGAGTCGACCATACGCAAGACTAGGTCGGAGCTAATCGCTCGTCGTCGGGAGAACACCTTGGTAGCTAGGAGAGATATTGTATTATATTGTGAGAGAGAATTTGGCATCCGGAGTTGCTCCGGTTCCTTTTTTGTTTAGGAACTATGCCTACAATAGAGCGAATAGTTCCAAAAGGTAAAATGGCAAAATGAAATCAGTTTTGGCACAACGTTGTGGGTGCCCTGAGTCGCTTTTTTTATAGATGTTCCCTGAGCCGTTGAGGGTGAGTGTGGTAGCTAGAAAATGAGGTAAGGCCGTTCACAATAGAGAGTTTCTTAGCATGTTATTATAGGCAAAATAAATACTTAAGAGACCACCTTTTCAATGGATTGTATCTTAGGTGTTATCTCTATATTTAATGATTTTCATGATTTGTAGACATACTATTGGGCTAGCCATTCTTTTTTGCCTATGATTTTGTGCAAGCTTGTATCTTAGCTAAGATACAACACCACCATCTCGCCTCATTAATTAAAGTGCTAGCACTGGCAATTTAGCTATGATACCGACCTCCCTCGTGAAAGGCTTAAGGCTGGTCCTAGTGGGAGTATCATAGCTAGTATCATGCATATCATGTTGACAAAAATATGATGTGGCACAATAATTAATGAAGAAAGAGATGGTTAGAGTATCATAGGTAGATACCGTATCATAGCACAAAAACTAGAAAATCCTCATGCAAATAAATCTTGTACACAATTTTGTATTGAGATTCTACAAATCATTAAATATAGTACTAGTATGATACTACCATATGATACCGTGCACTATGGAGATAGTATCATACACTAGTAGCATATACATGATATCTAAAGATATAATTGGCGAGGGTACTAGGACTCACCACAAAAATCAAGCATTTTCGGCCATTCGATCGTGCCAGCCAGCAGATCCTGAGTGTTTGTCTTCTGACTACTATTGATGTGGTCCACATGTAAATGACTATAAAGGGTAAAAAATCTGGTGCAAATATGTTCGGTTTTTTGGGCCACGCAGAGATAAACAAAACTTTTCCCTACGCGGGTCTCCCAGGATCCAGCGCAGGTGATAGGCCACGAGATTTACCACTAGACGCACATGTGCGAATTATTGATGAAGCGCGACCATTGATGTCGTGCCGAACGATCCCCGTACAACACGTCCAGATCCCCACGGACCTCCTTGTCTCTAGCGCCGCACGTGCAACGCCTCTACCGGTATCCACATGTACCAGAAGGAGCTCCAGGCAGAGGACTGCTAGATCCTGTCTAGCCCGAAGTGGGAGTGGAGAAAGTGACGGCTAGATCAGGGACAATCCCTTGTCACTCCACTTATATACACTCCTAGCTGGGCTTAATGCTTAAGGCTCATCTAGGCCGTACTCCAATCTCCATATGGATCCAATCCACATGGGCTCCTTACCCTTAAGTGTCTAACCTTGTAGGTTCACGTACACTGGACACGACACGAGTCACCACTCTGAGTCGATAGTTGGTAGCGGCCTCTAGCAAGATGTGCCAACTCCCAAGCACCGTAAAGTTAAAAGACAAACTTTTTCTCAATATGACTTTCGTCCAAGTCCCTTTGCCTTACGATATATCTTGTCAAGCTATAGGCGAGTTGTTGCCATCCCTTTAATAGCTCGACTCTCTCTTCTCGTTCCGTTATATACGATTCACTGGACTAACACTTAGTCCAACTCCTTGGTTAGCACTTAACCAAGTCGCGCATGGCCATGCTTCCGAATCATATCATACGAGAGGGCCTAGAGAATATCTCTCCATTACAGAGGGGAAAATCCCATCTTAGTAATCCACATCCCGCATCTTTCTTCACAACCAACCCGAACTCTACCTTTATAACTACCTATCTACGGAACAGCGTTTGATAGGACCTAAGTTGGCGATCCACAACTCAGATCATGCAATCACCTCAGGTCGAAGGATTCCATTGCTTGAGACTACAAATGACAACATGCTCGTTGCATCTCAACTGTGGGTCAGTCCGATTCGCTAAACTCTTTAGCCGAATCAGTGTAAGTCGGAATAGCATCACCATGCCCATGACAAGTGGAACCGAGTCATCAGCCGACTTTCACATTAGTCTAAGTCGTGTGTCCAGCACAACCTCAACGACCAAGGACAACTAGTATGAACAACATGAATATATAGTTCCACAATTGAATCACATATTCAATGATATATATCAGTAGTTCATACATGGACAATAATTTTATGAATACATTGGGAATAACATCATACATGCTTGCCTCTAGGGCATATTCCCAATAGTCTCCCACTTGCACTAGAGTCAATCATCTAACGTCACATTGATGACCCACAAGTATAGGGGGTGTATCGCAGTATTTTCGAGGGAAGTGAAACCCAATTTATTGATTCGACACAAGGGGAGCCAAAGAATATTTATCAGCCTTAACAACTGAGTTGTCAATTCAGCTGTACCTGGAAACAATCTTGCTCACAGCAGTTTATCAGTAGCAACAGTTTTGTAGTAGGAATAGTAAAGTAACAGCAGTAGTAAAGCAAAGACAGTAGTAACAAAAGCAGTAAACAGTGGGATTCGAGTGCGGTAGGCATAGGGATGGATGGACAGGCATTGCATTGACAAGACAATTCACATAGCAATCAGAACATTTGGCAATTGCAGATAAATAAGATAAAGCACCCAAGTACTAGACAATCCTAGGCATGTGTTCCATATATAGTCATACGTGCTCGCAATGAGAACTTGCACAACATCTTTTGTCCTGCCAGCCCGTTTGCAGCAGGGCCTCTAGGGAACTACTGACAATTAAGGTGCTCCTTTTAATAGAGCACCGGAGCAAAGCATTAACTCTCCGTGAACACATGTGATCCTCACATCAAAGCCTTTCCCTTCCGGTTATCCCGATTTCTGTCACTTCAGGGCCATAGGTTCCGGACAACAATGTGTGTATACAACTTGCAGATAAGACCAAGAACAATACTATCATAATGAATCAATAACATGTTCAGATCTGAAATCATGGCACTCGGGCCCTAGTGACAAGCATTAAGCACAACAAGTCGCAACAAAGTCATAAAGCACTAATAAAAGATACTAGGCACCATGCCCTAACAATCTGATGCCATTACATGAACAATCTCATCCAATCCCTACCATCCCCATAGCCTACAACGGGGGATTACTCACTCATAGATGGGAGAAACATGGATGGTCGATGAAGATGATGGTGGAGATCGATGGAGATGGCTCCAGGGGCACTTCCCCGTCCCGGCAGGGTGCCGGAACAGAGACTTTCTGTCCCCTAAATCTCCCCTTCGGTGGTGGCGGCGCAGTGGAACTTTTCATGGAAAAACATCGACCCCCCCAAAGTTTTTAGGTCAGAAGGCTTCTTATAGGCGAAGAGGGAGACCGAGGGGGTGCCTGGGGCCACCACACCATGCCTCGCACGCCAGCCCAGCCGCTGGGGTGTGGCCAGCCCCAGCCCTCCGCCTCGTATTCAGCTCCTGAGTCTTCGAAAATAGGCACTTTGGCTTTTGTCCTGTCCAATTCCGAGAATATTCATTTTCTGACTTTCCTGGAACCAAAAACAGCAGAAAACAGGCAGCTGGCACTGTGGCTCTTGTTAATAGGTTAGTGCAAGAAATCATATGAAAATTACTCCAAAGTGTGGACAAAACATAAGAAAGTAGATAAAACCAAGCATGGAACATCAAAAATTATGGATACGTTAGCAACGTATCAACATCCCCAAGCTTAACTTCTGCTCGTCCTCGAGTAGGTAAGTGATAAAAAGAAAGAATAATTTTTGAGGTGACATGCACCATCAAAGACTTGACCAAAGTATTTGTAAACATTCAAAGCTAGGATCATAGTACTTCAATCATAACATGAAAGACAAAGTTCTAGCAATAAGACAAAGAAACTATGATGCAACATGAAAAGGCACAAACAAAAGATTCATGAATAACAATGCTTTGCAAGACGTTTGTTTGTTTCACATAAAGAAAACATAGCATAGTGGCATTCAGCTTGTCCCTCATAGAGTAGCAAACATAAATGCATAGGACACCTTCAAAGTTTACAAGAGTGACTAGATACAAATAGTTTAAAACAAGCAATATCAAGGTATGCATCAATCAACAAGTCTTGGGACAATGCACATAGAACTAAGAATGGCCACTATGCTCTTAAGAAAGTGCTCATAGAATGTGTGGAGACTCAACAAAGAAATGAAAAGGTTTTGAATAGTTTGAAAGGCTTCCAAATGCTGAAAGTATGGTACTCATTAGCTTTGAGCTCTCATTTCCCCTATCATAAACATCTTTAATGTGGTTAAGGTGAAAGTGAGGTCCAATCTGAGTTATATGCTTGACAGACTATAATCTGAAAATCCCCAAGTCCCTTGAGTACAAGGGCCGCTCCTCATGCTACTCAACTTTAGTTACCGGTAAGTTCTTGTCATCGTAAGTATGTGTGTATCATAGAGAACCGCCAACGGGGTACCCCTTGCCCGATGATACGGAAGAATCCCCATATCAAAATGACAAGGCAAGCAGACAATGAGTACCTCAACATTCTTCTTATTTACCATGGAAAAATGGTGCTTGGTCTCTCTTTCTCATATCTTTTTTTTTTTTTTTTTTTATCTTTTTTTTTTTTTATATAGAATGCTTCTCTCTTTTCATTATATTTATATGGTACTGATATCCCACACCATCATGGATTGAACCAACCCTGGATGGAGAGATCCATGGACTTACAAGGCTCCCTTTTTATTTCACACGCTCCAAAAACAATAAAAGACAAAGGTATCAATGGGTATAATATTAGTGTATAGCGTATTATCCCTGTTGATAAGTCACGTTTTACCCGACCTATAATTAGCAGCTATATATATAATCAGGGTTCACATATTCAATTCAGGTTTTTTTTATTGCAGGAAATAAAAGTGAGTGCAGGAAAGTTAATTTCGTGAGAGCTTTACTAACTAACTTTCTCATAGCAAGCAAACATTTTATTCGGAAGAAAACAAGGCATATTGAATATGCACGGAAGTAGCAAATGATGCTAATGGGTAGGTATGGTGGACACTTTGGCAATATTTGGTTTAGGGAGTTGGGAACTTGAGTAAAACATACTCAGTGTAAGTGAATGCTAGCAATAGTAAGGGAGCGACAAACGAGAGGGCAATAATGGCCATAATCATGCAGAGCGACAAAACATCATTGATCAAAGCATAAAGTGATACTACAAGTTGAAAACTAAAGGATCATAAAGGCTTATGGTGACTTGAGATAGTCATAACATGGTGTGAGCATGCGCCAAGTCAACCCAAATAAAGCATCAAAGGAGAATACCACTATACTATGCTTTAATATGCTAAAACAACGCATGATTCATCCAAGGCACATTAAGCATCTCAATTGTTTATAACAAGTCATGCTACAACAAAGAATACTAAGCACAAAGCCAAAACAATATCAAGCATGGCATGACAAAGCATAGGCAATAGTCAAAAACAAGCTCTCTCTACCACTTAAGCATGAGCTTTCCTACTCTTTTCCAAACCAAACCAAACTATTTGAACACCAATGTATGAGAGAGGAGGTCCAACCAATTTATTCAGCAAACTAAGAAAACCAAGCAAAATAAAAACCAAAACCAAAAATAAGACGCTCCAAGATCAACACAATTGTGCATGAAACAATAAAAATGAAGTGGTTGAAAGAAACCTGAGATTTTTATTGATGAAGAAGGGGATGCCTTAGGCATCCCCAAGCTTTGACGCTTGTACTTCTTGGATATTTCTTGGGGTGACACGCGTGGCATCCCCAAGCTTGATCTTTAGTCCATCCTTCATCTCATTACTCATTCCTTCCATACACCTGAAATTTTTCCTTCATACAAAACTTCACACAATTTTATTAGCAACATTAGTGCACACAAGATAATAAGTCTTTAGGTTCAGTTCTAACACCAATAAACTTCCATTAAAACACTAGCTACTGTAGCCTTCCCTCAAAAAGCTCAATTCCCCAGAAGAACTCAAAAAGGAACCAACAAGAAGCAAATGCAGAAAAATGGCAGAAATCTGTCAAAACAGACCAGCAGGTAAAGACGAATTTTTTCGAAGACCTTCTGTTGCTCAAATCAAAAAGTGTTGAACTAAAGAAAGTTAGATAACAACCTGAGGCAGAAGAACAAAAATTCACGCCTCAAAAAGACGTTCAGAGATTTTACACGAATTTTTACGGTGAAGCACAGAAATCTGTTTCGGGACAGCAACTTTCCCAATCATTACTTCTCTCTCATTAGAGGTTACTCTTGGCTCAAAAAGCAAATAAAAAGGATAAGGAGCGATTATTACTCAAATAATAACTTCCAAGACTCATCTAAAACTTTTGGGTTATCTCCCAATAAGTACTTTTCTTTAACGCCTTTAAGTTAGGCATAAGGAAAAACTGAAATGGATAGAATAGAAGTAAGCGGAGATAATCATGGTGAAAACATTGTTTTGTTCAATGAAATCCTTTTGTTAACAAGGTTGATCAGGTCTTGTTACCAAAACAATTTCATATGATACAAAACTTTGTATTCCACTAATGATTATGTTACCTCAACCTTGATAGCAATGGTCCCAATCATAATAGTTTCAAATTTTTTTCTCTTGGTATGGGACAATATATTTCTCCAACTTGAATGCCCTCAACATGTTCAATTGAATTCAAAACCATAAGTCCTATCAATCTTCTTGGGGAAATAGATAGTATGTTCCTTGTCATTGACATTGAAGGTCACCTTCCCTTGATTACAATTAATAACAGCTCTTGCAGTATTAAGAAAAGGTCTCCCAAGAATAATAGACATATTATCATCTTCAGGCATAAAAGTTTGAGAGGATGCTCTCATAAGAAATAAGAGTTGAAGTAAAAGAGAGCATCAAGGAGCAAATTCAAAACACATTTAAGTCTAACCCACTTCCTATGCATAGGAATCTTGTATGCAAATAAATTCACAAAGAACGAAGTGACAGGCATAGGAAGATAAAACAAGAGTAACTTCAAAACTTTCAGCACATAGAGAGGTGTTTCAATACCATGAAAAGTTCTACAACCATATTTTCCCCTCTCATAATAATTTTTAGTAGCCTCATGAATAAACTCAACAATATAACTATCACAAAAAGCATGCTCTTCATGATCTATAAGCACTAGAGCTTTATCATAAACATTTTCAAAAGAATCCTCAGGAACATAACATTCATCCTCCTTTGGTAAGCATGGAGGACAATCAAATAATGTAAGGGATAAAGAGTTACTCTCATTAAAAGGTAGGCATGGGTAGCTAATCCATTCTTCCTCCTTTTGTTCATCACTCTCCTCCTCTTTTTCATCTAATGAGATTTCAGGTTCATCAATTTCTTCTTCCATGGGATCCTGCAAGGCACTAATCTCTTCCATTTGTGGAAAGCATCTATTCATATATTCAAGAATATAGCTGTTTTCTTCCTTGTAATTATCAAAGCAAAATTTAAGTATACCATAAACCTCATACTTATAAGGTGAATCATCAATATTTTCAAGCAAACTAGCAAGTTCAAAAGCACCCTTCCAAGCAATAAATTCTTCAATTTGTTTCGCATCATAAAAGTCATAAATTCCTTTAGCATAGGAAGATATGGTATCATTATCACTATACTCACATTGAAAAGGGAGGTGTTTATACCTCTTTCTGCAACAAGACTCATCACAACAATAAGTAACATTATAAGGAGAGCACATGTTTCTAGCAATGGTATACAATCTATCAGTTTGTTCCCATAAGTGTTTCCCTTTTGTGACAAGCGGTGTTCCTTATAATAATATTTTTGATCTTCCGTGAACCCACCTTGCCAATAAGCTTCAGTTTCAAAGAAACCAACCATTGCCAACAAGCATGATAAAGCAAGACAATAACAGACCAACGAAAATAACAACTAGAGTAGGAACTAATTTTTTTGTATTTTTGATAAAGAAAAAAGCAAACAAGGAGAAAGATAAACTTAGCTTGAACAATAGTGAATCCAAGTGAACTTGATAAATAAAGCTATGCTCCCCGACAACAGCGCCAGAAAATAGTCTTGATGACCCACAAGTATAGGGGGTGTATCGCAGTATTTTCGAGGGAAGTGAAACCAAATTTATTGATTCGACACAAGGGGAGCCAAAGAATATTTATCAACCTTAACAACTGAGTTATCAATTTAGCTGCACCTGGAAACAATCTTGCTCACAGCAGTTGATACATTGCAAATGTATCTATAATTTTTGATGTTCCATGCTTGGTTTTATCCACTTTCTTGTGTTTTGTTCCAACTTTGGAGTACTTTTCATATGATTTCTTGGACTAACCTATTAACAAGAGCCACAGTGCCAGTTGCCTGTTTTCTGCTGTTTTTGGTTCCAGGAAAGTCAGAAATGAATATTTACGGAATTGGACGGGACAAAAGCCAAAGTGCCTATTTTTCCGGATGTCATCAAGTGCCAAAATACGAGACGGAGAGGGGCCAGGGGCCGGCCACACCACCTGGCCGCACGGCCAGGCCTGGCCCACGCCAGGGGGTGGTGTGGTGGCTCCCGGCACCCCCTCGGCCCCTCCTTCCGCCTATATATTGCCCTCAGGACGAAAACCCTAAGTACCCGATCAAAAATCCACGAAAGAGTCTGTAGCCACCGTTATCTCCATCCCTCGATCAGGAGGGATCTGAAGCTCTTCCGGCACCACTGGGAGAGGGAATTCACCCTGGAGGCCTTCTTCATCACCATACAAGCCTCCGGTGTGATGCGTGAGTAGTTCATCCTTGGACTACGGATCCATGTAGTCGCTAGATGGCTGGTTTCTCCTCCTTTGTGCTTTCATGTTTAGATCTTGTGAGCTCCATTCATGATCAAGATCATCTATTTGTAATCCATACATGTTGTGTTTGTGGGGATCCGATGGATATTGAGATGCTATTTCAGATTGATTATTGATTCTATGATGTCTTTGTTATTTGAGATCTTGCATGCTTTCCGTTGTTAGTAGCTATCTTGGCCAAGTAGATGCTAGCAACTCCAAGAGTTAGTATTTATGCTCGATAGTGGGTTCATGCCTCTGGTAATCTGGGCAAGTGACAGAAATCTCTAAGGTACTAGATGTGCTGTTGCTACTAGGGAGAAAACAACGATCCTTTGTTCATAGAACAATTGTATTGTTTACTTTACACACAGTTCGTAAAGCAATAATCGGTTGCTTGCAACTTAATACTGGAGGAGGTTCGGATGATAACCTAAAGGTGGATTATTAGTCATAGATGCAGTTGGATGGCGGTCTATGTATTATGTTGTAATGCCCAATCAAGTCTCAAAGGAGTCAAGATGATTAGTATATGCATGTATTGCTTTCTCGGTGTTTGTCAATTGACCCGCTGTAATTTGTTCACCCAGCATGTTATCTATCTAAGGAGAGCCACCTCTAGTGAACTATGGATCCCGGTCCTTTACTTTACATACAATCTACAATCTTTTACTGCTTTATGTTTACTTTCTGCAAACTTTTACTTCTTTCCATTCGATACATTTAATCCTTTGTTTTCCGCAAAACACGGTGAGATTGACAACCTCATTGCAAGTTGGGGACAAAGTTCTATGGTTGTGTTGTGCAGGTCTCCACGTTGCTACTAGCACCGGTAGTGCGCCCTGCCAAAGCTCAGCTAGTAACACCTTTGGGGTGTTTCCTTGCTCCTACTGGTTCGATTAAACCTTGGTCTCATAACCGAGGGAAAACTTGCTGCTGTGCTCATCATACCTTCCTCTTGGGGTTCCCAACGAGCTCTACATCAATCAGGAGCCAACAAAGATTTTTCTGGCGCCGTTGTCGGGAAGTCAAGGACATCTTCACAAGGGGAGTCCCTCATAACCAATCTCTTTACTTTGTCGTTTTTGTTTTGCTTAGTTTTCTTTTTTCTTTGTTTGCTTGTTTTGTTCTTCAAAAACACACAAAAAAATAGTTTTACTTGTTTGCTTTCTTATTGGAAAAAAAATTAGTTCCTTTCTTAAGTTGCCTTTATGTCTAGCCTTGCTCCAATCACTATAAACAAGGAATTGAGGAAAGTTTTAAGGAAGCTTGGTCTAGAATCTCTGATCTACATGAAAAGACTGAGCCTAAAATGATTCAAGGCTTGTTCCTTAGCAGTTTTTACCTTGGGATTGCACTTTGCTATAGATATGCTTTAGATGCTATTGTGGGGGGAGAATTCCTCCAATGTAATGAGGATGATGCCATTAATGCTATAAAGAAATTGATCCTCACTTACACTATGCCTAGCCAAACTGATATTTCTTTCGCAAAAATATTTTCTAGGTGGAACACTCTTGAGGCTAGCACTACTAGCTTAGAAAGTTGCTATAACACGCTTAGGGAGCATCACAATTATGTTCCAATAAATTCTGAACCATCAAAGTGGCTCCCTACAGTAAAGATTGAGATAAACACTGAAACTTTTCAAGCCCGCTGCGATATCATGTCTGAATTTTGTCTTATGCCCAAAGATATTTATCAATCTTTGAATCTTTGGGGGCTTACTGAAGGAGGAAAAGAAATATCTCTTGCTAATAATGCTACCTTATTTCCTATTGGAATAGCTGAAGGAGTGTTTACAAAGATCATTCGGAAAATGATTTCTACTGATTATCTTGTTATTGAATGTGCAGGAAAAGGACAAATTACACTTGGAAGATCCTTGTTAGAACTCCTTGGAGCAATAATGGATGTGGGAAAGGGGACCATGCACCTTTCTTCTCCACCAAACAATCACATTTTTCCAAAGGTTAAGAATAAAAATAAGAGAGGTAAGGGCAAGAAAGTTGGTCTTAATGCTTCTTCATTTGAGAACACTTGATTCTTTCTTTGCTTCTTATGCCTAACTTAAAGGCGTTAAAGAAAAGTACTTGTTGGGAGATAACCCAAGAGTTTTAGATAAGTCTTGGAAGTTATTACCTCTGTAATACCTCTTCTTATCCTTTTTATTTGCTTTGTGTGCCAAGAGTAACCTCTAATGAGAGTGAAGTAATGATTGGGAAAGTTGCTGTCCCGAAACAGATTTTTGTGCTTCACCAAATTCCTGAGAGAGCTCTGTACGTCGGATTGAGCTGTAATGTTTTGTGCTTCTGCCCCAGGTTGTTATCTAACTTTCGTTAGTTCAACACTTTTTGATTTGAGCAACATAAGGTCTTTGAAAAAATTCGTCTTTACCTGGTGGTCTGTTTTGACAGATTTCTGCCATTTTTCTGCATTTGCTTCTTGTTGGTTCCTTTTTGAGTTCTTTTGGGGAATTGAGCTTTTTGAGGGGAGTGCTACAGTATCTATTGTTTTAATGGAAGTTTATTGGTGTTAGAACTGAACCTAAAGACTTATTATCTTGTGTGCACTAATGTTGCTAATAAAATTGTGTGAAGTTTTATATGAAGGAAAAATTTCAGGTGTATGGAAGGAATGAGTAATGAGATGAAGGATGGACTAAAGCTCAAGCTTGGGGATGCCATGCGTGTCACCCCAAGAAATATCCAAGAAGTACAAGCGTAAAAGCTTGGGGATGCCCAAGGCATCCCCTTCTTCATCAATAAAAATCTCAGGTTTCTTTCAACCACTTCATTTTTATTGTTTCATGCACAATTGTGTTGATCTTGGAGCGTCTTCTTTTTCTTTTTGGTTTTGGTTTTTATTTTGCTTGGTTTTCTTAGTTTGCTGAATAAATTGGTTGGACCTCCTCTCTCATACATTGGTGTTCAAATAGTTTGGTTTGGTTTGGAAAAGAGTAGGAAAGCTCATGCTTAAGTGGTAGAGAGAGCTTGTTTTTGACTATTGCCTATGCTTTGTCATGCCATGCTTGATATTGTTTTGGCTTTATGCTTAGTATTCTTTGTTTTATCATGACTTGTTATAAACAATTGAGATTGCTTAATGTGCCTTGGATGAATCATGTGTTGTTTTAGCATATTAAAGCATAGTATAGTGGTATTCTCCTTTGATGCTTTATTTGGGTTGACTTGGCGCATGCTCACACCATGTTATGACTATCTCAAGTCACCATAGCCTTTATGATCCTTTAGTTTTCAACTTGTAGTATCACTTTATGCTTTGATCAATGATGTTTTGTCGCTCTGCATGATTATGGCCATTATTGCTCTCTTAGTTTGTCGCACCCAGTCTTTTGCTAGCCTCCACCACCAAGTATGAGTTCCACTCATGCATCCAACTCCCTAAACCAAGTTATTCCAAAGATCCCACCATACCTACCTACTAGCTTATGCTATTCCAAGTATATTCATGCTTTTGTTTACCTTCCACTTGTTATGAGAAAACTAGTGATTAAAGCTCTCACGAACTTGATGGCACACTTTATTTTATTGCCTCTAATAAAACTTGAACCATTGGGTCCTTCTTTGTTGTGTATATGCTTGCGCTTTATAAGTTGAAATTAGCAGAACCATGTTTCATGGGGAACGCTTTCAACATTGCACTTGTACTTTGTACCCCGTTGATATCATGTTCTTTTGCTTACGGATCCCGGCGGTGCGAAATAAAAGTGGAACTTGTAAGATCATGGAGTTTGTATGTGTGTTAGAGAAACGCCTGGGCCGCTAGCCTAAGCCATGCCTAATCATGGTGGAAACTTGCATCATCACCATAATGAGCACTCTATGAAGCATCCTCAATAAAAACCTATGCAAATAGCAAATAAAAAGATTGCTGAGATGCTCATTGTCTGCTTGCCTTGTCATTTTGATTATGGGAAAGCTCCCGTATCATGTGCATGGGGTACCCCGTTGGTGGTTCTTAATGATACACATATACTTACAATGACAAGAGCTTACTCGTGACTGAAGTTGAGTAGCATGAGGATCGGTCTTCGTAAGGAAGGGGCATGAGATTTCGATTTATAACTTGTCAAGCATATCCTCTTAGTTGTGTCACTTTAACCTTAATCACCTTCAAGATGCTTATGATAGGGGCAATGAGAGCTGGAAAATATAAGTACCATAATTTTTGGAAGCTCTTTATGAGACTTGAATCCCTACTTCCTTTTACAAAAGGCCTTTCTTCCACCATTATATTGAGTCTCCACCTTCTATCTTTATGCACTTACTTTGAGAGCATAGTGGCCATTCTTAGTTCTTTGTGCATTGTCGTAAGACTAGTTGATTGATGCATAACTTGTTATTGCTTGTTTGAAACTATTGTATCTAGTCACTCTTATGAACTTTGAAGGTGTCATATGCATTTATATTTGCTACTCTATTGAGGGAGAAGCTAATACTAGTATGCTATGTTTTCTTTATGTGAAACAAACAAACGTCTTGCAGAGCATTGTTATTCATGAATCTTTTGTTTGTGCCTTTTCATGTTGCATCATAGTTTCTTTGCTTATTACTAGAACTTTGTCTTTCATGTTATGATTGAAGTACTATGACCCCAGCTTTGAATGTTTTGCAAATACTTTGATCAAGTCTTTGATGGTGCATGTCACCTCAAAAATTATTTCTTTTTATCACTTACCTACTCGAGGACGAGCATGAGTTAAGCTTGGGGATGTTGATACATTCCAAATGTATCTATAATTTTTGATGTTCCATGCTTGGTTTTATCCACTTTCTTGTGTTTTGTTCCAACTTTGGAGTACTTTTCATATGATTTCTTGGACTAACCTATTAACAAGAGTCAAAGTGCCAGTTGCCTGTTTTCTGTTGTTTTTGGTTCCAGGAAAGTCAGAAAATGAATATTCTCGGAATTGGACGGGACAAAAGCCAAAGTGCCTATTTTTCCAGATGTCATCAAGTGCCAGAATACGAGACGGAGAGGGGCTAGGGGCCGGCCACACCACCTGGCCGCGCGACCACGCCTGACCCGCGCCAGGGGGTGGTGTGGTGGATCCCGGCACCCCCTCGGCCCCTCCTTCCGCCTATATATTGCCTTCGGGACGAAAACCCTAAGTACCCGATCAAAAATCCACGAAAGAGTCTGTAGCCGCCGTCATCTCCATCCCTAGATCGGGAGGGATCTGAAGCTCTTTCGGGCACCCTGCCGGAGACGGGAATTCACCCTAGAGGCCTTCTTCATCACCATGCAAGCCTCCGGTGTGATGCGTGAATAGTTCATCCTTGGACTACGGATCCATGTAGTAGCTAGATGGTTGGTTTCTCCTCCTTTGTGCTTTCATGTTTAGATCTTGTGAGCTCCGTTCATGATCAAGATCATCTATTTGTAATCCATACATGTTGTGTTTGTGGGGATCCGATGGATATTGAGATGCTATTTCAGATTGATTATTGATTCTATCATGTCTTTGTTATTTGAGATCTTGCATGCTTTCCGTTGTTAGTAGCTATCTTAGCCAAGTAGATGCTAGCAACTCCAAGAGTTAGTATTTATGCTCGATAGTGGGTTCATGCCTCTGGTAATCTGTGGAAGTGACAGAAATCTCTAAGGTACTAGATGTGCTGTTGCTACTAGGGAGAAAACAACGATCCTTTGTTCATAGAACAATTGTATTGTTTACTTTACACACAGTTCAGAAGCAATAACTTGCTTGCAACTTAATACTGGAGGAGGTTCGGATGATAACCTGAAGGTGGATTATTAGTCATAGATGCAGTTGAATGGCGGTCTATGTATTATGTTGTAATGCCCAATCAAGTCTCAAAGGAGTCAAGATGATTAGTATATGCATGTATTGCTTTCTCGGTGTTTGTCAATTGCCCCGTTGTAATTTGTTCACCCAGCATGTTATCTATCTAAGGAGAGCCACCTCTAGTGAACTATGGATCCTGGTCCTTTACTTTACATACAATCTACAATCTTTTACTGCTTTGTGTTTACTTTCTGCAAACTTTTACTTCTTTCCATTCAATACGTTTAATCCTTTGTTTTCCGCAAAACACGGTGAGATTGACAACCTCATCGCAAGTTGGGGACAAAGTTCTGTGGTTGTGTTGTGCAGGTCTCCACGTTGCTACTAGCACCGGTAGTGCATCGCCAAAGCTCAGCTAGTAACACCTTTGGGGTGTTTCCTTGCTCCTACTGGTTCGATTAAACCTTGGTCTCATAACTGAGGGAAAACTTGCTGCTGTGCTCATCATACCTTCCTCTTGGGGTTCCCAACGAGCTCTACATCAATCACGAGCCAGCAGCAGTTTATCAGTAGCAACAGTTTTGTAGTAGGAATAGTAAAGTAACAGTAGTAGTAAAGCAAAGACAGTAGTAACAAAAGCAGTAAACAGTGGGATTCGAGTGCGGTAGGCATAGGGATGGATGGACGGGCGTTGCATGGACAAGACAATTCACATGGCAATCAGAACATAGGGCAATTGCAGATAAATAAGATAAAGCACCCAAGTACTAGACAATCCTAGGCATGTGTTCCATATATAGTCATACGTGCTCGCAATGAGAACTTGCACAACATCTTTTGTCCTACCAGCCCGTTTATAGCGGGGCCTCTAGGGAACTACTGGCAATTAAGGTGCTCATTTTAATAGAGCACCGGAGCAAAGCATTAACACTCCGTGAACACATGTGATCCTCACATCAAACCCTTTCCCTTCCGGTTATCCCGATTTCTGTCACTTTGGGGCCATAGGTTCTGGACAACAACGTGTGTATACAACTTGCAGATAATACCAAGAACAATACTATCATAATGAATCAATAACATGTTCAGATCTGAAATCATGGCACTCGGGCTCTAGACAACAAAGTCATAAAGCACTAATAAAAGATACTAGGCACCATGCCCTAACAATCTGATGCCATTACATGAACAATCTCATCTAATCCCTACCATACCTATAGCCTACAGCGGGGGATTACTCACTCATAGATGGGAGAAACATGGATGGTCGATGAAGATGATGGTGGAGATCGATGGAGATGGCTCACTTCCCTTCCCTACAGGTGCCGAACAGACTTTCGTCCCCGAATCTCCCTTGGCAGCGGCGCAGCGGAACTTTTCATGGAAAAACGTCGACCCCCCCGAAGTTTTTAGGTCAGAAGGCTTCTTATAGGCGAAGAGGGAGACCGAGGGGGTGCATGTGGCCACCACACCATGCCCTGGCGCGGCCAGGCCCAGCCCGCGCCTGGGGGGGTGTGGCCAGCCCCTGGCCCTCCTCCGTCTCAGATTCTGCTCCTGAGTCTTACGGAAAATAGGCACTTTGGCTTTTGTCCCGTCAATTCGAGAATATTCATTTTCGACTTTTCGGAACCAAAACAGCAGAAAATAGGCAGGTAACCTGTGGCTCTTGTTAATAGGTTAGTCCAAGAAATCATATGAAAAGTACTCCAAAGTGTGGACAAAACACAAGAAAGGAGATAAAACCAAGCATGGAACATCAAAAATTATAGATACATTTGCAATGTATCACACATGTCTAGGCATCTAATGCCCATAGCTCTCAGGTGCGCCTCATGCTTTGGCTGTGGTAGCGGCTTTGTCAACGGATCCGCAATGTTTTCATCCGTATGTACCTTGCATGACTTGATATCACCTTGATCCACGAACTGACGAATAAGGTGGTACCACAGGAGTATATGTTTGTTCCTTTGGTGTTGTCTAGGTTCCTTGGCTTGTGCAATAGCACCATTGTTGTCACTGAAGGAAATATGCCCTGAGAGGCAATAATAAAGTTGTTATTATGTATTCCTTGTATATGATAGATGTTTATTTTACATGTTATAATTGTATTGATAGGAAACATCAATACATGTGTGTTTAATAAACAAAAAGGGTTCCTAGTCATGCCTCTCTTATAGACTAGCTTGTTGATTAACAAGATGATCAAGGTTTCCTGATCATGGACATTGGATGTTGTTAATAACAAGGTCACACCATTGGTGGAATGATGTGATGAACATTCATCCGAAGTATAGCATTACGATCAAGTCATTGTGTTTATATTGCTATAACATCATACGAAGTAATCTTTATCCTTAGACCATGAGATCATGTTAATTGCTAACACCGGAAGAGTATCTTGATAACATCAAACGTCACACCGTAACAGGGTGACTATAAAGATGGGTTCAGTGCTACGAAGGTGTTATGTTGAGGCTCATGGATCAAGAGTGGAATTTGTCAATCCAGATGATGGATAGATATACTCTGGGCCCTCTCGGTGATACCACATTAGGATAGCTTGCAAGCAAGTGATGTGATCACTAGAATGTTATATCACGGGAACGAGAAAAGAGTGCATGTCAGTAACGAGATCAAACTAGGTATGGAGATACCGATGATCGAATCTCGGACATGTAATATATCAAGAGACAAAGGGATTTAGTTACAAGCATTAAAGGTTCTCACGATCACAGGAGTCATCGTTGAATGTGTAGGAGTCAGTACGGATCTCCAGGTCCCGCTGCTGATTATTGATCGGAGAAGGGTCTCGATCATGTCTGCATTATTCGCGAACTGTAGGGTGGCACACTTAAGAGTTACCGGACACCATTTTGGAGCACATATGTTTCAGACGAAAGAATTCCAAAGCGCAGGAATTGTTTCAATAGAAACCGGAAATTGTTTTGGGTGAAATTGCAGAAGGTGGTTCTGCATGTGATATTGAAATATTGCAAGGGGCTATATGTGAATGTTTGTTAATTAAAGTAATTAACAAAATTCTGAATAAATTTAATAAAAGAGTTTTATTAAATGAGAGAGCATTAAATTTGGAGAAACTTAATGCATTTAAAGTGGAGACTTTAAAAGGGAATGTGAAGAGGCATTTTAATGTGGAGGAGTTACCACCACATGAATGGGGGAGGTGAGGGGTCACCCCCCCATGCGCCGGCCATGGAGAGAGGGGGCACCCCCCCTCCTCCTATAAAAGGCCACCCATTCCCTCCTTTATCCTCACACCTCCTTGTGAAGGATCTCTCTCCCCCTCTAGAATTATTCCTCCATGGTCTCGGATTAGCGAGATACATGTTCCCGATGGCATTTCATCTGGAAGGAGTTGATGCTTCATTGGATCATTGGGCGAGGAGGTGGAGGTTGTCGGTGGCTGGCGTGTGTGCGAAAAGGATGCGCTCTTTGAGTTGGCGCTCGGACTTCCTCACGATCTTGAGATCGGCAAGTGTACGACTACATCAACCACGAGTTCCTACTCGTTAACAAAGCTCGTTGTCTTCGAGGGTAAGTTCTGTATGGATGTATGTCCACCCGTTTGCTTTGTACCTAGTAGATAGATCTTGGCATGTAGTTCACACCGTAGGAATTTTTTTGTTTTCTATGCTACGGACCCAACAGTCACAATACATGTCTAACGGATTGGACGAGCCCTGAACCACACCAAGATCCATAAGAAAATTCCTCGTCCAAACTGCTTCCTTTGGTGCCTCCGAGGCAGCAATATACTCAGCCTCTGTCGTAGATGCAGACACCGTCTCTTGCTTGGAACTCTTCCAGCTCACAACCCTTCCGTTTATTACAAACACATATCCAGATTGCGAATGAGAATCATCCAAGTCAGTGAGATAAGTCGCATCTGTGTAACCCCGTACATTGAGTTCATCCTCACCTACATAAACCAGGAACATATCCTTAGTCCTTCTCAAGTATATAAGGATATTTTTAGCCGCTGCCTAGTGGATCTCTCCAGGGTCAGCCTGGTATCTGCTCACAACACTTAGAGCATAGGAAACATCCGACCTAGTACAAATCATAGCATACATGATGGATCCGACTGCAGAAGCATACAGAATCACACTCATCCGACTTTGCTCATCAGTTGTCGAAGGACACAGAGTCTTGCTAAGTTTTATGCCATGGGACATCGGTAAGAACCCCTTCTTAGATGATTCCATGCTGAACTTCTTCAACACTTTGTCCAAATATGTACTCTGACTCAATCCAATGAGCCGCCTTGATCTACCTCTATAGATCTGGATTCCTAGTATGTAAGTCGCCTCACCCAAGTCTTTCATCGAAAAACTCTTTTCCAATGATTCCATGGTCTCTTGCAACATTTGAACATCATTTCCAATCAATAATATGTCATCCACATATAAGATCAGAAAGTTTACTTTGCTCCCACTAAACTTCTTGTATAAACAAGAACCATGATCACTCTTGATGAAGCCAAACGATTTTACTACCTCATCAAAGCGAATGTTCCAACTCCGAGATGCTTGCTTCAACCCATAAATGGATTTCCGAAGCTTGCATACCTTTTCAGCATTAGCCGGATCGACAAAACCCTCGGGTTGTATCATATACACGTCCTCGGTTAAATTTCCATTATGGAAAGCCGTCTTGACATCCATCTGCCATATGTCATATTCGAAATAGGCTGCTATAGCTAACATGATCCAAACTGAGTTAAGCATTGCCACGGGAGAGAAAGTCGCACCATAGTCAACTCCTTGAACTTGTCGGAACCCCTTCGCGACAAGCCATGCCTTATAGATAGAAATATTTCCATCCATATTAGTTTTCTTCTTAAAGACCCATTTGCACTCGACGGGTCTTGCACCGTCTGGCAGATCAACCAAGTTCCAAACTTGATTTCCATCCATGGACTTTAACTCGGATCTCATGGCTCCAAGCCATGACTCAGAATCAGATCCCACCATCGCTTCTGAATAAGTTGCCGGCTCATCACTATCCAACAACAACACATCATGAACACTTCGCAATCTGACCGATCTTTTGCAGTGTCGGTGCAGTTGCCGGCTCAGGTACCACGACCGGCTCAACCTCTAAGGCTTTTTATGACTCGCTGCTGGCCGGTACCTCTCGAATTTCTTCGAGCTGCACCGTGCTCCCACTAACTCCCCGACTGAGAAACTGTTTCTCAAGGAAGACACCATTCCGAGCGACAAACACTTTTCCCTCTTCTCTGTTGTAGAAGTAGTAACCCAAGGTTTCCCTCAGATACCAGACGAAAATACACTTATCCGACTTGGCTGTAAGCTTGTCCAACTAAAGTCGCTTGACAAAAGCTTCACATCCCCAAATCTTAAGAAAAGACAAACTTGGCTTCTTGCTAGTCCACATCTCATGTGGTGTCTTCTCTACCGACTTTGATGGTACTTTGTTTAGTGTGAATGCTGCAGTTTCTAGAAAATAACCCCAAAATGATAAAGGCAGATCTGTCCAACTCATCATTGATCGTACCATGTCTAACAAGGTTCAATTCCGCCTTTCCGACACACTGTTTCTCTGCGGCGTTCCTGGCGGAGTGAGCTGGGGAACTATTCCACAACTCTTCAGATGGTCATCAAACTCATGGCTCATGTACTCGCGTACTAGGTCTGACCGAAGAAACTTTATCTTCTTGCCGAGTTGATTCTGTACCTCATTCTGGAATTCCTTGAACTTTTCAAAGGCTTTCGACTTATGTTTCATCTAGTAGATATATCCATACCTACTCAAATCATCAGTGAAGGTAATGAAGTACTCATAACCATCTCTGGTTGTCGTGCTCATTGGGCCACATACATCACTATGTATTAGTCCCAATAATTCGGATGCCCTTTCACAACTCTTTGCAAAAGTTGTATTGGCCATCTTGCCAAGTAGGCAGGATTCACATGTCTCGAACGACTCCAAGTTGAACGAAGTTAGGAGTCCATCATCATGGAGCTTCTTCATGTGTTTCCAGCTTATATGACCAAGCCGAAAATGCCAAAAGTAAGTCATATTCAGATCATTTGGTTTCAACCTTTTCACATTTATGTTATAGACAGGTTCACCATCAAGATTCAAAATAAATAACCCGTCCTGGACGGGTGCAAAGCCATGAAACATATCATTCAAATACAAAGAACAACCATTATTCTTAATATTCGACTCATAGCCTTGTCTTATCAAACATGAGACATAAATAATGTTTGAACTAAGCATTGGAACATAATAACAATTATTCCGCTCCATTAAGAATCCAGAAGGTAAATGAAGTTGCATCGTGCCGACTTCCAACACAGCGAATCTCGCTTTGTTGCCGACTCGAATGTCAACCTTGCCTCTCACCATGCTCCTAGTTCTTACCAGTCCCTGCAATGAGTTGCATATGTGAATAACTGATATGGTATCATATACCCAAGAACTATTAGATGCATCTGCGAGATAGATGTCTATAACATTGCAAACAAGTGTACCAGAGCCATAAGTCACACCTCCACTCTTGGCTTTATCAGCCAGATACTTGCTGCAATTCCTCTTCTAGTGGCCATCCACCTTGCAATAGAAGCAAGTGGATCCGGCTGCAGGAGATGGCTTAGTCCCTGAGGAAGCGCTTTGGACCGGGTCCTCAGCCTTACCTCTTGACTTTGCCTTCTTCTTCTTAGTCCAAGAACTCTCCTTGAACTTATCCTTATTCTGCACCATCAACACTTGACTGGCGCCTTTCTTGAGATCCGCCTCAGCCTGCTTGAGCATCCCATGTAATTCAGTGAGCTTCTTATCCATACCATGCATGCGGTAGTTCGATATGAACTGACCATACGCACTAGGAAGAGAGTTCAGAATTATGTCCGTAGCGAACTCTTCGCTAATGGGGTAGCCCAGCCTTTCCAGAGACTGCACATAACCAACCATCTTGATCACATGTAGACTCAGTGGATCGCCATCCTTAAGCTTGCAACTCAACAAAGCCTGAGAGACTTGATACCTCTCAGTCTTTGCCTGAGCCTGGAACATACTTTTGAGGCTTTCGATCATATCATAGGCCTCAACATTCTCGAACTGCTGCTGCAAGTACGGTTCCATGGGAGCAAGCATAAGATAGCTAATCTCCGTGGATTCATCACAAATCTGATGGTAGGCATTGGTGGTTGCGACATTCGCATTCTCATTCGGCTCATCTGTAAGTGGGTTGTCTAGGACAGGACATGGTCCCTCTTTTCTTGCTTGATAACAATTCTCAGATTACGATACCAATTGGTGAAGTTAGTTCCATTTAGCTTATATTTCTCTAAGATGGTTCTCAAAGCAAAACTGGAAATCTGAGGGAGACTGCTAGGTTCCATTGATCTACAACAGAAAAATATGCAAAAACACTTAAGACATATATCCATAAAAGATCAAGCATATTAAACACTTTAATACTTATGCTCCCACTAGAACCAACACCCCTCCGATGGTTACTAAGTGATCCAGGATCCTAAATATTCAAGCCGACTAGTGAGCTTTAGCATCACCGCTAGCCGTCAACTGATCTAGGTAGACAACTCCTTGTCAATCGCATCTCATATGACTCCTCTTGGACGGGTGGCATCACATGCCCTGGCTCCCATCCGACTTTTCCCCGAGTCCCACAACCGTTGTGATATACCCGTCTAGATTACCGAGTGCTTCCACTGTAAGAGTCTGACTCGAACCCACCTAGTCAGAAAGAATTGATAGCACCTCAATTTTATGAGTCCACTACCAAAAATGTTCGACTTGTGATGGTGCAGCACTAGCAGGGAAACCGACTAGACCTTCTTCGAGGGATTACTTTCTACCAACTATCTAATAGTGGTAAAATAGATACATAACAATAACACAAAATAAAATAATGTGAAATGGTATGGCTCTCTTCATGACGATCTCCATCTCCACAAAGCTTGTAATTCGACTCGTGTCAACTCTTGTCACGTGCCGCCTTACACCATGTAGCCAACTTGTACATCGACTTGCATGCCATCCGGGTACTCCAAATAGCTACACTAGCTAGTAAAGTAAATTACATAGAGAATCTGACACGCAGGTCGTTATACAATAAAGTGACAACACCTAGGCTCCAGCCTGCTGACAAAAACCGTGATACGCAGATCACGTATGGATTACACACATGACATGCACATAAGCCATACCATTCACAACATAATCCTGCAAAAACAAGTTATGCATAGATACGATATCTACCGGTGTTGAGAAACTCGCAATGACATCTAAGGCGCTACAATAGGGCGAAGTCGGCGGTCCCGCTAGCCGGATAGCGGGCGGGGAGCGAAGAGGCAATGCCCCACGTGGGTGCGGGCAGCGCCCGACGATTTTTCCAAAAACGCATATTTCATCTGCCTTCCGAACATGGATTTCATCATCGGATAAAACAATTTTACCCAAATCAGATCCGTACTCCGATTCGACCAAACTTTTTGATCTTCGCTCACCGCATCCGGATTTACGTGTCATAGTCTACCCCGATGGTGGAAGCCGACCGATAGGAGTATGTCATTCCACGACCTTAGCAGTTAGATCAAACCAGTTCATCCATTCCTCGAGTACAGTTGATCCAATCAACTTTGTACAAAACCGATCTATCTCATAGATCGACCACCAAAAGTGCAATTAGATCCAATCTAACGCCAACCGCATATCACATATACATGATCTCGAGCCTAAAACCAGAAGCTAACGCTCTGATACCACTCTTGGGCCACGCAAAGATAAACAAAACTTTTTCCCTCAGCGGGTCTCCCAAGATCCAACTCAGGTGATAGGCCACGAGATTTACCACTAGACACGCGGGTGCGGATTATTGATGAAGCGCGTCAGTTGATGCCGTGCCGAACGATCCTCGTACAACACGTCCAGATCCCCACGGACCTTCTTGTCTCCAGCGCCGCACGTGCAACGCCTCTACCGGTATCCACATGTACAGGAAGGAGCTCCCGGTAGAGGACTGCTAGATCCTATCTAGCCCGAAGTGGGAGTGGAGAAAGTGACGGCTAGGTCAGGGACAATCCCTTGTCACTCCACTTATATACACTCCTAGCTGGGCTCAACACTCGAGGCCCATCTAGGCCGTACTCCAATCTCCATATGGATCCAATCCACATGGGCTCCTTACCCTTAAGTGTGTGACCCTTTAGGTTCACGTAGATCTGGACACGACACGAGTCACCACTTCGAGTCGATAGTTGGTAGCGGCCTCTAGCAAGACGTGCCAACTCCCAAGCATCGTAAAGTCAAAAGACAAACCTTTTCTCAATGTGACTTTCGTCCAAGTCCCTTTGCCTCACGATATATCTTGTCAAGCTATAGACGAGTTGTTGCCATCCCTTTAATAGCTCGACTCTCTCTTCTCGTTCCGTGATATACGATTCACTAGACTAACACTTAGTCCGACTCCTTGGTTAACACTTAACCAAGTCACGCATGGCCATGCTTCTGAATCATATCACACGAGAGGGCCCAGAGAATATCTCTCCATTACAGAGGGGCAAATCCCATCTTGGTAATCCACGTCACGCAGCTTGCTTCACAACCAACCCGAACCCTACCTTTATAACTGCCCATTTATGGAACAATGTTTGATAGGACCTAAGTTGGCGATCCACAACTCAGATCATGCAATCACCTCAGGTCGAAGTATTCCATTGCTTGAGACTACAAATGACAACATGCTCGTTGCATCTCAACTATGGGTCAGTCTGATTCGCTAAACTCTTTAGCCGAATCAGTGTAAGTCGGAATAGCATCACCATGCCCATGACAAGTGGAACCGAGTCATCAGCTGACTTTCACATTAGTCTAAGTTGTGTGTCCAGCACAACCTCAATGACCAAGGATAACTAATATGAATAACATGAATATATAGTTCCATAATCGAATCACATATTCAATGATATATATCAGTAGTTCATACATGGACAATAACTTTATGAATACATTAGGAATAACATCATACATGATTGCCTCTAGGGCATATTCCCAACACGGTTTCCCATTGCTCAAAGCCCCACACGATTTTGTTTTCTGACTACTATTCATGTGGCCCACCTGTAAATGACTATAAAGGATAGAAAATTTGGTGCAAATATGTTCGATTGCCCATTGGTCAAACCCCTCCCATTGGTTTCGTTTTCTAACTACTATTCATGTGGCTCACCTGTAAATAACTATAAAGGGTAGAAAATCTGGTGCAAATATGTTCGGTTGCCTATTGGTCAATGAAGGAAATATGCCGTGAGAGGCAATAATAAAGTTGTTATTATGTATTCCTTGTATATGATAGATGTTTATTTTGCATGCTATAATTGTATTGATAGGAAACGTCAATACATGTGTGTTAAATAAACAAAAAGGGTTCCTAGTTATGCCTCTCTTACAGACTAGCTCGTTGATTAACAAGATGATCAAAGTTTCCTGATCATGGACATTGGATGTTGTTAATAACGAGGTCACAACATTTGTGAAATGATGTGATGAACATTCATCTGAAGTATAGCATTACGATCAAAGTCATTACGTTTATATTGCTGTAACATCATACGAAGTAATCTTAGTCCTTAGACCATGAGATCATGTTAATTGCTAACACCGGAAGAGTATCTTGATAACATCAAACGTCACACCGTAACATGGTGACTATAAAGGTGAGTTCAGTGCTACAAAGGTGTTATGTTGAGGCTCATGGATCAAGAGTGGAATTTGTCAATCCCGATGATGGATAGATATACTCTAGGCCCTCTCGGTAATATCACATTAAGATAGCTTGCAAGCAAGTGATGTGATCACTGGAATGTTATATCACGGGAACGAGAAAAGAGTGCATGTCGGTAACGAGATCAAACTAGGTATTTGGATACCGATGATCGAATCTCGGACATGTATTATATCATGAGACAAAGGGATTAAATTACTAGCATTAAAGGTTCTCACGATCACAGAAGTCATCGTTGAATATGCAGGAGTCAGTATGGATCTCCAGGTCCCGCTTCTGATTATTGATCTGAGAGGAGTCTCAATCATGTCTGCATTATTCGTGAACCATAGGGTGACACACTTAAGGGTTGCCGGATACCATTTTGGAGCACATATGTTTCAGACGAAAGGATTGCAAAGCGCAGGAATTGTTTTGATAGAAACCTGTTTCGGATGAAATTGCAGAAAGTGGTTCTGCATGTGATATTGAAATGTTGCAAGGGGTTTTATGTGAATGTTTGTTAATTAAAGTAATTAATAAAATTCTGAATAAAATAAATAAAAGAGTTTTATTAAATGAGAGTTGCATTAAATTTGGTGGAAATTTAATGCATGTGAGTGGAATTTTGGGTGGAGTCAAAATTGATGTGAGTGGAGCTTCCACCACATGAATGAGGAAGAGGTGGGGGCACCCTCCTTGGCCGCCGGCCATGGTAGGGGAGGAGCCCCCCTCTCCTATAAAAGGCCCCCTCTCCTCCCTCACAAAGCACACCTCCTCGTGAAGGATCTCTCTCCCCCTCTAGATATATTCCCCCATGGTCTCGGATTAGCGAGATACATGTTCTCGGTGGCCTTGCGTCTGGAAGGAGTTGCTGCTTCCGCTGATTCGCTGGAGCGAAGAGGTGGAGGTTGTCCGGTGGCTTGAACGTGTGTGCGAGGACGGATGCACTGCTGATTTGCGGCGCTCGGACTTCCACACGATCTTGAGATCGGCAAGCGTACGACTACATCATCCACGAGTTCCAACTCGTTAACAAAACTCTGTTGTCTTCGAGGGTAAGTTCTCCATGGATGTATATCCACACGTTGCTCTGTATCTAGTAGATAGATCTTGGCGTATAGTTCTCTTTGTAGGAATTTTTTTGTTTTCTATGCTGTGAACCCAACATTCAAAGCCCCACACAGTTTCGTTTTCTGAATACTATTCATGTGGCCCACCTGTAAATGACTATAAAGGATGGAAAATCTGGTGCAAATATGTTCGGTTGCCCGTTGGTTAAATTCCCACACGGTTAGAAAATATCCCGATTCACCAATCCACACCCATGTATTCCCTCTTACTCCTTCTCCCACCGCCGGCGCCCCAATCTTCTCCGGCACGAGGTCTAGCTCACCCTTCCCCGCGTCCTTCCTCCCTGTTGTGCCTCCTCCCCTTCCCACTCGTTCTACTCCTCTCTCTCTCCATCATGGTCGGCTCATCCACCATATCCTCCGCCACGCCTCCCTCACCGGCAGGAGCAGCAGGTCGTTCTCACAGCAGCAGCTGCCTCACTGACCGAGCAAAAGTAGCGGCCATGGGTGGGTGGTTGACATGTGAGAAGAGGAGGCGGCACGTGGAGGAGCTGGACGCCATGGGCCAGCGGCTGATGTAGTAGAGAGTAGGAGACTGCACATGGTGTTGTCCCCTGGAGGAGCGGCTGGTGGAGCGCCACCCGACCTGCGCATCCCCGTTGCGCTTCTTCTCTCTCAAAGGAACACTCGTGCCTTCTCAAGGCCGAGGTAAATGTGGAGGACCCCTAGAAATTAAATCTCATCTTTATTTATGCATACTCATTTTTATTTGTGCTTACAAGGTGCTTGACTAAAATCCTACCTAATATTATTACATATATTGTTTAAGGAGAATCGAATGGCTTCTCTATTTTCTTTCTCTTTGGTAAACATATGTTTCTTATTATTGATTTGCAATAGAACACCCGCTACTGTTTTGTCTAAAAAAGGGTCCAGGTAAATGTTGCATGATGTATTCTTGGTGATTGAATTTCACGTTACAACCATCAGTATAATCTATCAGGGAGTGCTAAAACTCACTATAGGCGGCACAACGAAGCACGCCTTCCCACCTAGTGACTATGTTGTTTGCAAACTAGGTTTGTCCTTCCATGTCTGCCCTATGATGCCTTTTTCTGCGAGAAAGAAAAAATAATATTATGTACGTATGTTGCATAGGTAAACCATCATCAACATAACTTATTTGTTTTATAGTCTTTTAGTTCTATTAGTTGTGTTCTCTTTGGGTTTCTATTGATTCTTTAAAGAAATCGTGCATTTTTTATAGGCATTTCCTAGCTTCTGTATTCCAAACCAAATATAGACATACATAGCGAATAGATAATAAATTTATAAATAAATTATTTCTTAGATTCACCTCCTTGGTTTTAATGCAATTTGACCACTCCTGTTTGACACCCTTTTTTAACGTGGAGTGAATTTTCCTTTCTTACCCAGTGAGAAGCATCTTGCTGGTGATACCGCCGATGCCATTCTTAACAATGCTCTTGATAATAATGCTAAGGATTCCTTCCTGACAATTTCTTTGGAGCTCACAACTAAATCGTGACTCGTTTCGCTTCAAACATTAGTTATTTTTTTCTATTTTTGTGCTATGGTATATCCGGTTTGGCTCCCGAATCGATCTATTTTCCAAGTGCAGCTTCGCAACAGGCTTCTAGAGCTCGATTGGCGATGGTCCTCTGGTCGGTGCCTCGGTCAAGGATTTCTTTCAATACACTGCCCTGCGCCCACCAGTGTGCCTAACCCCTCCGCAGCTATCTGTGTCGCTCTCTTATTGGACATGTATTTTCTGCTTTCTTTTAGTGCCGCTCTCTTGCTGAACTTGTTTAGTTCACATAGAAACATGAATATCAACTACAAGTAATAGGATTTACAATTCTAATTCCTAGGGTTCAATTTACATGCAATGTTGAACATTTGAATGCCTATAATTGTCGATATGATATGCGTTATTCTTCTGTTTCCTTCTTCTTTTTTCATTCACAAAAACAAAGAAACTAGGGATCTTACTTTTTACCTATCACTGAAGTAGGAGAATCAAAAGAGGTGCTATAAATATTGTTGACTCTTTGTTACTCGACCCTGACCATTAAGATTTATCAGACCTATTAGCTAAGGAGTACCATACTTTTACAGGATTCTAAGGCAAAAGTTGATGACTCAAATAACCATGATGCTAAGAAGAGGTAGCTCATTGTTATCATGTTATTTTTCTTATAGTCCGATGTACATGTGCTACTATCTTGATTAACAATACGATGTATTTCTTATACTTTCATAGAATGTGTCGGCCAATGTGTCTGATTCATCCTCTAGAGCTGGTCGTCCACCCAAGAAGACGATGCCTGCGAAGAAGGAAAAGTAATACAATTCACTCGTTTCCTCTGATGGTGTTTTCCTCGTCTATCACATAGCTGTTTACTTTATCTTTCTCCCCCGTCATGCTGATCTAAATTATTCACTACGTCCTTATATAGGTTGTGTTCATTTTGGTTCTATGTTGATGTCTGCATACTCACCCTCTCTTGGAAAATTTCACATTTATGTTTCTCTCTTTCATGTGTAAACCATGGATCTCATCTAAAATTCATTCAGCGAATGCTCAACACAATGTTGGATGACCTACATCTTCTGAACCAAACATAAACATTGTTGTAACCAGGAACCTTAGCGTTGTTAGTCCCAACACTCTAACAAAGTTTTTGACCCATATATTTTACTAGGCGAGAACTATGTAGCAATCCAAAAAACCACATGCATGAAATCGTGCCAAAAAACATACAAAAGGTTCAAGAAGGAAGCCTTTGATGAATGTCTCTTGGGAAGTTTACAAGAAAACTTAGCAAGAGCTCGAGTTCCTTCATATATGATGTATCAGGTCCTACGTGATGTGTCTCATAGAGAGTCAATCTCGATAGGAAGTTTAATTTAGTTCTGACTGAAGTCTAAAAAAAAAATTGTATGTATACCTTGTGTATGTAGGTGTATATAATTTGCATAGAACAAGTTGATCATTATTATAAGCTATCTCTTTTATTTATCTACACTACTTATAAAGGAGCAAACATTATCTTTTTAAGGGCACCCAACACATGTACACAGATGGATCACCACTCTCCAATCTGCCCGATTTAATAAGATCCAACCGCCCAGATCAATCTAATGCTGAGTCAGGTGTGCACTTAGCAAATAATTGTGACGGACTGTGCTCTGCCGATAGAAGAGAAAATATCGCCGCTTCCGCAACTCCTCCATCCCTAAAAAAACTCCTCATCCGTCCAGAACACGCGAAGCAAAAAAAAAGAGATCTCCCGACCCCATCGCACTGCCCGCGCCGCCGCCCTGCGCCATCGTCGTCCTACCCACGCCGCCTCCCTGCGTCGTCTTCGCCCTGCCCACGCCGCCGTCCTGCGCCGTCGTCGTCCTTCCCACACCTTCGTCCTACCTTGATGTCATACGCCCACCGCCCCTACACCCTTCTAACCAGCACGTCACCCCTCCACCTCCACGCGCCCTTCAGCGTCGCCAGAACCACGCCTCCTTGCTGGATTCGTCCACCTCCTCTTTGCCGAACGTGTCTGCCTGGACGCCGTGGTCGAAGCCTCCCAATTTCCCATGCTCCAGTATGCTGTCGCCGCGCCGGGAGGGATACTCGCCATCCAGATGCATCTCTTCGCCTCGCGCCATTGTTGCTCGCCGTGGAGGATGGCCGTCATAGCCGCGTACGGAGCGAGAGCCACCGGCCGTGCTCATTTTCCCGCTACACCTCAGGCATCACCGTTGCTTCAACAATTACACAGGTATGGCCATTATCCGAACACGGGCGTCTCATTTTCACATTGAGAGTAATTAGGTACACAATGGGATGTCAAATTAAGATTGAAACTATCTAATTGCAAGTTCCAACTCTATTCGCTTTCATGCACATTGTTCATAAAAATGTTGGGCGTCGAATTAAGAGTTGAAAGAAACAAACTGTGGGGTGCTTTTGAGGCAACCAGCACCGCTTCTCAATGTGAAGTGCCCGCTGCTGTTGTGTGACATGCCTGCCACCATTTTCTACTCCATGACGCAATGCCCTCCAAGTATCTGCACTCCTCCCCTTGTCCTCCTCTAGGATCATATAATCAGCCGCTGCATAAGTCTATCAACTACTCCTTCCGTCCCAAATTACTCTGCGTTTTAGGTTTGGTCAAAATCAAACATGTTAAAACTTGACTAAACATCTTCAACAGAATAATAATATTTATAATTTTAATTGTACACAATATAAAAGTATGTTTTATGGCGAGTCTAACTATATTTATTATATATTTTAGATATTGATAGTTTTTCTTATATTTATAGTCAAAGTTTATGAAGTTTGACTTTGACTAAATCTAAAACGCAGAGTAATTTGGGACAGAGAGAGTATTGTGCAGTGTTCTCATATATTACTATATGCAGGTCTGACTTTGTTTTTCATAGAGGAGCATATGTGTTCTCTTCATAATGGTCAAGCATATAGCCACTAGATTGACAAAGTTTTGGCTTTAAAAGTCTCTTTGGCTTTGCTGGCTTGATGATTTTTCTTTTATTCAGATTTACATGTTTGTCCACATCTTTTATAACTCAAATATCATTTAGATTCCTTTGTAAATTTATGAGTGATCTACTTCCTTTATTTTTGGTAGGTTCAGTGTGAGGAGCTTGCTTGATGGATAATTTGATATGGCCATATGTTCAGGTATGCATAGTGAACGTATTTTTGAATCACAACCTCAATTACTTCTCTAGCGTAGGTGTCCTCCTTCTTTTGGTTAATCTAAATTGAAAACTTTCATTAATCTATTCCTCGGTTTATATCATCTCTAAGATGTTAATTCGTTAATCTGTTAATCCTTAATTATTTTATGTTGCAGATGTTGCACCAAAACCAATCAGAGACCAATTCTCTGTGTATGTACCTGTGATGCAAAAATTTTGAGCATCAAGCATATTACTCCTACCTGATGTTGTTTCATTAAGCATCCTAGTGCAACTTGGCGGTGATAAAAATTTGCTCGGGGAAGATTAACCTGGATCCTGGTTTTCTCTTTCCATAAAATTAGGCATGTGAATTGTTCTGATTTTTTATGATACTTGGAGAGAGAGCATGTGGTGGGCATTTTTTATGATATGAAAATACTTTGTATTCTACCCTCACTAAAAAGGAGACAATTTCAGACCTGGGTCTAAATGGTGCAATTTTGAGTGGGCCTTTGCTTTCCAAATTTATCATATTTTTATTTTTACAGCGCTCGAAATATAAGGTATTTTTCATTCAAAATTTGTAGACATGTATTTCATATTGTCAGCTACATGTAAATATTTTTTCCTTTGAAAAAATAAAAACGGTCCCTAGTGTGGACGGGAGCCAAACTGATTTTTCAGACTATATATCCATTCGTTCCAAAATATAAGACGTTTTAGCTTTGTGAAACGATGTATCTAGATGTTCACACTAAAAGAGATCCACATACATTCGTTTCACAAAACTAAAACGTCTTATATTTTTGAACGAAGGAAGTATATATATATATATATATATATATATATATATATATATATATATATATAGAAACCCTATTCAGCATTCAAGGTGCAGAATAGTTATTTTGCATCCCACATATTTTTATGTTCTCACATACATAAATTTATGTTTTGTATAGTAATAATTATGTTCATATTCATCAGAAACGTAAAAAAATCGACATAAAAATACGTTTTATGAGTCATTATAGTGTTAAAAACATAGAAAATTCGCATTTTACTTTATTTTTTTTACGGCATGTAAATAAATTTTTTACGACATGTCTAAATTTTTTTATGTTCTTCTTGACTTCCGGGATAAGAGAAAATTTACGTGACGTAAAAATTATGTACGGTTTGAAAGATAGGGTGTGGATGAAGAATAACTATTCTACACCCTGAATGTCAAATAGCGCCTCTCTCTCTCTATATATATATTGTGAATGGTGATTATGATCTTTAGGTATGCAATTTGTGAGAACTTGACGTCTATTGTTGAATGCATAGGCGAGGGGGACATTCAGCTTGACATGTGCCGCATGCGTGAGGGGAACATTCAGCTTGCTCGAGACATGTGTCTAAAAGCAGACGCACGGGCATGCTTACTAGTAAGCTGATAATATAATTATGGATCGTAGTTACAAAATTAAATTAATATCCCCGCCTCTCTAACCGAACGACTTCATCTTGGCCGTCCACTTCGCGCTACCAGACAATAAATACATTGCCTCCGCACATCTGCACAACCAATTCCACGCCGCGTTCTCCTCTGGGACAAGCAACCTCCCCCCCCCAGATCTAGACCTACATGAACACGCCTCCTCCTCCACCCAATCCCAACTGCCTCCAGATTGGAGGTCGAGTTCGCGCCATAATCGCTCTCTAGTTTCCGAATCGAACTCGGTCCAATCTTGGTACGGTGAGCCTCTCGACCAATATTTATGCGCAACCCGCGTGCGTTGTCTCCTGCGCAGGTTCCTCGTGCAGGGCGACGCGGTGGGATTCCGGCGATCTCGTAGCGAGGCGCGAGGCGGCTGCTTCTGCGAACGGAACCGTCAGATCTGTCCGTCCGGCGAGTCAGATCCGATTCTGGTGAGTGTTTTAACCGTGAATACCGTCTGGCTATCACGATTTGACTTGTAGCTTGTGCGGATCTGCGTGCTTAGTTACCTGTTGGGATTTGACTTGTAGATTGATATCTCGCGGCGGATCTGGGTTGGTTCCGGCGGTCTCAGGTTGGCGTGGCGGCGATGATGGAGGTTTTTCCGGCGTGTTCGTGGGATCCTGCCTGCTGTACCTCGCGCGGCGACGACGACGACTCTTTGTAATAATTATTCGGATGAGATTTCGATGATTATTAGATCAAAGAGACCGGAGATGACTGCAAGGTAAGAACATGTATCAAGCGAGGTGCTTGTGACGAGAGGGTCGAAAGAGTAAAAAAAGGAGAGATGTGACACCTAGAGGCCTTTGCCATGTTGGGTGCGCTCGCATGGCAGGCCACCACCGTAATAAAGATGATTTTGTGTCTTCGGGGGGAGATCGCACGGGGGTTATTTTATTTGAGCCCCGGGTTCTCCCCCCTGTGTCTGGTGTCCCCTGTGTCTGCCCTTCACAACCGATCAATCATCGTGGCACAACGTTCTACCGTCGGGAATAGGTCATGGAGCTACCACCAAACATCAAAGGTACAATCGCTAATTTACAGCTCAAATATACACTCGAACTATCATTCATCCTAATATGCGCAACTGAGATAGGTTCAATTTCTGCGATTGTTTATGTACTTTGATGTCATTGAATTCACTGTTTCTCGAAGTCAGGTTAATTTATACTTTGAAATCGCAGCACTCTACCTTGAACTAATCTTGCAAGGATTTTTAATAATTAGAATTGACACATACAAAATTGTTGCGGAGATCCAACTTACTCCCAGCACATCACAAATTTTTGAACAATTTATATCGTCGACTTGTCATTGAAGGCATTCTGTTTCGTTCAGAGTATTTGGTTTATCTATCAATACATTTCGAGTTTCGTTTCATTGGTACTTAATACATCTCACTTGGGTTGTTTTATTATACTCCTGGAGTATATAATAATACCATTTGTTTTGTACAATGTTCGATCCTGTATATAGCGGCTACCTTGATGTGTTCTGAAGCGCACTAGCTTATGCAATATACTTTGTGTAGCCTGCCCAGCTGTATCATGGCATATTCTGTAGCTGTATGAAGAAGTACACACATCTGTCTGCGGTTTGGCCTGTTCTTTGGTGGCTGAATCAACTTGTGCAAGCGCCTGCAAGAATCTTTGGGCTGGGAGTTGTTGCTGTCTCGGTGTGGGCCTATCACGCTCTGCAGAATCGGGTCCATGCTTGCTGAAACATTTTCAGATGTACTCACTTAATTCATGTTCTCTATTACATACGCTGCAGTTTTTATTATCTGCAGTTAGTTCTTTATAATACTCTCTGCTTGGTTAATTCAAGAGTTCCTTTAGGTGGATGAATATTTGTCGGAATCTCAGTCTGATTTGCTGAATACCAAGATTTTGATGCATCTGGAGCTCTTGAATTCAGTTCGCACAGTACCTGAAGGATTTGTATTGCATACCACATTATTGTCTTTTTTGCACGATAATTAGACTTATCTGAAGGTGTCGAACTATTTATCTGAGGTAAATGCTTCTCATCATCAAAACATGGAAATGTAAGGTTCAATATTACCATAAATTTTGGAACCTATTTTCAGATTTTGTTATTTTGAGGTAAACGTGGTAGTTATAGTCTATCATATGCTCGTGGTTACCTGCTGCTCTTGTGGATCTTTTCTCTGTTTGGAGAGATCTCCGTGGATTCTATGCTAAGTCCCGGATGGAAGGTGGTTCGATCCCACCAAGATTCTTTTAAATACCGGTAGCAAACCCACCCAACAGCATGGACATTTCTAGTATTGTAGCATGAGAAGTCAAGAACTGATACTGAATTAGGTGACTAGAAGTCTGTTGTAGCTTTATTTAGATATTTAGATGGTAAATGTCTGTTATATTTAGGATATAAGTATTCATTCATCCCCTCTTAAATAATTCTTTTACTCACTAAGCCTTGAAATGGATGTTGGAGGTTTGTCTAGATTCGCATGACCTATAAATTAAATTAAATAATGTCTAGATACATGTGGATCAGTCTCTAACATCTATTTTAGGACTGATGGGAGTAGTATATTTATATATGTATCTCAAAATACAATGTTAAATCGTTTCGCCATATCATGGGAGAGCTGGCTATATGTTAAAACCATGTCTATTTTAAGAACGGTGGTGGGTGGACAATTACAGAAAGGACCCAAAAGAAAAAAGAAGATTACAACAGTCCTTCACTTTTACATCCAGTAACCTATTTTTTTTTGCAAAATGTCTGTTGTTGCCCGTTGACCAGTGACCTCCAGTTGCATCTGCTCACACCCTTGTCGGGGATGGAACCACTTGGTAGAGCTAGACATTTCGTGCCATGTCAAGGTTGGAGATCCTCCACTCAAGGAGGAAGAAGCTTGAGCATTCATGCTCGAGCGTAGCAGGGCCATCCCCATGGCCAAAGATAGCTTTGGCATGACCATGCCTTCGGTTGGGAGCTGTTGCAGGCATCACAGATTCCACAGGCACCCCGAGACTTGCCCCCACAGATGCTGTTGCGGCACTCCAACCCTTCTGCCCCTTGCCTCCTTTGCCAATCGAGAGAAGAAGCATAGCGTTGGAACTAGTCCGATGGAGCCAACTGTGCTTACTGGAGAGGGCTTGCCACTGGAGGACACTCCACGAACTTCCTCCATGGAAGCCCAGCCACACGTGCCCCTTGCTTGCCCTTTCCCTCCCCTTCATGGTAGGCTAGAGCCAGAGAACACATCAGAAGGACACCCTAGATGAGAGGGATCCAGAGCTTGACCTTATTAGCGGAGATCACGGAGGGTGGTGATTCTCGCCACTGTCTCTAGCCACCTCAGGCTGCACCGGATCTAGCCAAGGGAGATCGATGCCCTACTCCAATCTACTGGCATGCCGCCATACGCCCTAGAACTACTCTGTACATAGCACCCTGGGCCACCTCTCCCATCCTTGCTCGTAGCGGTGATGCCGCCGGAGAAGAAGGGGAGGGGTGTCGAACGCGCATGGGACACTCTCGAGGGAGGAGAATAGTGAGGACATGGGACCTATGGTAGTTAGATGACATACTTCACCCTTTTGTCTTCCAACTCAGCAAAAATATGACTCTCTTCCTTTAAAAAAAAGGTGACTTGGATTTATCTGGATTCACATGCATCTAAACATAAAGCGCATCTATGTACATGCGAATCTAGACAAATTCAATTCACTTATTTTGGACGGAGAGAGTACTGTTTAAAGTCTTTTGTAGCATGCTTAAATCATCTTATAATACTTCTATATTTGCTTTCCGTCAATTGTATAATTGCTAGACAACCTATTGTTACTAACCAAAATATGAATTTAATGCAATCGTACGTGCAATATATGAGATATATACCACAAAAGGTTTACCACTAGATTCATATTCAAAAGAAGTTTCTAACGATATAATTTTCATAACATATAATTTATAGTTTGTTGACCAAAATCTTGATCAAGTTTTTCTTAAACCACGTATGTGTGCCTTATAAATTGAACCGGAGAGAGTATATATATGTCAAAAAGAAGTTTGACCAAGTCCTAAAAAACATGCTAATACCTATGACATGAATTAACATATTTTATGATACATCAAATCGATGTTGTGAACGTTGACATATTTTCTTTAGACTTTACCAAACTTAATGTGTCCTGCTATGTCAGCTCCCAAACATATGGGTCACATTAAAAGGTGGATACAAATTAGAGGCATTTTGAACTATTCACCAATAGATCAAGAAAAATGTCATTCAAAAGATAGTTGTTTAATAGTCTCATCCTTGTAACAAAAACAACACTTTGTATTTCCATACCAATTCTTCTTAGAAGATTGTCTTTGGTTAATATAACATCACTCTACATAGTAAAGAAAAATTAACCTTTAACATAACCTTTATTTTCCACAACCCCTTCTTAGCTATAGTGCATCATGCTGCCTCGAACCTTGCTACATAGATTTAACCAATAAATATTGCTTGGTAGAGATTCCACCCGAACTCATCATGCCTATCTAAGAGGTGCACATTGCTTAGTAGGTTTATCCACCCCGAATAGTTGTATGCATCGAGGAAAGTTTCGGAATCTGCAGGAAAAGGCCACGAAGAGTACTGGGAGATGGACAACTTTGACGGGTGGTGAATGGGATGTTTATCAAGTCCACCAATCACAAACTATCCCTACATATTCCTTGTGTGTGTTCAAGCTACATTTCTTGATTTTTTTTATGATATGACTATAATGGTTAGGAACAATTAGTGGGGGTCAAAGGAGGATAAATTGAATACATAATGGAAAACTTGGGACAAATTTATTAAGAGTTAAATATTGGTCCATTCTGATAGCCTATGTCCTTTTGGAGCAACTCTAACCGATCCCCAATAACTTAGAGGACTTTTGGCCGGAGAAAACGGTGGACTTAAAATTTAAGTCCTCTAAACGGTGGCCGCCAGATTCGATCCCCAATAACTTAGAGGACTATTTTTTTTGCATCATATTCAAAAGATTTCAAACATACGAAGTTCAAACATGCATAAATAATATCTAAAAAACATCACATCGATCAAGTTAGATCCAAAAAAACAACATATCATGTTTATGTTGTTGAGGCCACCACCATCTTGAACACCGCCATCGTGGCCACCTCAAACACCATCTTGGCCACCGCCGCCGCCACCACCACCACCACCACCACCACCACTCTCTCGGGCCAAGATCTTATTGAAGGAGATATGCCCTAGAGGCAAATAATAAATAGGTTTTTATTGTCATATCTCAATTAGTTTATAATAGTTTCATATTGTGCTATAACTGTGCCAAGTAGAAACATTGGTACATGTGTGGTATGAAACAACCAAGTCCCTAGTAACCTCTATTTATACTAGTTCGTTGGTCACGAAGATGATCTAGGTTTCAAGATCATGGGCATTTATGCCAACTGACAACGAGATCATATCATTAGAGAATGATGTGGTTGGACATTCCTCAAAGGATTGCAACACGATCAAGTCATATAGTTCATTGTTGCAACAGCTATACCTAGACTCCTTCTCCTTAGACCGTGAGCTCATATTACTCACTGTTTCCCTAGGCTGTTTAGACTGCATCAACCGTCATTCGGTAATACGGTGGCCATAAAGGTGTACGTTGGGTATTCCGAAGGAACAATAGATGACATGTGACTGCAAGACCAGAATTTGTTCATCCACATGACGGGTAAAGATACATACGGTCGACTTGGTGAGATTACATCTATAAATGTTGCAACATATGACTAGGTCACGGGGATGTAATATCACGGTAACAAGAAAACATAACTTGTTGTGAACGAGATTGAACAAAGGTATGAGATACCAGTGATCCGATCTCGGACAAGTTGTATCGAGAAACAAAAGGAAGAGGATGCTACATTTAGACGGTTCAAAGGACATTGTCATCAGGAATGCATAGGGGTCACATGAACATCCCTGGTCCCTCTGTTGATCATTGATATAGATCATGTCTAGAGCATTCCCGAGCCGTGAGAGGATACACTTAAGGGTACGATGAGAGCGATCATTCGTAAGACGAAATCACGGTAGAGAAAGAGAGAAAGCCGGAATCGTTCCGCGGAGAGATCCGAAGTTGTTCGGAGTAAGAATAAAGGAAAAGTCCGGAAAAGGATTTTTGGATAAATGGGAATTTAAATATATATTTAATATATATTAATTATGAATTAATATATTATAAATAATATTTAGATTAAGATTTATAAAGTCAACTTTTATATTAGTCCAAATCCTAGAGGGAAAAGACCTAGAAATAAAAGCTGCAGAAAAATAAATGGAAAAAGATAAAAACAGCTAGCCCTGTGGGCGGCGGATAACCGCCACCGCACAGGGCGGCAGGTAACTGGGCATCGCCAGGCGGGCGGGCCGCTCGGCCAGGTGGGCCGCGGGCAGGCGAGCCGGCCCACCCGGGCCACCGGAGCCAGCAGGCCGCGGGACGGGAGCCAGCCCACCCGGGGGCCAGCTACCACCGCCCGCCACCCAGGCTGCCAGGCGGGCCGCCGGGGCAAAGGCCCACCCGGGCCACCCGATGCAGGCCGCCGCTGGGCGGGAGTCAGCGCCAGGCGCGGATGGGCCACGCAAGGCCCACCCGGCCAGGGCTGTTCCAGGCTGCTGTGCTGTTTCCCTTTTTTCCTTTATTTGTTTATTTTCTGTTTGCTATTTGGGCTGAGTACTTTTAGCCCATTTGGCAAGTCCGAAAATCTGCTACCTTTTCTTTTATTCATAGTTCCACATGGCTAACCCAATGGGGAGGGTACACCCCCTCTGCCTATATAAAAGGGTGCCCATGGGTGGGATTAAAAACACACCAAATACACAATTGGAGAAGTCCTTTGGTTGACTTTCTCCTTCTCTCTGTCTCTAGTCCTTGTGACCATGGCCCCAAGTCTGGGCTGTGCGATCAAGGCATACTTGCAGTACGCCGTTGCGCTGCAGGGATTCTTAGCCGGATATCAACTTCCGCACTCCCGGCGGGATCAGGGAGCCGGAGGTCTCATCATGCACCGGATGTGTACGAAGACACGAGGCACAACACTTGGGGCGCTTGAATGTCGTGAGCCGGAGCTGTTGCACGATGAAGATGATGAAGATCAAGAAGGAGCAAGGGGTGACCTGCGAGGAGCTTCGCGACCTTGATGTCGTCTTCGAGTACGACTACATCAACCAAGTTCCCCGCGAAACGTTAACCGCGTACGGTCTACAAGAGTATGTATTCTCTACGCTCCGGCCGTTACCGCATTACTACATAGATAGATCCTAGGCAGTTTCTGGGGTTTCAACGTAGGATTTTTTTGTTTTCCGCACCGATCCCCAACACTTATCACGGGCGATCTCCCAATACGCCCTCACTTTTTCATCCAAGGTGCTTGGATTCATGAACATGATGGTGCGGTCGGCATCCTCCCTCTCCTTGGCCAATTTTTCCGCGTCAAGTGCAAGCATTGCTCATCTAGCTTCTTCTCCTTCAACATTTTTCTTCTTCAAGTGCAATCCATCTTTCGTCCACCACCAACTTCGACCGCCACTTCTCTTTATCTAGAACTTTGAGCTCCTTCCACCTAGTCTCTTTGTCCTCTTTGCGTTCGGCCGCCAATGCCTTCTTGGCCTCGACAAGGGCATTGAAATCTTCCTTGTAGGCGCCGACACCTCCCCTTTTCTTTCTCTCCTTTGCAATCTTCATAGCATCCGGACTTTTGTTCAGCTCATCTTCCTCCTCATCATCATCGACATCAATGGCCAAATGTATCCTTGTCCTCTTTGGTGTGGTCTCGTAGTTTCTTCGGACCCACTTCTCATTGCCCTCTAGCTCCTTGTACCAATCAAACAAACTAAAGACTTTGTGGCCACCTCTCGGCGACGACTGGTGGCGGAATTGGGCGGGAGGGTCCGGTTCTCAGCAGGACGGAGAGGCTCCCAAATTTTTAGTCACCGTGGTTGGTGCCGAGGAATATGAGAGCCGCGGGGGAGTTTTTGGGGGTGGGACTAAAAATATTCTCCGGTAACGGCCGAAAGGGGATTGGTTCGGTGCGTCCCAGACGTTAGCAGCCGAAAGAAAGTCCTCGCATTTATTGAGGACCGGTTAGAGTTGCTCTTAGTTGTAAAGCTGCCCAGCTGAAAGATAATGTGTTTTTTGGTAGACCTTGTTCGTCTTGACAAGCCATTTAACACAACTTGTGATTATTATGGATGGTTATCGTACGGCAGCTTTTCATTGTATGTTGAATTCATATTTGGTGAGATTTTTGGGTCCCTAGCATGCGTTTGTTGTGTTAAAAAAAGGCGTTCGTACACACTAATATCCAAGCACCAAACGTGTCACCTTCATCGAGTATTTGAACTACTGTGAAAGGATGGTGCATGGAATCTTGCCATCATTCATTACTAGCATTTTCTTCAGGTTGTCCTCGACAAATTAAATTGTGAAGATCGGGACCTTCCCATGGCAGATTGGTAATAACCTCACTTGTGCTCATGATTGCTCTTTTTGTCTCTACACAACAAGTATTCTTCACAGGGAAGATCTTCATTGACATTCAAATGATGAGGATATCAGGGCAGTGGATGTCAAGTAGGCCATTTAGAAGGAAGTTTGGGAGTGCCCTGCCCTGCCCTCCGAAGGTATGCATGGACATGGTTGCTTGTAAATTGGCTGACAACTTCTCTTGCAACTTGAAAAATAAGTGCATGCGGGAAACGATGATATCTCATTTATATCCTTTATAGTGGAACGAGAAAACACTTTCCATATGTTTTTTTAAGTAAACCATATATTTGATTAGACAATCCAGAGATTACGTATATGGTCAATAACTAAGACAAAACGTGCTTATTAAGAAACTTTGCACAAAGAATCCCACAAATAAAATTACAATTCCATTCTTAGAGAAATTTGTGTCTTGCCGAACCATAGTCCATCATCCTCCGCCGTCACCATGGTAGCGCTGAAAAAAAGAGGCGAACAACCACCATACCTTAGAACTGGGAGAGCACTATCGCGTACGAGGATGCTTTTCGAGCCGATGAACCGAGTCTTCGCTTGCGACGAGCCCGAGGCTCTGTGGCACGTCGGCCGGGGATCTTTCCCATGTTCACTAGATCCTGACACCGTCGTCTTTATCCGACGCAGTCGAAGAAGAGAAACATCGTCGCATGCCGTCTTCCATGCGCACTGCTGCAAGACGTCAAACACTACTGCAGCAGCCGATGTGACCCTCACCCGAGAGTGTGACGAATGTCGACCACTAGACACAAATCTCACCAGATTCAAAGACCAGCAGGAAGACCGGGCCACCTGTCCCCCGATGTCACCGGTTGGAGCAACGCCGAGATGGAGGAAGAATATGGGCAAATTATTCTTGTTAGAGTATTAGGTATATACGGTTGTTATGGTAGGTTAGATAGAGTTAGGATCTGTTTATTATAGTCCTAACTTGACTCGTACTTCAAAATAATTCTCTGTACGCCTATATATACTCGCCTACGAGGCTTAATAATATATACATCATATTCCACGCCAAACTCATACTCTTTCATGGTGTCAGAGCATGACTAACCAAGGTCACCGCTGGTTTCACCACCTTCTACGTCTTTGTCCACTACAACTTCGCCGCCAACGTCATCGCCTCGTCCCCGACTACACCACCTGCTACTCTACTCCGACAATCGCTGACAGCGCCGACATCTCTTCCTTAGCCGCTCTGCGCGTTCCAACCGCTATGGAGGCTTTCTCTGCTAGTCTTTCTGACATGACGGCAAGTTCATGATGGTCCCTGTCCCCGCACACCTGGTACTGGCAACACCGGGAGTGCCTTCATCCCCGACAGGTTGCCGAGTCTGGCAAGTTTGGATCGGCGCCTTGTCTTCATCGGTTTCGACAATGTCTTTTTCGGCATCGACCCCTCTACGACTGCCTCGACCGCGTCACCGACGAGTTCTTCTTTGCATACTCGGTTCTGGCAAAACCGAAGTGTGCGATCGTCCCCGACGTGCGCCTAGTTCTGGCAAAACTATGGCCGCACCTCGTCCTCGATGACTTGGACTGCATCGACTTCGGCATCGACACCCTCAACGACGGCCTCAACGCGTCTCTGTCATTCTCCTCGCATGCTATGTGCATGCGGCTTCAAGTGAGGCTACCTCGACACCGGCATCCCCGACCATGACATCGACCACGGCGATCCATCACACGGCTACCTCGACCATGGCACCGCTTCACGCTCTCGGCTCCCTCGATATCGGCACACGGGCTATCACCTCGCCTGAGAATCTCACCAGCTTCCTCTACAGTCCAAGCTACCGTGACGCGACACCGTCCACGATGTTCCCGCTCGAACTGCGTGGGATGTCAGCCTACTGGATGCTACTTCGGTTTATCTCCAGTCTGACCATCCGCGACGTTCCAGTTATTCACGACGCTACCACTACGATTGTGAGGGAGTGTTAGAGTATTAGGTATATACGGTTGTTATGGTAGATTAGATAGAGTTAGGATCTTTTTACGTACAGTCCTAACTTGACTCGTACTCCAAGATAATCCTCTGTACGCTTATATATACTCGCCCATGAGGCTCAATAATATATCCATCATATTCCACGCCAAACTCATACTCTTTCAATTCTGACGCGACGTAGTCTCCTCCATGAAAGCTATGCCTCAAGGAAGAAGCAGGACAACCCTAACGATAGGCCGTAGCCTAGGGTCCCCACCCCTCCCGCCGCCGGAGTGGCCGACGAAGGAGGCAGGGACCAATGACTGCTATAGTTTTGGGGCAGATGCGGTCGCGCCTGATCCTCTTTCTCCGGAGGAGTCAGCAACGTAAGTTTGAGCCTCACAACACTTTCCATATGTTCTGCATATGCCCTGATGTCGAGATCTGTTTGTAAAAGCACTGCAAGTGCGTTAGACATGTCGCGTATATCTCGGATGGCGCATCCCAAAAGTTTCTGTAAAGCTTTTTCCTCGACAGATGGTCTTTCACAGTGGCACCTTAGAGCATCTCCAGCAAGCGCTGGAAAATCTCGCGTGCTAAAATAGGTTTGCAGCACCGGTTTTACTATAGAGCGCGCGCTATCCGCTGCCGCTTCACCGAATGCGCTATTTTACCGCGCGCTACAAAATCGTAAAACTGTCCCTTCACCGGAAGCACTATTTTACAATGTGCGCTAGTACCACGAACAGATTTCACACACACATGCATAGAAGCAACAAGATCAAACACACCAAAATAAATCCACAACAAATACATCAACTTTTTCATTATTACAGCAAATACAACAAAAACAGTAACTTGTCCAATATTACAACAAATACAAAAATGCATTAAAATGTCCATCACCAATACAACAAATTGTTTTTCAATGATGCCGCAAACATACAAATAAATAGATACTAGTTGTTTTGTTGCCTGTTCTATTTTCACCACTCAATGAGATCAAGTTGAAGATCATCATGCGTCTCTGTGCAACAAATTGAATGTTACGAGGCAAAAAACGAGCTATCCTCTCTTGATTCCTCCTAACTTGCACGAGAATCCCCATCAAGTCAAAGAATGAGTAATCTATATCTTTACCATGATTATCATCTATGATCATGTTATGCATGAGGACATAAGCATTCATGATATACCAAAGGATATCATGGTCCCAAAATCTTGCCGGTCCTCTAACAATAGCAAATTGGGCTTGAAAATCCCAAATACCCTCTTAACATCTTTCCTAGCCACCGCTTGCGCATTATGAAAGAAGTTTTTCTTACCTTTAGGTTTGCTAACCGTCTTCACAAATATTTGCCACCGTGGGTAGATGCCGTCAGCAAGATAGTAGCCATAGTTGTATGTGTGCTTGTTCGCTACAAACTCCACTGGTAGACTTTCACCCAATGCAATCCTTGTTATAAGTGGTGACCGTCGACGACGGGACATACCATGTGGTGTCGGCGACCACCTTGCCGCAAGATCCTTCACGGCTTCTCGAGGACATTGTAGGCGTGACGCCGTGACAACGCGCTTCCCCGAATCGACCGGGGGTGATGGGAGGGGGATGGAGGCGCGCCGGTGGCTGCTAGGTCGATTCACCACGGCTCCGACGCCGAGAAATCTGTGCGGAGGCGGCGGATCAACAACAGGAGGGCGTCGGCGGGGACTAGCTGGCAAGGGGGCATCGTCGGAGTGCGCGAGCGTGAATAAGGAAGGTGAGACGCGCGGTTGGACTTCGTGGGCGAGCCAGTGAGATTCAATGCAACAAATTTGGGACACCGGATAGCGCGATATCCCGCGTGCATATTTTTTTCCAGCGTGCGCGATTATACAACGTCTGCTGGAGTGCGAGAAAATAGCACCGGCGTTGTATACTAGTGGTTTTTACGGGGCACGATTATCGTGTGGCTGCTGGAGATGCTTAATAAGGCATAACTAAGCGCAGTTGTCCTTTTATGTGTTAGAATCGCGACAAGCAAATAACAAAGAACAAAAAGCAGCAAGGAAAAACAGATTTAACGTGGAAAAACCTATCGAACAAAAAGAGAAAAAACCACGGATACCAACCAGCGAAACTTCATCAAAACGAGGAGTGTTTACACAACGCTGAGGATTTCACAGATGCAACTTATCCCAGCCGACGGCTTAATGGATCATACTTCAATGTTACGTGTTGTCCCACCATGCTTTTCCACTATCCACATGTACTCAAAGTGAGTTTGGGGTACTTATGTTTCATATGGTATATGCTATTTCCCTACCTGGGTCTAAAGCATGCATGTGTTCGGAAAAGTTTTTTTTTTTTTACATTATAAGAATTCAGTTAAGCAACTAGTCTGTCTCTGACCATGAAGTAGCTCATCAACGATCTATTGTTGTTTCAGAAATAGAGTACATGCAGGGGGAGCCGCGGAGTAGCTCGGGGCGCCTCGTGCAGCGGGCCAACGACGTCGTGCCCAAGAACCCACGGGTGTCCGCAGTGGCGCACAGGTAGATGAGAGCAGCAGGTGATCGACGCAGGCCTTGGATTCAGTTTGGGTTTCTGTTTAGGGACTCAAGCAGCAAGAGATCGTACTGAATTTAGCTCGGTGGCGCGCTAGAGGGGAGCAGCAGGTGGCCGGAGGAAGGGAGCGCTGATGGACGGCCACAGCAAGTGCCCAAACGCTGATGTTTGGCATCCAGAATAAGCCGACCACACTTGGCACAAACTAAGCAAGAGAACCTCTCTAATTAAAAAATACATAATACTTCCCAAACATTATTATCACTATATCGTGGAGGGAGTAGTCCCATAATGCGAGTACCTAATACTAGATCCGTTTCCATCCAGGTATATATAGGGCATACTTCAGTTATTAGTTAAGACAAGGCTTGCACAAAAACTATTCAATTGGTATGTAGCTCATGTCAATTCTATAGTACAAACATCTTACATAATGAAACGGAGGGAGTATCACATAAACCACATATATTGAATTATTTTTGGGGCCAAATCTTGTCATACTAATCAGATCCTTCGCGTATGCATGCCAAAGTACTGCAGGTAAATTTCCCTCATGACGTACATGCCATATACCGTCCCAATAAAGAGAGGACAGGGGAGGGCACTTAAGAAGATGAAATTCCAAGACAGGACATACTCGCCAAAGGTGGAAGTGACGACTTGAAGATACATAGCCAGCAGGATCATGCAGTTTAAGCACTACAAAACAAAGGAAGCGAGGATTATTAGTTGAGATTGTGTACATCCTTCCTAGCTAGTAGACGTACATCTGCACAGGATGTGAAATATCTACAATGGCATCTAGACTAACACCGGTTTAATTCATGAAATAGTATGAAGTAATCAATCAATCAGTGTTGCATCCGGAAATTGCTCAAGGTGTAGATCCGTGTTATTGTTGTTAATTACGGAAAAATCAACCAATCACATATAAAGCATATGGTTGCATATTTTATCAAATCAATGGATGATGTATAAAGCAGTCAATCAGAACCTTATGAATAATAAAGGAAAGAGATCAGAGAGTCCTCAATCTTACAGTGATGAGGTTGGTTAGAAAGACCATCCGATAGCTGTAGTTTGGATTCCCGTTGACATGAACATCCTTCCTCGTATGGACTGTCATCTCTTTCTACCTCCCTCGCCTGCAGTAACGCGCCGCCAATTTCTCTTCGTAGCTGGTCTGCTGGTGAGACCGTGGGAGAACGAAGCAAAAACCTAGGAAAGAGGATATATAAAACGTAAAGAAACGGAGTTCCGAAATTTATGAGAAGAATCCCGACGCTAGATGTAACTGCTGGGCCAACACACCACGGCCCGTCAGGCCGCTTCGGCACCCTTCGTGCTGGCCTGACCCAGTCCGATGCCACACGTGCATCTTTGAATTTTAGGCTACACATCTGAAAATTTAGGTAAAACACCACTAACCAAGTATTGGCACCGGGGAGGAAACACACGAAAACGCTTCGTCCTCCTCCTCACGCATGAGAGGCGGCGGTGACAAAAATCCCTCCAATCTCCATCGGACATAGCGTGAGTCCCCTCTCCCTCCATGCCGCTCCGGCGGCGGGAGGGAGGGGGACCTCGTTCCTCCGTTTTGTAGTTAGGGTTAGGGTCTTTTTGTTGTGGTGTGTCGTTGGGGTGGTGGGAGCGACTGATGGGGATATGCCAAAGGGGGTATGCCCAGCAGGACGTCCGACGGTCAAGGGCTCGTGAGTGCGCTCGAGGACGGGCGATCGACTACGATGGAAGGAGAGGCCCGGCGACTGGCGACTGGAGGCCCAGGAGCGTAACAGAAGCCCAGTCGGATTAGGTCAAAACCTCCGAATCCTTATCTTGTTCGGTTGTAGCTTGTAAACCCTAGCGAGGTGCCTCATATATAAACCTTCCTAGGGTATCCCGGAGACTCACGTTCCATCATACACCCCCTTCAAACGACTCGTTGCTTAGACGCCGAGCTCGCCACCCCTGTAACCCGCTCTCCAATAATCTAATCTAGCAGGAGTAGGTCTTTACCCTCCGGGGGGCCGAACCTGCGTAAACCCATGTACATCCGCCCTCATCTCGCACCGCAGATGGCCGCCAACTCTTCCTCACGATACAATCAATCGCTGCCAATGGCAGCGACTGCCGTGGCCATTTCCACGACAGTGGCGCCCACCGTGGGGCATAGCGGGACTGGCCTGAGTTCTGCGGCGAGACCCTACTCGCCGATCGATCGGTCGCTCGCCACCGGTCGCATGATCGCCATCGGCGGGATCTTACAGATCCTGCCCAGTAGCTACATCCCGGCGTCACGCCCGGTCACTCACGGTGCGGTGATGCCGGTCGGCTCCATCAACCTCTTCGTCGGCTTCACCGGCGCGGTCGACCCAGCTGCAACGGTAATTGTCGGCGGATCGCCGCCGCACCGCGATCTGCTCTCGGAGGAGCAGGTCCGCTCCATCAGGAGCCTCGTCACCGAGTACGACTCGACCGCCAGCGACGCGGCCGAGACCAACGCCGCCACCAACGACGACGCCCTAAACAACGACGCCGACTCCGCGACCCCTGCCTCGGTCGATGGATCTATCACCGCCGCGTCACGAGAGGACTCCATCATGCGAGTCTGCAACCCGGAGGATTTCGAGGACCCCTCCATCCTCGGAATCTTTGACTCCGACTCCGGCTCGGAATCGCCCGAGGACTTCCGCGCCAGATCCAATCGCTTCAACGCGATCTACATGACGGGGAGCGCGGCCGCCCCGCCAGATCCGTTCGCCACGCCGATCCCGCCGACTACGGCAGCCACAAAAGTGGAGGAAGCCCGCCTGCGGCTCGCGGAGGCGCAACGCAACGAACTCGCCGAGCGCGAGAAATACCGCCTCGAGCGGGAAACGGCGCGGGAGCTGTCGCTCTATCACCAGCGCCACATCAGGACCCGCCTGAACTCCAACGTCCAGGGCCGCGTCCTAAACTTCAACGACGGAAGCGACCCCGCACGCGCCGCCAGGCGGAAGCAACCCCGCGAGACCACCACCTGGCGCACCGGCGACCGGAGCCCCTCCACCACCCATCGGTCGCACGCCCCCGCCGGACCAACCGCAGATCATCATTTTGCCTCAAGCCCGCGACGCCAACGGACTACCACTATACTCCACCCCGATGGACAAAGTCGTCGCGGCCGATGCCGCGATTGCCAACCTCGACGTACAAGGCGACGGCGCGCTACAGATCCAGTATGCCAAGGCCCTACTCGTGAGGGCCGTCGAGCAACAAGCCGCGAGAGTCGACCCGCGGGGGCGGATGTACTCCCGCTCCACAGCAAGCAGGGCGGCATCAAGCGACCACCCCACCATCGCCAACGCATTGACTTGCCCGCCACCGCAGCCCTTGGCGAACCAACCACGGGCCGCCAACCCCGTGCTGTCCACCAACGAGCCACGACCGGCGAATAACACGGTCGCCGCCAATGGGCATCCCCTCGATGCCCGAACGAACATCATCAACAACCAGACATGGCGGTCGTGCCAGCCCAACGACCTGAGGCACATCCTCACCAACCGCGGCGACCCAGAACCAAGAGGCTCGCTCAGTCGAGTCGGGCCGCAATGCTTCAGGCCCATGATACGCGGGGAAAAATACCCCGCCAACTTCAAGGCCCCCAAGGAGATCGAAAAGTATGACCCGACGTACGATCCCGCTATCTGGCTGGACACATACCTCATGGCAATGGGAATCGCAGGCCACACCGACCTGCTCGCCGTTCGCTACCTCCCCCTGATGATGGAGGGTGCGACCCGGCAATGGATCAACACGCTCCCCGCCGACAACATCGATTCCTGGGAAGAAATGCGAGACGCCTTCGTCAGGCACTTCGAGGGATCCTACACCCGCGCCACCACCATAGAAGATCTGGAGCGATGCATCCGGGGACAACGCGAGTCGACTCGCCGTTGGATCCAAAGATGGCAAGAACTATGGATGAACGCCTCTGGCATCCACCCAGACACGGCGATACATTGCTTCAAGAATGCGTGCCGGTATGAACCCCTGGTCGCTAAGATCAAGAGGGTCTACTGGACGCTCGACAACATCCCCGACCTCCTCGAGATCGCTAAGCGCTACATGGAGGAAGATCCCAACCAAGACTCTGACGACGAGTCGGGAGGACGACGTCGAACCAGCATCCACGACAGCGGGCGCCTACGCGACATGCGCTACAGCAACACCCGCATCACCGGCAAGCGTCGCACAGACGGGCGAGTCGACTTCGTTGCCAATGCTGGCTACGGCCAGCGCGACTCCAAGAACTACCGTAGTGATGGAGGAAACTACCGCGACAGCGGAAACTACCACTCCAACAACACAGCGAGGCCGAAATTCGACCCCGCTGCCCTGCTCAATCAGCCCTGCATCTACCATAGCAGGGAGGGAAAACCCGCCACCCCCACACCACCGCAGATTGCCACTCTCTCAAAGAGATCAAGAAGGCGAGACGAGCAAGGGAGGACCCCAATAACAACCCACCTCGGGATAACGGGAACGGCGGCGACTTCGGCACCACTGTCGGTTCGCTACACACCTTCACCGGACTCGGCACCAAGCGCGAGAAGAAGGTGCTCGCCCACGCGGTCGCCGTCAATGCGGTGACACAGGTAGACATCCCGTGCTTACTCAACTGGTCCGAGCAGAGCATCACCTGGAGTCGCCAGGACCATGCACCAAGAATCGAATACCCAGGGCGAGTCGCCCTGGTAGTCAGGCCCAAGGTGGCCGATTATTGGCTGCCCAAGACACTAATGGACAGTGGGAGTTCCATCAACATCCTATACCTGGACACGTTCAAGAGGCTCTAGCTCCCAGAAGAAGCCATTGAGCCAACCTTGACGACCTTCCACGGTATCGTCCCCGATCGGAAGGCGTACCCGATCGGGAAAGTGACGCTTCCAGTCACCTTCGGCACTCTGGCAAACTACTGCACGGAGAGGATCGTATTCGAGCTGGTGAACTTTCGCAGCCCCTACCACTACGTCCTGGGTCACCAGGCATTCGCAAAGTTCATGGCGACCCTACACTATGCCTACAACATGATGAAGCTCCCCGGGCCAAGCGTCATCATCACCATCCACGGCGACCCCGACATGGCCGTGGAATGCGAGGACAAGGGGCGCCGAGCTCGCCGACGCCGTCATCGCCGCGGAGACCGACCACGCGGAGGAGCTCATGAAATACGCGGGCAACATCAACAAGGATGACCCTACCATCTTGAAGAAACCAACCGCCGCGAACTCCACGTTCGAGGCGACCACGCACACCCGCACCGTCGAGCTCGTCCTAGGCGACTCCAGCCAGACGGTCACCATCGGGGCACACATGAGCCCCGCATAGGAAAGCGCGCTCATCGGGTTCCTCCGTGAGAACCGCGACATCTTCGCATGGAAGCCATCTGACATGCCAGGTGTCCCGAGGGAACTCGCTGAGCACAAACTCAATGCCGACCCCAAAGTGCGACCAGTAAAGCAGTCGCTACGGCCCTTCAATGAAGAGCATCATCGAGAGATCGCCGCAGGCTTCATCCGGCCAATCAAGTACTCCAAGTGGCTGGCAAACCCGGTCCTAGTTCTAAAAAAGAACAACACATGGAGAATGTGTATCGACTACACCAACCTCAACAGCGCCTGCCCGAAGGAGGAGTTCGTCCTACCACGCATCGATCAGATCATCGACTCGACCGCGGGATCGGATTCGCTATGCTTCCTCGACGCTTACTCTGGTTATAACCAGATCAATATGGTGGTTGAGGACGAGGAGAAGACGGTGTTCATCACGCCATTCGGTGCCTTCTGCTACACGGCCATGACGTTCGGCCTCAAGAACGCGGGCGCCACATACCAGAGATGCATGCAGGAGTGCCTAGCGAGCCAAATTGGCCGCAACATTCACATCTACATCGATGACGTGGTGGTAAAATCCACCCACCAGGACGACCTGCTCGCCGACCTAGCCAAAACCTTCGCAAACCTGCGGAGGTACAACATCAAGCTGAACCCCGGAAAATGCACCTTTGGCGTCCCCACCGGACAACTCCTGGGATATGTAGTCACCAAGCGAGGCATCGAAGCCAACCCCACCAAGATCGACACCATCGCGTGACTCGGCAAACCCGAGTGCCTGCGCGATGTCCAGAAGTTGGCAGGGCGAGTCGCGGCCCTCAGTCGCTTCATCCCACGACTAGGCGAGAAGGCAATGCCCCTCTACCGCTTGATGCGCAAGAACCCCACGTTCCAATGGGACGCGGAGGATGACAACGCACTCAAAGCGCTCAAAGAAGTGCTACTCGCGGCTCCACTACTCGCTGCCCCACTCGACAAAGAGCCAATGTTCGTCTATGTCGCGGCCTCTACTCGAGTCGTCAGCATCGTGATGGTCGTCGAACGACCGAAGGAGGGCAAGGAGCGCCTCATACAGCGCCCTGTCTACTACATCAGCGAAGTCCTGACGGACTCTCGACAGCGCTACCCGCAATACCAAAAACTGGTGTACGCGGTATTCCGAGCACAGCGGCGACTCCCACACTACTTCCAGGAGCACCCAATCACGGTGGTCTCCTCCGTGCCCCTGCAAGACATCATACGCAATCGCGAGGCGACCGGGCGAGTCGCCAAGTGGGCTGTCAAAATCGGCATCCACAACATCAAATACGAGCCCCGCAAAGCGATCAAGTCACAAGCCCTGGCTGATTTCCTTGCAAACTGGGAAGAAGCACAGCAGCCAGAGAAGCTCCCGTACCTCTACTACTGGTCGCTCCATTTTGACGGCTCCAAGAACGCCGACGGCGCAGGGGCTAGGGTCATACTGACCTCTCCCAAAGGAGACAAGCTCCGCTACGTGCTCCACCTCAACTTCAAGCCCTGCACCAACAACATGGCAGAATACGAGGCCCTCCTTCACGGCATGAGAGCCGCTAAGGAGATGAACGTCAACCGCCTACGATGCTATGGCGACTCCGACCTATTCGCCGGCCAAGTCGTCGGGACGTGCGACGCCGTCTCCCCAACAATGATCGTGTACCGCCAAGCTATCGACCAGTTGGGAGGACACTTCGACGTCTACTCCGTCGAGTGGATCGACAGGCGCAAAAACGAGGAGGCAGACGCCCTTTCCCGCATCGAATCGACCCGACAGGCGCCACCAGTAGGCGTCTTCCTCGATATCATCCACAAACCGTCGGTCAGCCCACCAAAAGAGATCGATGTCGGGATACCGCTGCAACCAGAACCGACCTTAGTCGCCATGGTTGTGGAGCCTAGCGACTAGACAACACCATACGTCGCTTTCTTGGAGCACAAAATCCTACCAAGCAACAAGACGGAGGCGCGAATGATCGTGCGCCGCTGCAAATCCTTCGTCATCATCAACAGCGAGCTCCAAAGACGCAGCGTGACCGGCGTGTTCCAAGCCGCATACCGAAGAAGGCCGAGATCCTCCAGACATTCATGCCGGCCATCGCCATATCACGCCGGCGCCAAGTCGCTAGTCGCCAAGGCCATGCGACACGGTTTCTACTGGCTCACCGCACGCGCTGACGCCACCAACATCATCCAACGATGCGTCGGGTGCTAGAAGTACGCCCACCAGACGCAGCTCCCTGGCTCGGCACTCAAGACCATCCCCATCACATGGCCATTCGCCATATGGGGCATGTACATGGTAGGCCCGTTCAAGAAGGCCCCGTCTGGTTTCACTCACCTCCTGGTCGCAGTCGACAAGTTCACCAAATGGGTCGAGGCCAAGCCAATAAAAAAGTGCGACGGCAAGACGGCCACCAAGTTCTTACGCGAGCTCATTTACCGGTACGGCTACCCGCACAACATCATAACAGACAATGGCACCAACTTCGCCAAAGGGGCCATGGCAGAATTTTGTGAAGAACATGGCATACGACTCGACCTCGCATCAGTCGCCCACCCGGAGTCAAATGGCCAAGCAGAACATGCCAACCAGAGCGTCCTCCACGGGATCAAGCCGCGACTCCAGGTGCCCCTCGAGCACACCCCAGGATGCTGGGTCGACGAGCTCCCCTCTGTGATATGGGGTATCCGCACCTCCGTCAATCGCTCCACCGGGTTCACGCCCTTCTTCATGGTGTATGGCACCGAGGCCTTAATGCCAACCGATCTGGAGCACGACTCACCTCGAGTCGCCAACTACGTTGAGGCGACCAACGAGGTTGCCCGCCAAGACAGCATCGATCAACTCGACGAGGCACGCGACCTGGCTCGCTCTCGCATCACCATATACCAGCAAGGACTCTGCCGCTACCACAGCCGTCGAGTGCGAACTCGCACCTTCCAGGAAGGCGACCTGGTCCTACGACTGGCCCAAGACAAGAAAGGCATGCACAAACTCTCCCCCCATGGTAGGGGTCATTCGCCATAGGCCGAGTCCTTGGCAATGACGCCAACTATCTCATCGACATATGGGGTGACGGCCAGCTCGAGGTCGGGAGGCCATGAAATGTAAACCTCCTCAGAAAGTTCTATACTTAGAACCTCAAACTGTACCCCGCTGACATATATAATGAAATTCATTTGGATCGCACAAATTGTGTCCACTCGCCATATTCTTGTGCCGCTCGCACTCGTACATATTAGCAATACGCTACTCACGGAATTCAACCTCTGGTCGAGCGACCGGCATGGCTAAGTAGTGTGGCACAAGGGCACCGGAAACATTCGGGCCTTGGGTCGTCCATGAAAATGCCAACCCGGAGCTGCCGTTGGAGTCGCCTAGCCCGACTGGCCCACCGGGCCAAGACAACCGGTATACGCTTCTCACAGCGACTTGTCCCTCCCATCCTCGTGCAAAGCGACTCGAACGATTAAGTACCACGCACGGGGACTCTGCAAAACAGGAACCCCACGCGGCTCGGGAACACACCAAGTAAGAGGGCTGCCTTGGACTCGCCAAGCGACTGGCTCTCCGAGCCAGGGGAGGAGACACGTTACAAACAACGCATTCACAACCTACAATAGGAACATGACCAATATGGTCGAGCACCACTCTCGGGGACTCGCCTACAAATCAATCCTACTCGTGCTCGGGGACTCGCCACTAAGGAAGACGCGAGAGATAAAACAGTGCACAACCAAAACAATACACCAAAGTATACAATCGAGTTATACCCCATTAAAGGGCGGACGCGATCGGGAACTCGCTCAACCAAAACCTAACACACCACACAATCCTGGTCGCAATACGAGTCGATTGACTCCCCTTGGCATACATTGCAAAATACATTACAGCAGTCGCCACTTGGCATACATCACAAACTGCACAATTACATTGTTTATTCCACATGCCCTGATGAAGAAGTGGCGCCACCCCCCTTGACACGAACAAAAGGCTGCCACGGGTTCGTCGGGTACGTCATCAGTGACTTTGACAACGACGACCGGAAGGGCTGCTCCGACTTCATATCGCGATGCTCCGGCTCGGGGTCGCCAGGCGCCAACACCGTCTCCTGGTACGGCAGCAGACCCCCCATAGCCAGGACCCGATCGGTGTAAGGGGCGGCCTTCGCGGTTAGCTTCAGCACCTCTAACATCTCCACCGTGCCGGTCGCCGATGAGTAGCCACTCGTCACGTCGTCAAGGTCGAAGTCGTCGAGGAAGTGGGCGAGACCTAAGCTCAACGTCGTGGTGTCCCCGTGCCTGAACGCCGAGCGCGCCATCCACTCCACCACGACAGGCACCTCTTCCAGATAGCACCACACCTCCGTAAGCCCCCCAGGAATAACTTCGGTGGGGGACATGCCTTGAAGAGCCGCTTGGACACATAACGCCGAAGTCGTGGCCGCGTTCACCACGGCGGTCACGCAGTGTGAAGCGTTGTAGGTCTGAACCACCGGATTGCTTTGGCCTATCACAGCTGCAAAATCAGACGTTAGTGAAACTACGGAACTCCCCAATCAGGGACTCAACAAACAAGTCAGGAAAAGACGGAGACTCACCAAGGAGTTTGTGGCAGTTCTCCGTGACATGCTTATCCAAGGCGGTTTGCTCGTTGTGCAGCCCCACGATGATCTAATCCGTGGCTTTGCGTTCTTCTTCATCCACAACAACAACCTTCGCTCGCTCCTCCGAAGAAACCGAGGCCACTTTCGCCTCCTCCAAGTCTTGGACCAGGGAGGCTATTCGTCCATTCGCCGCGTCCAGTTCGGTGACTGGAACATACCCTTCATGGGCATTGGAAATCGGAGCCGGGAAACCATCTGAAAGAGAAGCCATCAGCGCGCCATACACAAACAGTTCGTACCTGACAGAGGAAAGAATAGAAAAGCAGATACTCACCAATAGTTTCCTGAAACCGCTGGTTCGCCTCCTGCGCTTCGCGCAGATCACGCTCCAAGCGCTCCCTCGCGGCCTGCCGATCGGTCGATTCCCTTTGCAAACCCTGCAAACAAACAACACACCCCAGCATTTGACAAAATAAAATCCTAGTTCCCAGCCGCCGAAATTCAGCGACCAGGAACTCGGGGACTGGAGAGTAGGAAAAAAGCTCAATCCTAGCCACCGAAATTCAGCGACTAGGAATTCGGGGACTAGAGAGGAGAAATAAGTTCAGTTCCCAGCCGCTGAAATTCAGCGACTAGGAACTCGGGGACTGGACATACCTGAATAGCAGCGTCGAGCATCCTGTGAAGTTCCCCGGCGTCAGTCGACGGGATCGTGAAGGAAGTGCGCCCACGACGGGACCCAATGTTCACATCCACGATCTCCGGACTTTGCGGAGACTGGGTGTCCACCACGCCTGGAAATCCCCTAGCCATGAAGCGCGGGAACATCGCCAAGGCAGCATCGTTGTCGGGGAACGCTTCAGCGCTGGCCGCAGCCAAGACTGGCTCCGATCGCGCCGCCACCACTTCTTCGGCGACTGCCGCAACGTCAGGCTCCGCGGCACCATCCGTGGCTGTGGTGTCGTCGGAAGCCCCCTTCTGCTTCTTCATGCCTTCCACGGTCGCTACATCTCCGGTGACTTTTCTCTTCTTGGGGAGATCGCCCCCTCTCGTGGTGGCGACCAGTGGAATCTTTGCCACCGACGGACGGCCAATCTTCTTGGCTCCAGCCCTGCCAGAATTCCCACAGTCAATATAACAACAATACGAAACAAGAGGCGAATCAGAGTGAAGAACCAATACTCACTTAGCAACCAGAAGAACGCAAAGCCCGGTGCTGATGTGCGCGGGCTTGTCCAATTCTGGACCCAGTTTGCGAGTGAGCCCCCTCTCGAAGGCGTCTGAAGCCCACGACACCGCGGGCTTCCTTGACAATGAAGCCGCAGTCGCCGGGATCTCCAGTTCCGAAGACGCGGCCGCTCTTGACGACAGCGGTGACTTAGATGTCACCGCCTCAGCCGCTTCTTGGCTTGGAACCCCCGAGACCGTCGGCGCGATCGCCGCCAGGGGAGCCTCTACCAACACCTCGGTGTCCTCGCCCTCCAACCCCTTCGTCGGGATCACATCCTTTGGGGATTTGCGCGAGACTTCAGGGGAATCTTCATCATCGGAGTCGTCATCCGACTTGAACACCACCGCCGATTTGGCCGGTGACGTTGGCTTCTTCGCTGGTGACTTGGGATTATGTGCGAGCTTCGACGGCGTAGCAGTACGCCGGGACGTGTGCTCCCGCACGACCTCGTCGCCTCCGTCGTGTTCGTCCAGGCTGCGGCTCGCCTCGAACTCACGCTGTTTCTGCATACGGGTCTTGTGAGCCACAGGCGCTAGGGGAGGAACTTCCTCCTCCTCCCCGTCGCTGTCAGAAGAGTTCCCCTCAGAGTCTTCCTCCAGTTCCTGGGGAACCTCTTCATCGAGCGGAGGGAGCCAACCCTCCAACACCTGAAAAAGCTAAGAACCACCACGAGTAAACACCAAACGCAGTGACTGAGAATTGAGGTGCGGAAATGGCGACTGGGGAGAAAACTTACTGTGGGAGCTTCATTCTTCACGGGAGTGTACGGGGCGAGCCCGACCACCACGCGCGTGAACTCCGCACTAGTGATCTTTTTCAGGGCGGCCTTGTAATCCTCGGCCTCCCATGATTCCTTGCTGGTTCGGGAGGGGTCGTGTGTCCCGCTATATTCATACATCCAATGCGGTGGCCGCCAGTGAACCAGCGCGCTTTGAGCCAGATTGTAGAGGTTGATCGAAATCAACCCCTGGTCCTTCAGCTTCTGGATCTGGTCCATCATTTCTGCGACGGCCATCCGCTGGTCTTTGGGAAGCTTCTTCGGTGCCAACCGACGAGGCTCGCTCCTCTCGGCGACGAACTCGGGAAGCGCCACCTCGCCAGAGGGAGTGGATTCTTTTACGTAGAACCAGCTCTTCTTCCACTCGCTGGCGGCCTTTTTCGGCAGGAGGAGCTTGACGAAATTGGCCTTCGGCTTCAGTTGGAACGTGACGCCGCCTGTAGCCAACATTAAGCCGCCGGACACCTCGCGCCCGATGCAGCCATGGAAGAGCTCCAACCACAGCGGGAAGTACGGCCTGCAGCCGAGATAGCACTCGCAGAAGGCGACGAAGATCGTCAGCTGCTCGATGCTGTGTGGGCCGATATCTGATGGTTTGATCGTGTAATACGCGCAGAAGCGATGGAAGAAGAGCGAGGTAGGGAATCCTAGACCCCTTTCAAGATGGCTGGGGAAGCAGATGAATTCGCTGGGTCACGGCTTCGGCTCGGTCTCGGAGGAGGGGGGAACCCGCTAGTTCCCCTTGCGGAGGACTCCGGCATCCTCGAAGGACTTGAGCTGGGCTGTGGTGTATTTGGATTTTCCCCATGAGCCTTTGGGAGGCGCCATCGGGTAGGTTGTGGAATCGCACGGTGCAAAAAAGACGAATCGGAAGGTTGAAGGCAGGGAGATTGAAGACGAGAAGAACGAATAAGGAAGAATGAAGAATGTGGAGAAGATTTGCAGAGCTGAATCATCACTCCCCTTATATGGGAACGCCACCCGCCAAAATCGGGATAGCCGTTACTCACAGTAATTGTGCCGAAGTTACCGTTGGAAATTCCAACAGATAGTTTGACCAAATTTGACGGTCCAACTCCTTCATTCCACCCGCTACCCGCCAGTCTTTTCCACTCGCCGAAGCGGCGACTTAGCAGTAGTAATATTCATTGGGGTGGCGAGTGGAAACATGGGGAAATTCTCCTTGGTTTTGATGGAGTCCATCGCCGACTCGATTGGACGCCCAAATTGGGCTCGCCTACTCCGAACACCAAAGGGACGCCTGCGCCTGCATCAACGATGGCCTCGGGGACTACTGATGGGGATATGCCAAAGGGGGTATGCCCAGCAGGACGTTCCGATTGGGCCGAAGGGCCTGTGAGTGCGCCTGGAGGACGGCGACTGGACTACGACGGAAGGAGAGGCCCGGCGACTGGCGACTGGAGGCCCAGGAGCATAACAGAAGCCCAGTCGGATTAGGTCAAAACCTCTGAATCCTTATCTTGTTCGGTTGTAGCTTGTAAACCCTAGCGAGGTGCCTCATATATAAACCTCCCTAGGGTATCCTGGAGACTCACGTTCCATCATACACCCTCTTCAAGCGACTCGTTGCTTAGACGCCGAGCTCGCCACCCCTGTAACTCGCTCTCCAATAATCTAATCTAGCAGGAGTAGGTCTTTACCCTCCGGGGGGGGGGGGGAACCTGGGTAAACCCATGTGCATCCGCCCCCATCTCGCACCGCAGATGGCCGCCAACTCTTCCTCACGATACAATCAATCGTTGCCAATGGCAGCAACTGCCGTGGCCATTTCCACGATAGCGACGCACGAGCGAATAAATCTGCCTCAACTCGTCTCCCACACCGGCGGCGTATCGTAGTTGATGACGACATGTGCTTGTCGATCCTTTAGATCGGCGGCTTGGTCTTCTCGTGGATCTTCAGGAAGTGTCACTGGCATTCGTCGTTATCCACGATGGTGCTGGGGCCGGGGCGAGGTGGATTCTCTAGGGCAAGGATGCTGGTTCGAAGGTGGTAGATTTGTCGTTATTCCTTGACTTCATGAATGGTATGCGGTGGATCTTGGTTCAAGGTAGCACAGAGCCGTCCCCCGGTCGATGTGCCACAGCGACATGTGTCTTGCTGCTTGCAGCGGGCCTATTCATCGACTCATAAAGCCTCGTTGGCGATGGTGCTCCCTTGGATCCGGCAATGGTGGAGGCTCGGCGTCTATTCCTATGCACGTCTAGGCGGCGTTGGTCTTTGGCGGCGGCCGCTGGCTTCGGCAAGTGCAGAAAACCCTAGGAATAGTTCTATGCAAAGTTTTCAGGATATCTATTTTCTCCTGGTCTGTCTATTAGTTTCCACGGTTGTTTACTCATCTAACTTGTTTTTCTATTAATTAAATACGTGGTTGCTCTCAAAAAAAAAAAGAATTGGCACCGGGCTTAGGTTGTTTCGGCTCCGCTTGTGATCTTCAGTGTGATACGCCAAAGATCATCTCCAGTTGCGATTACGCCCAACCACGTCCGCTACGGTATGTTCTGCCTAGCGTGGTCAAATTGACTATCTGTTGGACTAATCTATCCAGCATCACAAGGAGCCGTCTCGCGCTGGACATAAGTCGCACGCCTGCCATGTCAGCTATAGACAGGCGGAATCCACGTGTGAGTAAACCTTCATTGCATCCTTTCGCCCGCTGTCCCACCTCTCTCCCCGCCTCCCACCCCTACCAAATTGCCGTCATTTGACATCTATAGGTCATCGTCGAAACCCGTCCTCCTGCATTTGAGTCACAAACTGCTGCCAAGCTTCCTCCGGCGATCATTTGGTCTTCCAGGCGCTCGCGGTGCCCTCGCTCACCCGCCTCGCGAGCAAGGTGTTCGGTTGTTTGCCTCGGTAGGTCCCTTTCCTATTTTTTGCAGTAATCACCGCTGAGCAGGTGTTTGATGGACTAGTTAGGATAGGGACAGTGAGATGATGATCCAAGCATCCATGGATGAGGAGGCCGCTGCCTATGACGATGA